>CM064541.1:12131631-12515768 GCA_032716605.1 Paralithodes platypus
CATCTTCTCTCAATATTCTTAGTGTCTCTTTTTCTTCTGCTCTCACTTGGAAGGACCATATAACCAGTCTTGCTAAGGCAGCCTCCCAGAAGCTGGGTGTGCTCAACTGCCTCAGGGAGTTCTTTACCCCTGTAGAGCTTCTTGCTCTGTACAGGGGCACAGTGTGTCCTTGTTTTGAGTATTGTTCACATGTGTAGGGAGGATCCTCTCACACCGCACTCCTAGACAAAGTAGAAAGGAAAGCCTTTCGTATTATTAACTCCCGCCCACTCACCAACTCTGCAATCTCTCTCTCTTCGCTGCAATGTTGTCTCTCTCGCTATTCTATCGCTACTATAATAATCAACGTTCCTCAGAACTTTCCCAGTGTATACCACCTCCTCTACGTAGGATACGTAGTACCCGTCTTGCAACACAATCCCACTCCTACTCTGTGCTACTCTTCAACCCAAGAGTGAAACGTTATTCTCAGTCTTTCTTTTATTCAACTGCTGAGCTCTGGAACTCTCTCCCAGAATCAGTCGTTCCCTCTTCCTATTACTTAAATTGCTTCAAACTCTGTGTGTCCAGGCATTTTGGCTCGAAAATCCCTTGATTTTGGCCCTGTCACTCTTTCAACTCTGGGGGAGGTACTCGATACAGTCAGTTCTGCCTTTTGTCTCCCTCACTCACATAGAACAAAAATAAAACATGAGGAAAAAGTGTTCCAGAAAAAGCAAGTACCTCCCCTTAATACTGCATTATACAACCAAACATTCCATAGAAGCTCAATATAGTTGATGTTTCCCATATATATCTTATAAGTGTGTTTCATATATGAATAGTTACCAGGATTATATTTAATGTAAGGTTAATTAACTCTTTTGTGATGATGACGCACTTTTACAATTTATTCTATCCATTACTAAATGATTTTGTACTGATTAAGAAGGGCTTATGGAGATAAACAAAAGGCTAGTAATATCTCAAATAACCCTCCGGCTCCCTCGATTCCTTCCTAAACTGAACAAAAAATAGTCAACCAATAGCAGGAATACTAGGAAGAAAAGCTTCATCATATACTGAAATAATTAACCTGTAGAATGAGATAGATATGTTTCTGACAGGTCCGACAGTGCGAAAGATTTAGCTTCAATTTGGACGAAATTGGTTACATTTACCATATAAAGCAATATTACTGTACCATATGCACATATTATACGTGTATAATGAATATATGAAGATTGAAGAACCAGCAAATAGGTGCAAATAGCAAAATTAATATCCAATGAAAAAATGGAATATTGTGATGGAAGTGTATCAAGTATATAGAAGGCAGAGTGGCATAGACCCTCCCTTGCTGGAGGCATTAGCCACACTGAATTGTTTGTGCGGCTCTCTCACTATATGAGGGAAGGGGGATGTAGGGGAGGCTTGGAGGAGGGTGACTCAACGTAATTGAGCCAGGAAGGAGGAAGTATAGGGAGTGGGGGAGGAAATAAGTAGAATAAGGGAGGAGGGGGGAAGTTGAGGGAGAAAAGGAAGTAGGAAAGGGAATTGGGGGTTGAGACACATCCAAGGGCATGAGAGGAGGTGGTGGTAAGGAGGCATGCCACCTAATCACATATTGCATTCATTTTCACGACAGTGGTGCGTTCATTGTTATTGTTATTGATTGTCAGATTCTGGAAGGAACGTAGCATTTGCCCATTAAAACATTCAGGAAGTATCTCTGCAGTCCTTGGATTAATAGCATAGTATATGCTGAAGTATTAAACCATGTTTTCATCATCCAACAAAGACTACAAATTAGGTATTGGAGTAATAACTCATATGCCAGATTTTTGTTTTGTTTTATTATATTATGAAAGTATATTGTTTTTTCTCTCACTGTATTAGCTATTTTCCCTTACACTTTCATATCGTGAAAAATGTAATAAGGTAAGAATCCGAAGAGCCTAGTAGAGAAGATGGAGTAGCAGAGCTTAAGGAAGATTGTCTCATAAAGAAGATTTCTAAAGGCATCTTTAGCTTTGCTGCTGCTGGCACCTCGGTAATAAATAGATGCACTTGGAGGTAACGTAGGAGAAAATAGAAGATAAAAGTACTTAACCCTTTCTCTGTTCGACAACGCACTTACTCATATTATCTTGGCTATAACTGGACGATTTTATAAAGATTAGGAAGGGCTGTGGGAGTTTTAAGGTTAATTGAGAATTTATGCCTCTCTGATTACTCGAAATTCTTCTTATAATGCATATAATCGTCTAATGATAGTAAACATAAAGCGGCATGATCTTCAAGAGGTCTAGTTAAAGTGTTTGGAGGCGATATGCTAAAAAAACAAATCAAAGAAAGATAATTAGAGAGGATACGATCATAAATAGTTATGTAAACATATTGAGATATTGTAAGAATTGATTGGCCGTTAATATAAGAATATGAAGACGTCGTCTGCCAGTTCTTTTGACACCTCAAGCACGTCCAGTGACATTTTATTTATATATTTGTGTTATTGATTTGAAACATAGAAAAATAGTCAAATGTGTACTCAGAGACCAGGGTCACCAAGGTGCCTCCAGCACTTTCCCGGCCCCCGACCACCCAGAGAGGTTCTCATCTCGGCAGGCAAACATGCAGCAGAGCGAAACCACAAGCCTGCCCACCACACTTCCAGGAGCACCCTTCATATAAACCGCCTCCCCGGGCCAGGCACCTCGTGGACTATTATCTAGTCCAACTTGCGCCCGACCCCTTCCCCCAAATGACCACGTGTTCACTCATCTATTCACAAGCATTCACCATTCATTCCTGTTAATTACCACTTCCCTTGCCTGATTTATAGTCATTCCTCAATCATCCAAAGCTTGTCTTACAAAGTCTCTCCACCTCAATGGGGTTCTTCCTGCCATTCTATCTTCCCTTGTATCTGACTCACATATTCTCTTTGTAAACCTTTCATCTTCCATTCGTTCAACATGACCATACTCAGCACCCTTCTGTCCACTCTGCCCGACAAATGTGCCTGCCGCCCTACTCTCCTATGTATCTCTTCATTCCTCAATCTATCTCTACGAGTAACTCCACACATACTCCTCAAGCAGCTCATCTTCATCACATCCAGCTTTCTTCTCTCCTTTTCCTTCAGAGCCCATGTCTCAGCCCCATACATCACTGTTGGCACAACAATTCCTTGATACATTGCACTTTTTACTTTCATTCCAAGATTTCTCATTTTCCACATACTTCCCATTGCTCCGAAAACCTTCCTTCCTTCACACACTCTCTGTTTTACCTCCATGTACTTACCTCCACTCCTGCTTATCGTTCCTCCTAGATATTTAAAACACTCTACTTGTTCCAGTGTTTCACCATCCAGTCTCACATGTAGATTCACCCTATGATCACCCCTATTACACACTTACTATTACTTTACTTTTATTGACGTTCACCTTCAGTTTCCTCCTCTCACAAACCACACCAAACTCTTTGACTACCCGCTGCAGTTTCTCCTCAGAATCTGCTACCAACGATGTGTCATCAGCGAACAGCAACTGATTCAACTCCCAATCTCTACCATTCTTTCCTACTAAACCCAATCATCTTCCCATAGTTCTCATTTTCACCTCCCTCACCACACCATCCATAAACATATTAAACAGCCATGGTGACATTACACAATCTTGTTGCAAACCTACATTTACCTCAAACCAATCAATCAACTCACCATTTTCTACTCTAACACACACTCTGCTCCCTTCATAAAAACTCTTAACGGCTTTTAACAAATTTCCTCCAATTTAATAAATTCTTAACACCTTCTGCATTGCTTCATGATCCATATGATTATGTGTTTTTTCCAAATCCATAAAAAAACAAAAATAACTCATTATGCTTCTTTAAATACTTCTTGCATAACTGTCTTACTGTACAAATTTGATCCACGCACCCTCTTCCCCTCCTAAAACCGTACTGTTCTTCTCCTATTGTAACTTCCGTACACTTTATTATCCTCTCTATCAACACCCTGCCATACAGCTTTCCAACCACTGATAATAAACCAATATCTCTATAACTTGAACACTCCTGCCGATCTCCCTTCCCCATCTACAATGGCACAAAACATGCACTCCTCCAGTCTATTGGTACCATTGACACAACAAAGCACACATTGAAAAGTTTAACCAACCAATCTATTATATAATTATCACATTTCCACCCTTCTTTATACACTCCACAGCAATACCATCCAAACCTTCTGCTTTTAACGCTCTCATTTGTTTCATTGCTTCTCTTCCATTTCTTGCATTTATCAAAGATTCAAAATACTCAGCATATAGCTTCTTAAAGTCTTCTAAATACAGCTAGAATAAATACAAAAAGACGTCGCCGGTACAGTAAGGGTTACAGTCGCTAAACTAATGGAGTGACTAAGGCAGTACAAATATATCACCTGTGATTTAGGTTCAGACAAAGTTAAAAAGTATCTGTGGGAGTCAGAATTAGTGGGAAGCCCTCTAACTTGTATTATTTGGATTGTTGATATCAGTTGTTAACCCCTTGAGGATTATAAAGCGTGTTGACAGTTAATTCTGGTTATCATTTGACATTTTTGAACAGCTTAGGAAAGATCTGTGGGAGTTAAACATGTAAAGACTACCTCAATTAGCCCTCTGACTTTGCTGTACCCTTCCTAATCTGAAAAAAAATTGTCTAATGAAAACCAAATTCAACTGAAAAAGCGCATCATAATCCTCAAGGGGTTAATTAATGGCTAGAGGTTTTTCCTAAAATTATGAGTGCTATTCATAATTAAATTATAAATACATGATCAGACTAGAAGCTGAAAGTGGTCCTTGTCACATGTTGAAATTTGTTCTATCCACTTATATTATATTTTCATTTGCACTGAATACAAATGAGAAAATATAATGCATTAACCTATGTAATGCGACAATGTCATACCATGCACCAATGCCCAAGGTGGCAGGCTGGCCATTTTGGCAACATTTCCAAATTGCAACGAAAACCACATCAGTGTGTAGGAAATGTGAGCGTGCATCCAACCACATATACATTTATACCAAATAAACGTGTGAGGCGGGTAGGGGGGCGGGTTCATAGTTGAAAAATGTGGTGCAAATGTCATCGCACATCCAGGAATGTGAGTGTATTGATCAGGCAGTACAGGGTAGGAGAAAGGGAGGGAAGAGGAGTGTGAAAAAAATTTGCTTGATAACACAACTTTTGAGCATTTTCATGGTTTCTAATGTACATGTACGTATGTAGCAGACTTATCTGAATATTACACAGCCCTAATAAGCTGCAATTAGACAATACAAGCAATATAGAGTAAGATGATGGCGAGTGTGATGGAAAGATAGAGAGAAAGATGAAGAAGGAGTCATATTACAGGCGCACAAAGCTAGGAAACTCATGGGATTGTCACCCTTACAACAATCACAGACACACGTATTGTTGTTGTCATTGTGGCGAGATGGAGGGAGGAAGTGGGAGTGATAAGAAAGATTGCTTTATAAGGCACATATTGATCACTTTCATGCTTGTATTTATGCATGCAGACATAGCTACAAACCCATGTCATGTGTGTACAGTGTACACCATTAAGTAGGCCATAGACAGTAAATACAAATGATGAATAGGGTACATAGTAGTGAGCGAGAGGAATGACTGAGGGAGAGGGTCATGGTGTCACCAAACATAGCCCGCCGGCACTGCTATTTCGATCTTATCGACCTAATTCTATTGTTTTACAACTAAAATACAATATAATTGTATTATAGATGTGTAGTACATGTTATTAGGTATGAAGTACATGAAAATCAATTTTATTTTCTCGCAAGTGGCAGGCCGAATCTACTGACCCACTTATAGCTGTCAAAGTAGTGTGATCGGCTGTTGGTGAGTAGATAAGGTGATGGACAGAGGAAGATGAGCTGAGGTAAGGGTATTGGGTTTGAAAACAGGGTGGGTTATGGGGAAGTTAATGGAATGTTTAAACATTGTTGATAAACTTTATATTTTTACAAACTCATGTCCCTGTATTCATACAATATAAAATATTCTATGAATATATCATATTATATTAATACAAGGACATGAGTTTGTATTTGTTCTTATTTTTAATTGTTATTTGTATTTTTGTTTTTATTAAAAACAAGGGATACATATAAACATTTAATACGTATCAGAAGATCGGCGATGATACGGTGTTTCAGCACATAGTAAACAGAACGTGGTTTCTTGTTTAAGCATCGCCCACAAAGCATATTTAGTTTAATCTTGAGAGTGTTATTACCAGTATCAGTGAAGGGACAAGGAGCCGTCAGGCACTAGCCCAGCCCTGCCCAGGCACCATAAACCTCCAGCAGTAACCACAAGGTGAGTGAAGTAACCATTTATAGGGCAGGCAGTTTCACCCTTATGGTTCCCCACCATAGGCCTCATCTTCCATCTAACCCAAGGACCTGACCCTCGGTCTTTCAACTTCTCAAACAATTCTAACCATTATGAAGTACTTGCTATAAGGTCCATTTTCATTTCCCTCTCTCTAACCATTTAGGAAATACTTGCTACAAGGTCCATTTTCATTTATCTCTCTCTCTCTCTCTCTCACTCTCTCTCTCTCTCTCTCTCTCTCTCTCTCTCTCTCTCTCTCTCACTCTCTCTCTCTCTCTCCTTTTTATCCTTAACATCTTTCCATCCACTTTCAATCACCGCACTTAACCGTCTCATTGTTATTATTTTTTTGGTTTTCTATAACTTCAGATCGCTTTTTATCATTTTAGTTATTTGTTTTTCTCTAACATCTTTCATACCCAACCAGGCCAGCCCCCTCTCCAGCTCACTTTCTGTCTCCCTCGCCCCCGCCCCTGCTCTCTCTCAACCAAACAGGGCCCAGAAGCACCAGGACAAGGAAGAGGAAGAGGCTGAACAGCTACGTAAGAGGGTCGCGGCGAAGCTGGCGGATAGTGACATCAAAGGGGCCGTCAGACTGTTGTCCTCTTCAGAAGGTTTTGCTGGTCAAGGCACCAAAGTTGTTGAAGCCCTACAAGAAAAGCACCCACCTACACCTAGGGACCTAAACCTCCCCCCTGCCCCAAATGACCAGATGCGCCAACCTTTAGTTGTCACGAAGGAGCAGGTGGTTGCCGCAGTGACTTCATTCTCAGCAGGCTCAGCCGCGGGCCCAGATGGTATCCGACCCGCCCACCTCAAAGGCCTCTTGGGTCAGGGATCAGGAGCTGCTGGGGAGGCACTCTTGGAAACCCTCACCAAATTCATCAACATGGTTTTAAGAGGGGAAGTACCCGACTGTGCCACACCCCTATTTTTTGGGGCATCACTCTGTGCACTGGCCAAAAAAGATGGCGGTGTGCGCCCAATAGCAGTAGGGAACACCTTCCGCCGCCTTGCCACAAAGGTGGGTTTGAAACCACTCTCGAATGGCCTAGGTCAACACTTAAGACCAGTTCAACTAGGTTTCGGAACTCCAGGGGTGTGTGAAGCTGCTGTACACGCAACCCGCACTTACCTCAGCCAAGCCCAAGAAAAACGAGTGCTTCTAAAGATTGACATGCGGAACACATTCAACAGCATTCGCAGGGATGTCTTCCTCCGTGCAGCTCAAGAACACATCCCCACTCTGTACCCCCTACTTTGGCAGGCTTATTCCAAACCTTCAATCCTGATTTTTGGCAAGACGGTAACCCCATCAGCGACCGGGTTACAGCAGGGAGATCCAGGTGGTCCTGCTCTTTTCTTAATAAGGGTGGATGCAGCAGCTAACAAAGTAAGGTCAGAACTGAATGTATGGTACCTGGACGATGCAACCTTGGGTGGGTCAGTAGAGAACGTTCTAACCGACCTAAATAACATCGTAACTGACCTCGGCCAGGCCGGGCTAGTGATAAATGACACCAAATGTGAACTTGTCCTCCTCAACCACACAAGTGAACAAGGAGAAGAGACTCAGGCCATGTTTCGAAACATATTGCCAGATGTAAAGATCCTTCAGGAGCACCAGCAAACCCTATTAGGTTCCCCACTAACTCTGGCAGCAATCCCACCAGAACTTCAAGTTAAAAAGAAGGAGCTTCAACGTCTCGTGAGTCGCCTGATACACATCGATGCCCACTCAGCTCTGGCCCTGCTCAAGAACTGTTTCTCCATCCCAAAACTCCAATACCTCCTGCGCACATCGATGACTTACATGAACAATGGTGGCCTCCAAGAATTAGACAGCATAATCCGAGAAGCAGTGACCAGCATCACCAACGTGGAATTTAAAGAACGGGCCTGGACACAAGCCACCCTTCCTGTCCGCCTCGGGGGCTTGGGCATACGGAGAGCCTCGGATATTGCCTCCCCAGCCTTTATCTCTTCCCTCATCGCGACCAACGACCTCGTATTGTCCATCCTTTATTCTCAACCCGGAATGACACTTAATGGGGACGTAACAGCAGCGATTAACACCTGGAAGGGAAGTACAGGAGTAGAGGAGGAGCCTCAGGGTACCTCCAGGAGCAAGCAGAAAGCGTGGGATACCATCTCGGCGAAGAAAACTCAAGAAAATCTCCTAACCAATGCAGACCAGGTTGCAAAAGCACGCCTCCAGGCAGCCGCCCGTTCGGAGAGTGGCTTGTGGTTACACGCCATCCCCATCCCACCTCTTGGAACTCACTTGGATGCTGAAGCGCTCCGGGTTGCCATCGCGCTCAGAGTGGGTGCGGCAGTTTGTCACCCACACACTTGCAAGTGTGGTGGGTGGATGGATGCTCAAGGTCACCATGCCTTGTCATGTAATTACAACGCAGGCCGCCTGCCAAGACACTCTGCACTAAATGATGTCATAAAACGGGCCCTGCAGAGTGCTAACCGTGCATCAATCCTCGAACCACATGGACTTCACAGAGAAGACGGCAAACGGCCAGAGGGGATGACCACTTTCCCTTACAAGAATGGCCGGTGCCTCGTGTGGGATGCCACATGTGTTGACACTTTCTCCACAACCAACATCGCCAGAAACGCCGATGAAGCAGGTGAAGCCGCCCGGATAGCAGAAAATAAAAAGCGAGAAAAATATCAGGCCATCGCCAGAAATCATCAGTTCGAGCCCCTGGCATTCGAAACTTCAGGAGTCTTCGGCCCTACCACCCTTAAGATGGTGAATGATGGTTTCAGGAGAACCCCAGGAAACCCTCTGGCTCAAGCAAAGACTAGGGATGGCTATCCTCCGGGGCAATGCCACCAGCGTCATGAGCTCAGTTCGACAGGACTGGGTCATGCCACTGTGTGAGGCCCGGGCAGGAGTGGTGCATCCGTAGTCTTTCCACAGTAGGGTAAAACAAAACATAAACTTTATATGTATGTAACATGTGTGATGCACATAAATAAAAGGGGATGTGTCGGATGGTTGAAAGCCACAGTTGCTCGCGCGTTTGGGGCTAGCAACACGTATTATGAAAAAGATGCATCCTCCTTCATTCACTGTCCCCCCCTTCACTCACTCAACCCCACAATTTGCCGGAGGATAACAGGTTTTTCACAATACGTAGACGGAGGTCTTTTTAAAAAAACAAATTTAATACAACTTTGGTGAGTATATACAGATACAATAATAACATAAGGATGAATGTGCCCAAACAAATATTGTACTGTGCTTACAAAAACAAATTAGTATAGTCCGGGGTAGGTGTCCCCCTTCTTCAGGAGGAAAAAAAAGAGAGTCATATTTTGAGGGAGTCAGGGATTTATGTTGCCTGAATCTCACAGGCATTTTCTTGCCGTTCGATATTGAAGCAGGGGCATCAGCCGGGGCAGGTGGTGCGTTTGGTGGTGGTAGTGGTGGTGGTAGCACGGGGGTAGCTGACACTGGTGGTGCCTTTTGGTGGTCTTGTACTGGGAAGCTTTGCTTTTCTCTTCTCCTCCCAGTTGCCTCCGCATCTCCTGCGGCCACAGAGCAGCCCTTTGTTGCCGTAGAAAGCCCAGCAGTAGAGGCGGTGATGGTTGGTAGTGGTGGTAGCCTGGGTGGTGGTAGTGGTGTCACCAAACGCCGAGGTCAGTGAACGCTTGGCATGTGCACCGCCCTTTGCACGTGCCTTTCCTGCCTGTTTATGTGTAGGACCCTTGTCCTCTGAACTACTCTCATAGAAGTATAGGTAAGAGGGATTTCTGGCAGCCACTATTGGCCCCCCACGGCCACAGACACCGCCAGAAGGAGGGCTGGTTGTGTCTTCAGGGTACACAAGAGGGGGACATGAAGGCTCCATGGTAAGCGTGTCTATATTGAGTGTGTTGTGGTGAATCGATCGCGTGTCGGGGTGGTATCGAGAGTTGCCATATAAACCTATTCCCAAAACAATTTGTAGCCACCTGGACTTACGCCCACAGTTTTGGTATGAGTTTGAAATGTCAACTTCTGCAAGGAACGTCGCAGCCAAACAGTAAAACATTCCACACGGAACGTCACGGCCCTCAGGTTAACTCCCTGAGGATTAGAACGTGTTTTGACAATATACAATCTCGTAATTATTAATATTAGATGATTTTCATTAGTTTAGGAAACACTTGTGGGGGCTGGAGAGTTATTTGAGATATTATTTACCCCTCTGATCCTTCCTCAATTGCAAAGTAATAAGACAAATCATCTAGTGATAGCCAGAATAAACTGTGTAAACGGTCATAATCCTTAATGGCTATTTCGGTACACACAAATGCTTTTGCCAGCATTTTTCTGGGGATGTGGCAATTTTTTTGTTTCTTAAGTGTATGAAGGAGACAAAAGGCAAAGCTGCCTGCAACAACTGTCCCCCTAAAGGTTGAAAGTGATAAAGATCCCAAATCAAGGTAGGTTAGAATCACAATGTCTGGACACGTGGAGTTTGGAGCAGATTAAGCCATAGGATGAAGGAAAGACAGATTGAGGGAGAAAGTTCCAGAGTCTACTTGTTGAGTGAAAAGACTGGGAAAATTGGTTCACTCTTGGGTTAAAAAGTTGAACAGAATAGATACAGGAATGTGTTGAAAGGCGTTTACCATCTACTCTCTGTAAGGAAAGAAGTATAGGCCTACACTGAGAAAGCTCTGAAAAACATTGATTATTGTTATATCAGTAGAAGAGTGAGAGAGATACAACCTCAAACATATACACAAGATCAAAAACACATGAAGCCTTTAATTACTTTAGAAACATCAGAAATCATGCCAAAACTGTATTAAACCTAACTAAATCAAACTTTCTCCACAAGCAGGCAAATAAACTTCTAAATAATCCAAATGATAACAAAATATTTTGGTCTACTCTTAACTCATTCAAATCCAACTTCACTACTGCTTCATCCATTCCACCATTAAAATCTCCGACTGGCAATCTTGTAAGTGACCCACGAGGTAAAGCTAACCTTCTTGCGGATATTTTCTCCACCAACTCAACCTTAGATGAAATAAATCAAGATGTCCCTGTACTTAATTTTAATTCGCCTGAAATTCCCTCACTTAAGATCCACACCAGACATGGCAAAACTATTTTGCAGAATCTCTCAGTAGATAAGGCTCCTGGTCCAGATGAAATTCCTCCAATAGTACTTAACCCGGCAAGCGCGATAGGCCTCACGGAAGGCTTCCTATAGGGAACGTGATAGGCCTCACGGAAGCAAGACCATAAAAAAAGCCTTCCAAAAAAAAAAAAGGGCCTATCAAAACAAAGAATTTTGTCTCTAGGTGAGATAATTCCCCTCTAGTACTCATCCATGTGTTTCTCCCCCCTCCCCCTCCCCTCCTTCCCCACCTTATTCCCCCCTCCCCCCCCTCCTCCATTATTACCTTATTATCCTCTTATTATCATCATTTATCGGTTATTTTTCTCTCCCGCGATAATGTAGCACAAGTGGGTTGCATAAAAGATCGTTATGCAACACCCAGACACCGGCACACACCGCCCCGCTCGTCTCAGTTGACTCCCAGACAACGAGAGGGGAGGGCTGCCTGTGGCTCTCTCTCGCCTGAGATTATGACCGGGTGGCCAATATCTTCGTTTTTCACCACCCAAATGCTTTTCCCACTTATTTTAGCACTCTTGAAGGTTCATATATACATCATATATGTAAAATAAAAGCATACCGAAAACAAATAATGCTTTATATTGTAAATATAACAAATTCTGTCAGAATCCAGGGCTAGAAATGCACAAATAACTACCCTAGCACCTAGGTCTATATCGCGCTTGTCAGGTTAAGAATTGCTCCTTGGTGCTCGCTCCTGTATTGGCAAAAAATGTCCGTCTGTGTACTCATACCTCATGCTTCCCAGTACCCTGGAAAGAAGCAAACATCCATCCAGTTCCTAAAAAAGGTGCCTCTTCAGATCCATCAAACTACAGACCAATAGCTATAACTTCCACTCTTGGTAAAGTCTTTGAAATTATATTAAATAATCACATAATTAAGCATCTTGAGAATAATAAAATAATCAATGATAGGCAATATGGTTTTAGACGATGTCGATCAACTGCAGACATTCTTTGCCTTCTTACGCATCAAATCAACCAAGCTACAGACCAACATGGTGAAACACATACAATAGCACTGGATATATCAAAGGCATTTGATAGAGTCTGGCATCAATCCTTATTGTCGAAGATGTCACACTACGGCCTTGCATCATTAGTTCCACTAATTTCTTCTTATCTTCATAACAGAAAAATATGTGTAATGGTAGATGGCCTTTATTCTCAATTTCACTCAATAAATGCTGGTGTTCCCCAGGGATCAGTTTTGGCCCCAACTCTATTCCTCATTCATATCAATGATCTCATATCTACCACTCATAATCCAATACATTCCTATGCAGATGACTCAACACTCCACAGTTCCTTCACATTTACCAATTCTTTCACCCAACCCGATCTTATAAATTAAAAAATAAACACTGCAATTTCTCTGAACCAGGACCTTTTTAGAATTAATGAATGTGTACAAAAGAATCTAGTTTCCTTTAATGCACAGAAAACCAAGTACATTCAATTTTCTAACCGATAGAATCTCACTGACTCCCATATATTTTTTAACCTCTGAAGTGCGCATGGGGGTAATTGGAAACGTCCCCCTGTGCTGACGTATTTGAGGTGTTTCCGTCACTAAAATATTCATTGTGCCATTAATAGCATTAGTACTTATCCATATGCGCCTATTATGGGTTGATTATAAAGGTATTAACCTGAAACAACAATAAAACGAGTGAAAACAGCGTTTGGATGGTCAAAATCGGAGATATAGCCCGCGAGTTGTATAATGTATGGGTGAGGCAATCTGCTTTCCCCAAATTCCCCCAAGGCCACTGAGACACAGTCGATCGATACTCTCTCTCTCTCTCTTGCACTCGCTTGCCATCAGTGATGACAACACCCTGCTTGCAACTCGCTAATGTTAGCACGAAAATATACCTCAGAATAAGGGAATAACAGGGAAAATAGGTGATAACTGAAGGAGAGGAGGAAAGGAGGGGAGGTAGAGGACTGAGATTTTGCATGGCCCAGGGGCCAAACAAAAATATATATATATATATATATTTTTTTTTTTTTTTTTTTTTTTTTTTTTTATGTCAAAAGTTGATTTTTGTTTTCACTCACTCATAAGAGTCTCCCCGCAGTGCGCCGGGGGAACTCTTATGAGTCTCCCCGCAGCTCCCGGGTTAATGATGTAAATATTCCCACTTCCCCTAGTATTGACATTCTCGGTGTAACATTAACTACTAACCTGAGCTGGACACATTATGTTAGAGGCATTGCTAAGAATGCCTCTAAAAAACTGGGACTCCTGTACAGAGTTCGAGAATTCTTCACTGACGAGCAGTTGGCCGTAATATATAAAAAGTCATGTGCGTTCTCAGATGAATTACTGTTCACCTCTGTGGAGTGGAAGTGGAGTGGTTGCATTGAGGTAGTTGGACAAAATTCAAAATAAAGCTATTAGATTAATCAATAACCCTGCAATCACACAGGACATTCCTACATTATCCATACGAAGAAACGTTGCATCCCTTGCATTATTCTACATATATTTTCACAGCAATTGTTCCGAGGAACTTGCTTCAATTGTGCCGCCTCTCCACATCTTTCCCCGTACAACTAGGGCAGCTGAGAGCGCCCATGAATTTACACTTTCTCCTCCACAATGCAGAACTTCTGCTTATCAAAATTCATTTATCCCTAGAACTACTACTCTTTGGAATTCACTTCCCTCGAGTTGCTTTCCACAAACTTACAATCTACAAAAGTTTAAATCCAGTTGTTACAAACATTTTATGAATGGAGGATGCCTTTAGGCACATGGACCTTTTTGTTTTATCTATATTTTTCCTTCCTCCGTTCATTGTCTCAAAAGAAAAAAAAAAAAAAAAAACCTAGTGGTGTGTAGAGAGAAACTGTGGGGAATTAATAAGGGGAAGTGAGTTAGTGAGACGAAATTCGTTTGACTACCCTTTCGAGAAGTGTGGTATGGGTTAAACCTTCCCACTCACGCGGACATTACTCAATACATGGCCGCACTTGTAATAATAAGGATTCAGAACCAAGATTTGTGTGGCTTTATCTAGTCTCTTGGTTAATAAAATATTGACAGAACATCAATACTTTGCTTTACCACACTACTTAAAAGTGTATTCCTGTAGAAATATGTCGGTACCCCCTCCCCCCTCTCTCTCTCCTTTGTCTGTGTTATCCTTTCCTTCCACTCTCCCTTGTTATGGGTGTTTGGTATCTCTACTAGAATTAAGTTCTGACCTCCAAGCTGGGATCATAAGGTCTGTGTGGCCAGTGTATCTATATGTAAATCAGTCCCTCTCTCTCTCTCACCCCACCCGCCCCCATTTCTCCTAATTTCTCTCCCTTCATCTTCATTACTGCTCCTCTTTCTCTCCCCCCTACCCCCCCCCCCCCCCCCACCAAGCCATGCATATGATTAGCATACCATGAATAAGTTAATGGCGGTGTTACACGAGCACATTTTCCGCCCATTTTCTATGAACACATTTTTCCTCATACTATTTTGAGGCTCTTTCGCATTGGAATCGGAAACTTGCTCGAAGGTAGATTATGTTGGGTATAGTTTAATTATCATGACACTTTTTAAGGTGCCATAATAATTGTACTCGTAAGCATTGAGGGAAACATCGCTGGTGTGACACCGCCTTACATCACCGCCCAACTGCCTTACTTGAGCGCCGAGATAAAGTCCAGTTCCATCAGAGTTGTTTCCGGTAACTTACAATAGACAACTATTTTCGATAACACGTTGGTATCTGTAACTAATGTCTATTCACTATAAATAGGCCAACAATTTTGATCACTTAACTCTATAACTCAAAAAACGGTTAGAGTTATCGAGCTTATCTAGATGAACGGTGGGAAGAGTCAACCAGGGAATATGTGGGGAAATTCACAGCCCATGTACTCAAGCCCTTTTGAGTTACAGAAATTAGTGGTCATGAGTTTTGGCCTACTTATAATGACTGTAGATTGAAGGTAAGTTGTTCAAGTTGGCTGACTTATAATGTATCATGATTTATATATTTGTTGGACTCAAATGGTCTAAAGCAGTCGTCGCAAAGTGTTCTTGCTGACACACTGACTTAGGGGATTGTTTTAATGTCCGCAGACGCCCATCTAGCTTAAAAAATACCACCCAAACCCCTTCTCAAGATAAGTATATAAATCTTTCAGTTGAAAAATGTCCTGGCCAATGGCCGTTTACTCATTAATTGCAGGCTCGATATTGCTCGCCAGGACCAATATCAACACTTAAATGGCCCACATGGTCTTAATATTGAAAAAGAAAATAGAGCGAAAGGTCTTATAATCGCCAAACTAAAGGAGCGAACGTCTTAGAATTTCAAAAATAATGGGGCTAAACATGAGGGGGAAGGGAGCAAAAAATATAATAATGATAACAATAACAAATTCCCCTTAAGGAGTTGTCCCCTAGCCTATCCTCTGCTCGTTTATACAAAATATTTCCTAGCGTCAGGACTTTCCTCAATAATGCTTTTCGTTCTAATTGGTTAAAAGGAGGGCACAACTGTGTATTTGTTTACTATAGCTTGTTTATTGGCACCTGGCACTATGTTGATCTATCACAACATCATATCTAAGTAAACCCCTTGAGGATTATGATGTATTTTGACAGTATATTTTGGCGATCATTAGATGATTATATGCAGTTTAGGAAGGACCTCTAGGAATCTAAAGGGTCAACTACATTATGCTTCTGACTCCCACAAATCCTTCCTAAGCTGATTATAATCGTCTAATGACAGCCAAAATAAAGTGCTGAAACGCGTCATAATCTTCAAGGTGTTAATGTGCATAATGGGGCATACAGTATGTATACACTTTTACGACAAACAATACTATACCCTGTTCATTATAATGTAGGTATGCCAAAAATATCGACCACTAACCTCTATAACTCACAAACGGCTAGAGTAATCACGCTAATATGTCTACCATTTGGGAAGAGTCAGCCAGGGAATAGGCTTGGAGATTTACTGCCCATTTGTTCTACCCCGTTTTGAGCTACAGAGGTTAGGGTTCACTATTTCTGGCCACCTTATAATGAATGGTCTAAAGTTAAGTGTTTTGGTAGGTTCAACCTTGAGAACAAGGGACTGATGCAATGACCCTCTATTTGGTGACTCACTTTGGCATGGTTGTATTATTATTATATTATAATTCAGTGCTTAACTCCTTGAGGAGTCTGGGTATCATTATAGAAATGTATACAGCTTAGGACGGATCTCTGGGCATCATAAGGGTAAATATTATCTCAATTAACCCTCTGACTTCCATATACCCTTCCTAATCTGAATAAAATAGTTTAATAATAGCGGGAATAAACTGTGAAAACGCGTCATAATCCATAAGGGGTTAAACCTCTCATTCTCGATCCTATAAAACCTCCTCCCCCTATTATATTATATGATATACGGTACCTAGTAATTGTTTCCTAGTCATATTATATTATATGATATACGGTACCTAGTAATTGTTTCCTAGTCATATTATATTATATGATATACGGTACCTAGTAATTGTTTCCTAGTCATATTATATTATATGATATACGGTACCTAGTAATTGTTTCCTAGTCATATTATATTATATGATATACGGTACCTAGTAATTGTTTCCTAGTCATATTATCACTCAGCCAAGCAGTCAGTCAGTCAGTCAGTTTGCCTGTCTGGCTGTCTGTCTGCTTTAACATCAACTGTCCACATTGTTCATGCTAGATATAAATTATTACAACTTATGTTATATTTTTATATTTTTCCAATTGCCTGTTCCATCAACATGTAACTTCAAATTTGTTATTAGTTCAGTAAATCATAATATGTTGTTTTGTTTGTTCTTCTATTTAGCGGAAACTAGCTGATAGAGTTACCTAATTTATCCTTATTCCTTTCATTCTAAGAGTATAGCTGGCCACTCTTGCATTTAAATTTAATTACTCTTCGATTGTTACCAGTTTTATTACAGACTTCCTCTAGCTGACATTATATGTTGTTTCCCCTTTAAAGCCTTTTTATGCATGATGGAAGGAGGTGAATAGTAACTTCTGTACACGTTTTGGAAGTGCAATTACAGTATGACACACTGGCGAACTATTTTACAAAGAGTAAGTTACTGGGAATCATTAGTTAATTCTCACCATCGTATTATCATTCCAAAATATCCAAGGATTCTTGTCCATAACTGTATATTCGTTTACTAAGTATTATTTTAGATACGCGCAGCGAAGTGCGGGCCAGGATAGCAAATGTTTACCTCTAAACAGCCTGGTCGGGACTTTGCATATCTTACACGGCTAGGGCCTGCATATCGAGCTAAGCAAATAAAGGCTTGCTTCACTCGCCTCTAACTGGCCTTGAAGGCAGACTGGATAATGCCAATGTTGTTTCCGGTGTCAAGCCATATCCATAACTTAACTTAACCTAACCTACCCTAATCAAGCCTAACTTAACTCTCTCTATACTGCCGTACCATCCACACCACGTACGACCCATTTGTATCCACCATCAGTGCTCACTATCACACTAAGTACTCTACTGCCGATGACCTCTCTCTCTCTATCTATCTCTCTCTCTATCTATCTATCTATCTATCTAGCTATACATCTATCTCAAAAGAAGCTGCTATCGTATAAATACGATAGAATATGTCTCTTTTGTGATCTCGTATGTCTCTGTGACGTCACGATCGCTCCTACAGCACGACGTAGGACGAGTAGATCGTATATTATAAGATTGTAAATAAGTTAAGTTGTAAAAGGCCTAATATGCTATTAAGCAATATTGCCATGGTCTTATGTAGTATATAATTATGAATTTATCGTATATATTAATATATTTTATCGTATAGAGCAACCCAGATGCAGTACGATAATTTGGGCTCCTGGCGTTTTGCCAAGGCAGCAAGATGTGTCTTCGAGGAACACCAGAGCCTTCACGAACACCAACCAGTTAACATCTAAATTTCCGCCCTCAGTTGATCGAGCTTTTGTGCCTCTAATCACAATACACATACAGCAATACACTCAGCTACACCATCACGACGCTCTCATACCATGACTGACTGATAGATAAGCATAATATTCATGTCCATTCCCAGGTAATCATTTATTCTTTCTTTAACTTGACTCGAGTCTTGGGACCGAAGTCTCGTTCCCCATTGTCCACCGCCAAATTGGGTAAAACGTTCTCCCTTGCCTCATTGCCACGTGGAACTATTGGTGAGTTAATTCCTGGCTAATATTAACCCTTATAACCTTACCCTATATATACATTTATTATGTGAGACCTTCGGATATAAATTAACTTGTTTCAGATTGAATTCAATTTATATATGGAGTAGTTTTCATTTAGATTGATTTTATTTTATTCATTATAGCTTAGTAATGTTTAACTTCCATTGATAGTTTACCACATTGGTGCCCAGACCTCGGGAATTGGCTACCAGTAAGGGATTTTAAGGCAATGAACAAGGGGATATATAACAGGATGCAGGAACAACTCTATGATAAACTGGCAAGGCTAGCCAAGCGATAGTTAGAGCCGGAATGCAGGGTTGTATCATTGCGCCTGCCTAAGTCCTGCATCCCACCCATCATCTTTCCCCAGTAATTTTCTTTTCCGTTTCAGACTTCCTGTGACATATGACCTGACCTAAAAAAAATCTTGTTCAATATGATCCATTAGTAGGTATTGCTATTTAGTGTACTATTTTTTCTCCATAACATAGAAGTCCGCCGGTTGGCGTCTCTTAACTAGACTATTAATTTGCCGTTGTCTTTGTAACGTAACATTTAGATACATACCCTATAGGCTCACATGCAAAATGGATAAAGACCATAAAGAGACACCATCTAGTGGGGTGCTGAGCAAAGCCCCTAAAAATCAAAGGGCGGGACTTCGGGGAGTAATAAATAGGCTAATTGTGGACGTCAGCACTTTCATCACTACTGCCGAACTAGAGGAATTGGAGGCTAGATTAGAAAACGTTCAGGCTACCCACGGCCGTATTACGGCTCTGAGTGAGGTGATTGTGGCTGACATGATAGAGGAGGAAGAGATACTTACAGAATGTGATAATCGCGCCCTCTATGACGAACCTGTCTTTAGAGCGACGTACCTATTACAGCGTGCTGTCGCAAGTAAGAAGGGAGGCGATAATGAGGCCCATAGAAGGGCTGACCCAAAACATACTGTACACCTCCCAAAGCTCAATCTTCCTACATTTGGGGGCAAGTTGACTGAGTGGTTAGCTTTTTGGGACGTATTTCGATCTACGGTTCATAAATCCTCTTTGGATAATGTCCGCAAGTTTCACTATCTGAAGGGACAAATGGAAGGAGAGGCCTTACATTTAATAGAGGGTTTTGCAGTAGTGGGTGGTAGTTATCTTGAAGCGGTACACTTATTAGAGTCCACATACGGGGATAGAGAGCAGTTGAAGATGGCCTATGTCGTTGCCTTGTTGGGGCTCACAGAACCACAGTATTAGGTTGATGAGTTGACAAACTTCAGGGCAAATATGGAGTGCCATACTCGATCGCTAGACACCCTAGGGCTTACCACGCCGGAAATGATAGTCATTATCTTGCGTAAGAAGCTTCCTATGGCAATACTTGATAAGGTAAGATCATTTGAGCTGGGGGAATTCAAAACTCAGTTCAGTAAGGAGATCAATAATCTACAGTTGAACAAAGGGAGAATGTATGTGTCGGGAGGGAGTGAGAATGTGGAGAAGAGGGGAACAATAAGCATGACAGTGGGGACTAAAGAAAAGAAAGAGGGTGCGTATAAGAAACCTGCTCAGATTCTATGTAAGCTATGTAATAACAAACATAAATGGAGTTTCTGCATAAAATACCCAACAAATGAGACAAAACTAGCACAGTCGAAAAGATTGAAGCTATGTGTGGGTTGTCTAAGTGGGGAACATGGTAAGCAGGGACAATGTACTGCTACATACTTAAGGCCCTGTCGGCACTGCAAAGGACCTCACTTTGATAAGTTGTGTCCTACTGCAGATAAAGTCAAAGATGTCAGAACAGAGGGTACTACAACTGTGACACTAGGTAGCACACAAGACACCACTATATTGCCCACAATACAGATTCCCATGGAAGGTAATGACAGTAACAAAGTTTGTCGGGTACTTCTAGATCAAGGGTCTCAACGTTCCTTTATAAAGAGGTCCGTACTAGTGGGACTGAAGCACCGAATCGTAGGGGCTAAGACTCTTCGATTACAGGGCTTCACAGGGGTTACTGATAAGCAAGACTACGAGATAGCGGAGATTTCATATTTCTACCGTAAAAACCGGTACTTTATGACTTGTATCGTAGTAGACACCCTACCAGAATATGTATCTGTAGGTGTGAAGAAGGTGGAACACGCATTACGTAGCAAAGGGGTTAACTTGTCAGATCCCATGGGAAATCAGAGTGAGGTGCATGTTCTACTTGGTGTGGATCATTATTATGAAGTAGTATACCCTGGATTTAAAAAGATGTGTGGTGTAATTTTAATCCCCACTAAATTTGGATATTGCATGAGCGGAAAGGTGCATACTACACAGTCAAAGGTCCTGGTCGACACGGCCTCGATATATAGAGTCAATGTAACCGCGGCAGAGGAGTTGGGAAGGGAGGATTCCCAACCTAGTGACCCTAAGATGGCTGCCGAGTTCGACCTGGAACGACTGTGGAGATTGGATCACATAGGCATTAATCCTATGGAGACTGATTATGACTCGGAAGTTGCGCTACAAAGGTTTGACGAGTCTGTGTGCTACTGTGCCTCAGACAAGCAATATAAAGTTAGTTTACCCTGGAAGAACAGTGAGATAAGCCTGCCTACCAACTATGGTTTGGCATTAGGTCGCTTGCGCGCATTGCAGCGGAAATTGTCTAACGAACCGAGCACGCGCCAGGCGTATGACGATGTATTTCGGATTTATGAAGATAGGGGCTTTATAGAGAGAGTCGATGTCAAGGAACCGTTTAAGAAGGGTAGGGTTCACTATCTGGCCCACCATGGGGTAAGGAAAGACAGCGTCACCACACCAATACGGGTGGTGTATGACTGTTCTGCCCACCAAGGTCAACAACCCTGTCTAAATGACTGCCTGTTGACAGGTCCGTCCATGGTGTCGGACCTGTCCCAACATCTATTGCGGTTTAGGCTGGGAAAGTACGCCTATACCAGTGACATCGAGAAAGCATTCTTGATGGTCAAGCTAAAGGAGGAAGATAGAGATGTTACCCGCTTTCTTTTGTTCAGCGTCATTAGCGACTCTGAAAGTCCAATCATAATATACCGTTTTCGGGTTGTATTCTTTGGGGCCACGTGCTCGCAGTTTTTGTTGAATGCCACAATCAGAAAACATCTAGCTGACACTCATGAGGACACAAGTAAACTATCTCGCGGATTATACATTGACAATTTGCAGGGTACTAGCGATAGTCAGGATGATTTGTTATATGCATACTGGCAAGCACGCAGATTGTTTGCGGATGCACATCTATTTTTCCGCGAGTGGGTTACTAATAATGAAGATCTTCAGAGTTTAATACAGGTGGACGGTACGGCATCTCTTAACCAGGAAAAGTCCAGAAATTTGGGGATGATCTGGCAACCTAAACATGACATACTAACTTTTCAAACAAGGTCTTTTGCTCAGCAGACAGGAGCGCACACAAAAAGAAGTCTGTTGAGCAAAGTTGCGCAATTTTGTTATCCTTTGGGTCTAGCATTACCTGTTACCATAAGAGCTAGGATTCTAATGCAGGAAGTTTGGAGACGTAAAATAGGATGGGATGACAGTTTGCCCGAGGACCTGAATGACCAAGGGACATTGTTGTTGAATGAATATGCCATCCTATATACTAAACCTATACCTCGTAAAGTGGCGGCGTTCAGTGACGTTACGTTACACACGTTTTGCGATGATAGCGCCACGGCATACGGGGTAGCCATATATGTTGTTACTTCATTTGGGGCACATTTAGTTACAGCCCGGGCCAAAGTAGCCCCGGTTAAAAAGGTAACTATCCCTAAAATGGAATTGACTGCCATGCTGCTGTCAGTCTGGTGCAACATGTACGCGCAGCATACGAGAGCGAATTAAATATTGAAATCGTTCACGTATGGTGCGATAGTCAGGTCGCACTCAACTGGATACATAGCAAGAAGTCTCTGCAAGTTTTTGTGCGGAATAGGGCAGATGAGATTAAAGCCCTTTTGCCAGATGTTGCTTATCATTATGTAAATACAAAAGAAAACCCTAGTGATCTCATAACTAGGGGTATAACGGCTAGCCAGTTAATGAAGTCCGAATTGTGGTGGCATGGTCCAAAGTGGCTGCTCCATGAAAGTGAATGGACGATTTGGCATGCTGTTGGTGAGGGACTTCTGCCACTGGAAACAGTGGCAGTTACAGCCCAACCAAATGAGCCACCGGATCCTATCATAGAGTGGGCAAGATTCGGTGACTATAATAAACTAGTCAGAGTTGTAGCTTGGGTGTTGCGATATGTATCCAATCTCAAGCTTAAAGTAACGGGCCAACTCTGCAACAGGGGTCACAACATTGATGCTCGTGAATTTAAAGCAGCTGAAGTAACTTTGATCAAATGGGTTCAAGTAGAAACCTTTTCCAATGAATTAGAATCCTTGAAAAGCTTGAATAAGACATTAATGCCTAATATAGTGCGTCAATAAGGTTGCACCTAGACAATGGCCTCATCAGGTGTGAGGGTCGCCTGAAGTGGTCGGGTGTACCAGACGGCACAAACCGCCCTATACTTATGCCAACAAGACATCACGTTACTGATCTATTGATCATACGTGCACATAGGGAAGTAAAACACTACGGGGTATGTCATATTATATCAAATTTACGTCTCACATGGTGGATACCCAGAGTTCGACAAGTAGCTCGACGCGTAGTAAGAAAGTGTGTAATATGCCAGAGACTAAAGGGTAAACCTTATGCAACTGGGCCAGCTCCACCTCTACCTGAATGCCGTGTAAAGCACGTAGAACCTTTCCAAGCGGTAGGATTAGATTACACAGGGGCATTAAAGACGAGGGAGCATGAGAAAGTTTATATATTATTGTTTACCTGTGTAACATCTCGAGCGGTACACCTAGAACTATGTGATAATAAGTCTAGTGAAGAATTTATGCTGGCGTTTAGACGGTTTTGTGCCCGTCGTTCATTCCCTCAACTCATTCTTAGCGACAATGCTCCCACTTATGTCCAAGCATCAAAATATCTAAAGGATTTGAGTAGTGATCCTACTATCATCACTTTTTTGGGAGAGAAGAAGTGCGAATGGAGGTTCATTCCAGTTAAGGCACCTTGGTTTGGTGGAATGTGGGAACGATGTGTCGGCATAGTAAAGTCAGGACTAAGAGCGGTTGTAGGACGTGCTCTATTAAAGAAGAGTGAGTTGACGACAGTCCTCACAGAGATAGAGGCAGTCGTGAATGATCGCCCGCTTACATATGTGTACACCGACCTGCAAGAACCACTACCATTAACGCCAGCTCACTTGCTATATGGAAAACCATTGACTGCATTTCCATCTGATTTTCAGTCCATAGTAGAGTTAGGGGTTCCCTCGTTGTACTCTGAGGTAGCGGTGTCTAAGAGATACCAGTATATATCCAGGATAATCGAGGATTTAAGGAAACGGTGGATTAGTGAATATCTGCTAGCATTGAGAGAAAGGAGTGTTACTCCCTCTGGTAGACCAACGGCACCTACAGTTGGTGAAGTTGTTTTAATTAAAGAAGATAGTCCTCGTTTATACTGGAAATTAAGCCGCGTGTTGGAGGTATACAAGGGGGCAGACTCTGTAGAGCGGGTGGCGCTATTGAAGACAGCCACTGGTACTACTGTTCGTCCTATCGCACGTTTGTACGCTTTGGAGCTCGATTCCGCATTGCAATCTGATGCTCCACCTGTTATTGCTGGGTCCGAGGATTCTCAAAGGAACGACTCACCTCTTACTGATGGTGATCATTCTCGGACCCGGACGCGTCCCAGACGCGCTGCTGCTGGCGCCGTCGACTTGTGGCATCAGAAGATAGCCTCTCGGCAACTTTAGGTTTAAGGTGGGGTTCAGGTCTTTTTTTGTGGGGGGAGTGTATCGTATAAATACGATAGAATATGACTCTTTTGTGATCTTGTATGTCTCTGTGACATCACGATCGCTCCTACAGCACGACGTAGGACGAGTAGATCGTATATTATAAGATTGTAAATAAGTTAAGTTGTAAAAGGCCTAATATGCTATTAAGCAATATTGCCATGGTCTTATGTAGTATATATGAATTTATCGTATATATTAATATATTTTATCGTATAGAGCAACCCCGATGCGGTACGATAATTTGGGCTCCTGGCGTTTTGCCAAGGCAGCAAGATGTGTCTTCGAGGAACACCAGAGCCTTCACGAACACCAACCAGTTAACATCTAAATTTCCGCCCTCAGTTGATCGAGCTTTTGTGCCTCTAATCACAATACACATACAGCAATACACTAAGCTACACCATCACGACGCTCTCATCAACACCATGACTGACTGATAGATAAGCATAATATTCATGTCCATTCCCATGTAATCATTTATTCTTTCTTTAACTTGACTCGAGTCTTGGGACCGAAGTCTCGTTCCCCATTGTCCACCGCCATATTGGGTAAAACGTTCTCCCTTGCCTCATTGCCACGTGGAACTATGGATGAGTTAATTCCTGGCTAATATTAACCCTTATAACCTTACCCTATATATACATTTATTATGTGAGACCTTTGGATATCAATTAACTTGTTTCAGATTGAATTCAATTTAGATATAGAGTAGTTTTCATTTAGATTGATTTTATTTGATTCATTATAGCTTAGTAATATTTAACTTCCATTGATAGTTTACCACAGCTGCTAATACTAAGACAATATTTCTTGCTCTCATGTTCCCAACTTTGACTCTTCTGAATTCTGAACTCTCTGGATTAAGCTATCGTGTCACTCTGTCACTAAATATATCTGTACTGTTTATCTTTCCCCTAATTCTACTGACTATCCGAAATTCTTTGACTATCATACTTCTAAAGTGGAACACATTCTATCCATCTCTCCCTTCTCTGAAATGTCTATCTTAAGAAATTTCAATGTTCACCACCGCCAATGGCTCTCCACTCATATCACTGACCAACCTGGTGAACCAGCCTACATCTATTTCATCCTAAATGACCTAGTGCAGTGGAGATTGGCCCAACATTCTTAACCTATTTCTAACCTCCAATCCTTCCACTTAAACTGTAAATCTTCTCTCTCCACTCTGGTCCTACCATCACAACCATATTTCTGTTGCATGTCCTATTTCTCCAGTACGGTCTACTGACCCCCCCCCCCCCCCCTCCCTCCCAACCGGTGGCACTAGTGTCATTTTGGCGCTGCCGACTGGGGCTGTTCGGCAGCACTTTTTTATATTTCCCATTGAATGACTATTGCTTCCGTGGCTGTGGACTTTCGGAGAGTGCTGAACGCATTACCGATATCATCCTCTCGGGCATGGAGGCATACATTCCACTATCTTTTTCTCAGTCTAATGCAAACAAATCTTGGTTTACTAACGTTTGTTCTGCTGCTGTCCGCAATAAGGAGGAAACATTCAAACTGTACCATCGCCTTCAAACTCAAGAATATCGTGTTTTTTTATGTTACTGCCCTGAATCAAGTCAAATTTAATTTTTGACTCTTTCATCAATAACAAATATTCTGAACTTTCCTACTCTAGCTCTTCCCAAGCTTTCTAGCATCTAGCCGAAAGCTCTCTAACAATTTTATTTCCTCGTCTCTCCGTCATCATTTCTACTCTGACAGCACCACTGTCACGTCTTCCTCTGACAAAGCTGAACTCTTCGCTCAAAGTTTTGATCAAAACTTCACCTTGGATGATTCCGGTGCTATTTCTCCCTCCACCCACCTCTCACTTACTTATGCCAAATACCATAATCTGTTCTAAGAATGTACTCTCTGCCTTCTTTGGGCTTAATACTAAGAAGGCGTATGGACCGGATGCTGTTCCTCCAGTTGTACTCAAAAACTGTTCTTCCGTGCTGACTCCCTGCCTATAGGCAAGCTCTTTTGGAAGTTTGCTCTCATTCAACCAACGAAGAGCGACAGCTCTCAACCCTTACAACTATCGTCCGTTTTTTCTCATTTCTTGCATCTCCAAAGTTTTTGAAACTATCCTTCATTCAAAATGTCTTAACCCGGGAACGGCGAGAACACTCTTAAGAGGTTTTGGTGGGCAAATGTGACGATCCTCTTAAAAGGTAAGGGCTAAAAAAAGCCATTTGACCCCTTAAAGGCGAGCTGTGGGTAATGAACACCTTACAGTTAGGCGACGATAATAGACCTCATTCCCGCCTAAAATCATATTTTTATGATGAATATCGTTATTACTTATTCATATGCGCCTATTTTACGTTTAATATGAAGATATTAACAAGTAACAGCAATAAAACAACTGGGAATAGTGTTTAGAGGGTCAAAATTGCAAATTATTGCCGACCGTTCATTCATGAAATCTGAAGCAGACGCGATGTACACCCTCCCTCTCTCAAGCCTAGAGGCACATTGAGGCTCCCTCTCTCATTTTCTCTCACACCATGCTGTTGCTAGGTTTAGCACCACACCTTAAAACCGGATTGGAGATGTTGGCGCGGTAAATAAACCGATAAACAAGAGAATAAGAGGAAAAATAGGTGATAATTGAAGGGGGTTGGGGGGGAAAGAGGTGATTTTGATACATGTGGAGGAGTGATAGAAGGTATGGAGGGGAACTATCTCACTTAAACACCATTTCTTTAGTCTTAAGTGCTACTGGGGCCTTTTAAATGGCTTTTTTTAGGCCTTACCTCTTAAGAGGATCGTCGCCTTTGCCCAACAAAACCTCTTAAGAGTGTTCTCGTCGTTCCCGGGTTAAAAGGCCCCAGTAGCAGTTAAAACAAAAGAAATGGTGTTTAACCCGTACAGCCCCAGCGACGCGTCTGACGCGTCGGCGATGTATGTAACGCACAGCCCCAGAGACGCGACTGACGCGTCACCCTAATTGCGCCGACCGTAACCTCAGGTGTAGCCACTCAAGAGGGCTCAGATTTGTATGGGAACTGTGTACGTATCCCACGCAACCGTGCCGATGGTTGAAAACTCTCAAAGTCCACGTGCGTGCGCGCGAGCGCGCAATAACCTGTTTTTTTGGGATAATTGCCTTCAATTTTTTACTCTTGTAAAATCCGTTTTCGGGGGCTCTGTAGGACCATTTTTAAAGCTTTTTGAGCGGTTTTTCGTGGTTTTTCCTTCATTCCTAACCCCTTCGCTATTGTTTCTGGAATAAAACCATTTTTTGAAAACCGGCCGGGTTCTGGTGCGTAAACATTACAAAACTAGCCGGGGCTCCACGGGTTAAGTGAGATAATTCCCCTCCATACCTTCTATCACTCCTCCACATCTGTCAAAATTCCATCCTTCCACCCCCTTCAATTATCACCTAATTTTCCTCGTATTCCCTTGTTTATCGGTTTATTTACCCCGCCAACATCTCTAATCTGGTTCTAAGGCATGGTGCTAGACCTAGCAACAGCGTGGTGTGAGTACAAAGGAGCACAAAGGAAATCAAGCAACAACAGGTCTAGTGACCCTTCTAGGCTGCTTGTCCTCCAAAACACTGAGGATCAAGTGTCCAAACAGTGGTTTAGAGTGGGTAAGGGAACATTGGAAAGGGAACTAATGTCTGTGGCAGGATTAGGAAGTTAGTAGGGGACAGATGGGTTAGTAACTGAGGGTAGGATAAAATAAAGTTATTCATTTACAAACGCAGTCAGTCGCGGGTTTGATGCGAGATATTTGTCTAGGAGTTTAAATCAATCAACGGTGCTGCAGTCTATAACGTCTCGGGGAAGCCCATTCCACAGGTCGACAACTTGATTGAAGAAGAAATTCTTAGATTCGTGTGAGTTAAAAGATTTATCAATAGTTTTGCAACCGTTTCCCCGCATGTAATTAGATTGGTCGATAGTGAAGTACTTACTACAGTTCATATTGTCGATGCCTTTGATGATTTTGAACACTTGAATTAAGTCACCTCTTAATCTGCGCTGGGTTAAAGTGAATAGATTTAATTCTCTAAGACGCTCTTCGTATGGTTTGTTCTTTAGGCTAGGTATCATTTTGGTAACTCTACATTGAACTCGTTCTAGCATTTTTATATCTTTTTGGTAATAAGGGCATCAGGATTGAACGCACTATTCCAGAAGAGGGCGGACTAAGGAATTGTAAAAGGTTAGGATAACTTCTTTGGATTTATGCTCAAATGACCTGCCTATAAAGACAATTATTTTGTTTGCCTTCTTAACAATTTCTGAACATTGTTGACTCGGTTTTAGGTTACTCGATATTGTTACTCCCAGATCGGTTTCTCTGTTTACATTCTTAAGCTGAGTGCCATTCATCGAATAGTTTGCTTTCTCATTTAGGTATCCGATATGTAGTACTTTACATTTATCCGCATTGAAACTCATTTGCCAAATTTGGGCCCAACATGACTATTTATCTAGATTGTGTTGCATATCGTCAACTTGTTCTTTTGAGAGTACGCTATTTGCAATTTTTGTATCGTCAGCAAATTTTGAGATTGTATAGGTGTGACCCTCATCTATGTCGTTGATGTAAATTAGAAAGATAATTGGTCCTAGTACCGATCCCTGGGGTACCCCGCTACTTACATTGGTCCATTTAGATGCCTTACCGTTGATGGCTACTCTTTGCTTTCTGTCACTGAGCCAATTTTCTATCCATTTCAACACACCGTCTTGTATTCCATGCTCTTTTAGTTTTAGCAGTAAACGTGTGTGGGGGAACTTTGTCAAAGGCCTTTTGAAAATCAAGGTATATAATATCTACAGCTTTACTCTCATCGTAGAGGTTGAGGATATCATGGAAGAAGTCTAAGAGGTTTGTTAAACAGGAACGTTTTTTACGAAAGCCGTGTTGAGTATCTTAAAGTATGTTATTTTCCTCTAAGTGATTTACGAGTCTGTCTCTTATGAGCGTTTCTAGCATTTTACATACAACTGAGGTTAAGCTAATTGGACGATAGTTACTGGGTAGGGATTTGCTGCCTTTTTTTAATATTGGTGTTATGTTGGCTAGGTTCCACTGATCAGGCATAGTTCCAGACTGCAAGGATTTGTTGAATAGTAATGTCAGTGGTTTGGAGAGCTCATCCTTAGCTTCCTTTAGAACTCTAGGCGAGATTGTATCTGGTCCAGGCGTTTTATTTACCTTGAGTTTATCTAAACAATTCAATACTTCTCTCTCTGTAACGGTGATATTGCTTAGAACATCTGAATTATCAATCTGAATCGGCGACAGTGTAGGGATATCACTGAGGTCTACTGTTGTAAAAACTGATGCAAAGAAGGTATTGAGGGCATTACTCATTTGCACTTCGTCTTTAGTGTATTCTCCATTTTCATCGACTAACGGTCCAACAGTTGAAGTAACTACTTTTTTCTTTCTGATATAACTATAGAATTCTTTCGGGTTTGTTTTACTTTGATTCGCAATATGTAACTCTAGGGTCTTTTTACTTTGCTTAATTAACTTTTTGGCTTTGCGTCGTAGCTCTACAAATTTCACCCGTTCTTCGTCATTTTGTGAGGATTTTAATCTATCATTAGCACATTTTTTAGCAAGCAGACTGTTTGAAATATGTTTATTCCACCATTAGGGCTTATTATTATGGCCTGGACGCCGTATTTTCGATGGTATGCAGTCTTGCACTGCTTTTAGGTAAGTGGTTTCGAATAACTTCCAAGATGTATTTATGTCGTTATTGTTAATTAAAAAGCTCCAGTCAGTTTCTTTAAATATAGCTCCAAGTTTATGAAAGTTTGCTTTCTTGAAAATAGGGACTTTTTCGATGCTATTTGGTTCGTTACTAGTAAACTTTAAAGCGAAAGTTATCGTACGATGGTCGCTGTTACTGAATTCATCACCAACATTCAAATTCTCTATTAATTCTTCTTTTGTTGCAAGTACAATGTCAAGAACGTTATTACCACGGGTCGGCGTTCGAACAAATTGAGAAAGCGAACTCTCTTGCAAGTTCGTATACAAGTCATGTCCGGAGTGTGAAGTAAGAGTATTGCCCCACTTGGTCACAGGTAAATTAAAGTCGCCAAAAATGAGGGTATCTTGTGAGTTATTTACATCTGCAATTTGTTCGTAAATTTCTTGGTCAGTTTGCACTGATTGAGCTGGAGGTCTGTATATTAACGCAAGTATTATTTTTGTACCTTTATTATTCTTTATTAGCACAAAAGATGTGTCGACGTTGTGTGAGAGAGAATGAGAGAGAGAGCCTCAGTGTGCCTCTAGGCTCGAGAGAGGGATGGTGTACGTCGCGTACGCCTCAGATTTCTTGAATGAACGGTCGGCAATAATTTGCGATTTTCACCCTTCAAACACTTTTCTACTTGTATTATTGCTGTTACATGGCTGTTACATGTTAACCCTTATTTAGCGGCGAGCAACATAAGTCGAGTTAAATAAAGCTGGACTATGTGGCGGCGCTCGACATAACTCGAGTGGCAATTTCAGCACGTAATGTGGCTGAGAGAGAGAGACAAGTGGTGGCAGGAGACTAGCGAGCGTATGACTGCTCCAGACCACCGCGGCGAACCTACTGACACAAATCTCAGCTCCCTCCTCCCTCTCTCACTCGCTACATACTCAATTATGTACTGAAAGTACCGAATTACCTGCTTTTTGCACTCGCGTTGCACGGTTATTGCAAGAAAACTATCCATCATACAAGGATCGTTATGGTGTCATTCGAAAGCTCTGTTTATGCCCTTTCAGGGATAGGTACTTGTTTTACGTTCTGGGTCTTATTTAGGCATGAAAATGATCACATAAACAGCCCTATTTTGGCTAAAAACACCCCGCTGTGCGGTACACATAAATAAACCGCATAGGCCGCTCGTAAGGTGTTAATATCTTCATATTAAACATAAAATAGGCGCATATATATTTTTGTTTTATGTGAATGAGGGAGACAAAAGGCATAACTGCCTGCAGCGAGTGCCTCCCCCAGAGTTGAGAGAGTGACAGGGCCGAAATCAAGGGATGTTCGAGCTAAAATGCCTGGACACACGGAGTTTGAAGCAATTTAAGTCATAGGAAGAGGGAAAGACTGATTCTGGGAGAGAGTTCCAGAGCTCAGCAGTTGAATAGAAGAAAATCTGAGAATAGCGTTTCACTCTTGGGTTGGACAGTTGCACAGAGTAGGGGTGGGATTGTGTTGGAAGGCAGGTACTACATAGCCTACGTAGAGGAGGTGGTATACACTGGGAAAGCTCCGAGGAACACTGATTATTGTAGTAGCGATAGAATAGCGAGAGAAATGCAACATTGCAGCGAAGAGAGAGAGATTGCAGAGAGTAGGTGAGTGGACGAGAGTAATGATACGAAAGGCTTTCCTTTCTACTTTGTCTAGGAGTGTGGTGTGAGAGGATCCTCCCCACACATGTGAACAATACTCAATACAAGGACGCACTGTGCCCCTGTACAGAGCAAGAAGCTGCGCAGGGGTAAAACCCCTTGAGGCGGTTGAGCACACCCAGCTTCGGGGAGGCTGCCTTAGCAAGACTGGTAATATGGTCTTTCCAAGTGAGAGCAGAAGAAAAAGAGACACCGAGAGCATTGAGAGAAGACGAAGGGTTGATTTTTGTATTGTTAACCTCTCCGCTGCGTACCCCCTATAGTATACAGGCACCCCTGTAATGAGGTATTACGATTTGGGCGACCCTTGCAAATATCGATGAAAAGTACAACAATGTGTAGGGAATGTTCGCGCGCATCGAGCCATATATATTTGACCCCACAAATACCTACCAGGGGGTAGTAGGAGAGGGAGGGGAGGGTGGGGTAGGGCTTAATTCCGCGTATTTATCCTATTTTGAGCACTGTTATGCTATGTAGAGTATGTGTACGTAAGTGTACGTATGTAGGCCACCCATATACAAAGGAATATGCCGCATATAGACCAAATATGCGACATATAAGCGAATTATGAGAGAGTTTATGCGGGAGACAAGTGCTTGTGTACCGCTTGAGTGCGGGGTGGCAGGGTGGTATCGAGAGTTGCCAAGTTGTACAGGGTCTGTTGGCTGTAATATCACGTATATATCGTATTTTCAGCACTGTCATGCTATATATAAAGTACGTGTACGTATGTAGGCGACCCATATAACAATGAATATACCGCATATAGACCAATTATGCGATATATAAACCTTATGAATGTGTTTAGGGGAGGATGGGAGGGAGGGAAGTCTGTGTGTCGCTCAGTAACAGTTACACAATAACAGTCGCTGTCCAAGGCCAGCCACGGCAGTCAGCTGTATGTTAGGGCGGCGTCGGCAGGGCCAGCAGAGGTCCTGGATGGCAATATTATGGTTGTCCCTGTCGCCTTGCCCTTCGACCCTTTCTTCCCTTTGGCAGGGCAGTGGCAGGGGCAGAAGGGCCGGCATGGGCGGCGTCGGCAGGGCCAGCAGGGGTCCTGGATGGCAATATTATGGTGGTCCATGTCGCTTTTGTCGCCTTGCCCTTCGTCCCTTTCTTCCCTTTGGCAGGGGCAGTGGCAGGGGCGGCAAGGGTAGAGGTGGAAGGGGTGGCTGGTGGTGGTGGTGGTGGTGGCAAGGTGGTAGTAGCAGAGTTAAACGTTTTTTTACCCATTCCCTTCCCTGTCTTCCCAGTGGCCCCCGCAGGTCCTGGAGCCCAAGGTGGCAGTGGTGGTGGTAGTGGTGGTAGCAGTTGCCTGGGTGGTGGTGGCAGTGTCTCAGAAAGACAATGACTCTGTGCACTGCCCTTGCTTGCACGTGTTTTACGTGCTTTACGTGCAGGTTCCTTGTCCTCGGACCTACTCGTGCCGTAGTAATGGTAGTTAGGGTCTTTGGCAGCCACTCTCTGCCTTCCACGGCCGCTGACACCACCAGAAGGAGGGCTGGTTGTGTCATCAGGGTGAGAGCGTGAGGGTGGTGTAGGCTCCAATGCGTGTGTACGTGCGTGCGTGTGTACCGCTTGCCTGTGTGCGGGCCGATCGTGTGGGGTGGTCGTATTGAGAGGTGCCAAGTCGTACTACACTCGCACCAATTTGTACCCGCCTGGCTGTAAGTCCGCGGTTTTGGTACGCGTTAAAAAACCGGGATTATATAAGGGGTTCCGCAGCGCAGCGGTAAAACTCTTATTAGTGTTTAAGCACTTGCTGGGTTAAAGAATAAGGGATAGTCTTCTGGAGGTTCCTGATGGGTAGTAAGATGGATAAATTGAGTTTTGGAAGCATTAAATACAACAAGGTTTTCTCTACCCCAATTGGAAATAGTAGCTAGATCAGAAGATAAGTGTTTTATGGCTTCATTACATTTGTTTTTGAGGGACTGCTGGATGGGGCATTCTGGAAAACTAATTGGGTGGTGTAAGGCAGAGTCGTCTGCATATGAATGGATGGGACTGGATGTAAAGCTGAGAAGATCATTTATGAAAATTAGAAAAAGAATAGGAGATGGGACAGAACCCTGAGGAACACCTGAGTTGATAGGACGAGGAAATGAGTGATGGCTGTCCACAACCGCAGCTATGGAATGGCCGGAAAGGAAATTAGAGACAAAGGCACAGATGGAGGGACAGAAACCGAAGGAGGGCAGTTTGGAAATTAAAGATTTGTGCCAGACTCTATCGAAGGCCTTCGATATGTCTAGTGCAACAGAAAAAGTCTCACCGAAGTCCCGAAAGTTGCATGACCAGGAGTTAGTAAGATATGAAAGATCACCAGTAGAGCGACCCTTAAGGGGAGATGGTTCACTTTTTGGGCGATTTTTGCATGTATTCATTATTTTTCTAGTTTTCTCCCTAGACCTACATAAAATTAAAAAAAAACATCCATTAGATCCCCCTTCTAGATTAATTTGTACATTTTTCGGTAGAAAAATTTCCCGGCCGAAGGCCGGTTCTTCCAACATTACAGGCTCACTATCATTCGCAAGGGAATAAATCGACACCTAAATAGCACGAAAGGTCTAAATATTGATGAAGAAATGGGTCGAAAGGTCTTAAAATCGACTAACCAATGGGGCAAACATCTTAATATCTGAAAACTAATGGGGCTAAACACGAGGGAGAACGTGGTCCAGAAAACCGGCCCATCCCCCCCTTACTGGCGATCTGAGAGCAGATTATGAGAAGAGAAATGCTTAAGAAATTTGGAAGCAAGAATAGTTTCAAAAACTTTAGAGATTCAAGAGATGAGAGCAATTGGACGGTAGTTGGAGGGTTGAGAGCGGTCACCCTTCTTTGGGACAGGTTGAATGAAAGCAAACTTCCAGCAAGAAGGAAAGACGTTAGAAGAAAGACAGAGACGAAAGAGTTTGCCTAGGCAGGGGGTCAACATGGAAGCTCAGTTTTTAAGTACAACAGGAGGAACACCGTCCGGACCGTACGCCTTCTTAGTATTAAACCAAGAGAGGGTAGAAAGTACATCTTTAGAAGAGATTAAGATATTAGGCATAAGTAGGTGAGAGGGGGATGGAGAGGGAGGAATAGCACCGGAATCATCCAAGGTAGAGTTTCTGGCAAAAGTTTGAGCGAAGAGTTCAGCTTTGTCAGAGGAAAAAGTTATATGAATAAGTAATAACTATATTTATCGTAAAATGACGATTTTAGGCTGGAATGAGGCCTAAAATGGCCGCCCAGTTATAGGGTGTTCACTACATATAGCTCGTGCTTAGCAGGTTAAGCTTTCCATTATCTACTTTCAGATCACCAGATAGTTACCTTAAGGGGGGTGACCTGTTTTTGTTCTGTCCTTTTCTATCTTTCTCTGGCTTGTATCCATTTGGCCCCATTCAGCCTACTGTTTTAAGACGTTTATCCCCATCCAGGTGTCAATTTTTTACTGGTGAGCGGTAGCGAGCCAGCATATTTTTTATTTTTGTTTGACAGCAGGCTAAATTTGTACGTTTTTCGATAGAAAAATTTCTCCGGCGAAGCCGGATTTCTTCATATAATGCTGGCTCGCTATCGCTCGCCAGGAAGAAATCGACACCTAGATGGGGATAAACTTCTTAAAATAGTTGGCTGAATGGGGCCGAATGGATACAAGCCAGAGAAAAAGAGAAAAGGACAGAAATAACAAAAAGCAGGTCACCCCCCTTAAGGGTCGCTCTACTGATGATCTCCTTGCTTATCTTACTAATTCTTGGTCATCCTCCTTTCGGGACTTCGGTGAGACTTTGTCTATTGTGCAGGACATGTCGAAAGGCTTCGATAGAGCCTTGCACAAATCTCTACTTTCCAAACTACCATATTTCGGTTTCTATCTCTCTATCTGTGCCTTTGTCTGTAATTTCCATTCTGGCCGTTCCATAGCTGCAGTTGTGTACGGCCATCGCTACCTTACTTAACCTATTAACTCTAGTGTTCTTCAAGGTTCTGTCCCATCTCCAGTTCTCTTTCTAAGATTTATTAATGATCTCAATTGTAACTCTAGTCTCATCCACTCATATACTGATGACTGTACCGAACACTATTCAACTGCTTTTTCACAACAACCCCGTATGCAATCAATCCAAGAGTCATATGGCGAGGCCATAGAACGCCTACTTTCTGATTTATCAATGATTTCTGATTGGGGCAGAGAAAATATTGTTACTTCCAATGCCTTCAAGACCCAATTTCTCTATTTAACTAAGTGTCGCAATCCTCCACAAGAATATCAATTACTCTTTAACAATGCACTGTTTTACCTTTCATCTTCTCTCAATATCCTTGGTGTATCCTTTTCATCTAACCTTTCTTGGAAAGATCATAGTACCACTCTTGCTAAGGCAGCTCCCCAGAATTTAGGTGTGCTCAACCGTCTCTGTGGGTTCTTCACTCCTACTCAGCTTCTTGCTCTATATAGGGGCACAGTGCGCTCATGTATCTAGTATTGTTCACATGTGTTGGTAGGTTTCACCTATACTGTACTTCTCGAATTAGCAGAGTCCAAACATTTTGCCTCATTAACTCACTTCCTTATAGTAGTTCTCAACAATCTCTTTCTAAGTGCAGCCATGTTACATCTCTTTCACTCTTCTATCGCTATTATAACAATCAATGTTCCTCAGAGCTCTCTCCATGCATGCACCCTCTCTTGCGGCAAAAGCGAGGCACTTGCCTTTCAACATAGTCCTACTCCTATTTTGTCAAATTCTCTAATTCAAGAATTGGCAACTTATTTCAGTATTTCTTCTATTCTGAATTCTGGAACTCTCTCCCTCAATATTTTTTTCCTTCATCCTATTACTTAAACCGTTTTAAACTTCGTGTTTTCAGGCATGTTGGCCACAAATCTCCTTGAATTTTGCTCTCTGTCACTCCTTTGACTCTGGGGGAGACACTCGTTACAGGCAACATGCCTTTTTTATCCTTCATACACATTAACAAAAAATTATAGGAGAATATTGATGAATTGATAGATACACTATATAGGTAGATATATAGATAGAGTGATACATATATAATGGGTTGGTTATGTGCACGTGTAGGCAGGATAGGCGAGCAAAAATGACACACGTACTGTACACTGGTAAATTGGGCAAACCACAAAAATATTCCTATCAATGCAGATGAATAAGTAGATTGATAGGTAACTACCCAGATAGATAAATATATAAACATATGGGTGGGTGGGGTGAAGGTGTAGGCAATCAGGCAGGGAGGGAGGCAGTCCCATACTCTTAAAGGTAAAGGTAGGACACATTGAAAATATTATCCTTCCTATTCCTTCTTATTTATGTTTTTTTTTTTGTAAATATATAATAAATATAATAACTAAAAATTGCATGAAAAAACAATACCACAAGACTGACTATGTATAAACGAAGGAGAAATTATAGCACGCGCCACCTGACCGAACGCGACCAGGCGGTAGCCAGAATTTCTTGCGCCAAAACTAGGCAACTTCATTCATTAATTACTCGGCTCACACACCAGCTTGGGACGAGAATTTGATGTCCCTGGCGACCTTGAAACCAGCTCTTTGTGTTAGACTTTGATTTGTTTTGCTAACCCACTTAGTTACCAAGCTATTGTGAATAATATATACTAAAATATGCCCACATTAGGCAGTACGGTTGGAAATAACATGCCCGATGCATAGGAGTTAAGTCCTGACAACCTCATTTGGATCGTAGTGTGTGTGTGGCCAGTGTATCTGCTTAAATATATAGTCTTTGTCCTCTCTCCTCCTCCATCACGCTCCCCTTCCTTTCCCATTTGGTGTAAGTACCTCTCTTTTCCTTCTGGCCATTAACCTGTCTTTTAAAGCAAGTTGACCATGGGTTTGGTTCTCTCCGCTGTGTTGGTGTCGCTCACAAGTATACCGATATTTCTGAACTGTTTTCATTATGTTTGTGTTGGCATTATTGGAATGATGGCATTAATTACTCATTTTTGTCTACAGTATATTATTATGTTTGTTGGCAATAGATAGGAATTGTAATTATTGGTGTTTTGTCATTATTTGTATGTTGTCAGTTGTTACGCTGGCCAGCTTGTCAGAATGTGCTCGGGACTCGCTAGCGCTCGCCAGGGCAGTGATATGGGCTACCATAATCGTAGAACGATGTTCTTTCTTTCATAGAGTACATGTTGTTATAGACAGATCAGTGGTGATCTTTATTCTTGTCTGTGACACTTAAAAGTATTTTATATCATTGCTAGAATATAAGATGCATGGTGTGAAGTTAAGGAGAGAGAGAGTGGGGTAGGCAGCGTGGTGGTAGTTTGTGCGTGTGAATGTACGTTTGCCTCCCGCGCTCCGAGGAGTTTCCCACGCCCGTGATTGGCCGGCGGCCCTGTCGACGTCATAGAATGCTTGCTCTTCATGACGTAGTCGTCTGTGATTGGCGGCCACGGTCCTGGGACGGTGGTGCGGGCTCCTATCCTTGTGTTTCTTGCAGAGCTAGGCTTGGTGTGCTAGGTCCTACATGTCCCTTGCAATTCTGTCCCTCATATAACCCTCTATACTACTATCTCTCTCTCTGAACTTCTTCGGTTTCATACTTCTTTCTTTATTCAATTACTTATCCCTTCTGGTTCTGTATACGACTTCCATAGTCGGCCAGTCGTATTACCAGCACCAGCTCTCCATATATGTTTGCACTAGTTTTAGGGATTATTAGAGTCATAGTCAAATGGTACCATAGTGTTGGGGTGCTCCTAATTATTGAGCTGTTCTCTCTTACTATTTAATGCTAGACAGTGGAAAGTATCTTTGGTTGTTGTCTGAGTTATGTATGTGGCAAGTCAGAGCCTGTACAACATCAACGAAGCTAGCTAGCCTGAGTGAAGGGCTCTTGCCTAATCTCACCTGCATACTTGCTACCTCATTTTGTTGACCTTTGTGGAGCGCCAGGGTAAGACCAGATACTTGAGATCTGGACTTACCAAGAGAGCCTCCAAGTCACTTAACGTAACATAAGGGAAATCTGTTCAAGGGGAGACAGTAGGCTACGAGCATGCTTGCGCTCTGCCTATTTTTTTAGTACCTTTTTATGCCACTGCTAGACTTTATTAGTGAGAAAGACAGCATTGTGTTTATTAACTTTAATTGTGTATGATTAGGAATTACTCACACCTTATTTTAGCCTAGGTTGATGCATAGTGCACAACCCAGTTTGGCTGTTAAGTTGGCTAAGGAAGTACTGTTTTGAGTGGCTATTATTAGTGCTGTCACAGAGTTGTTGCACTCCCTTGTTATATATATATGTATCCTACTTATTGGTGTATTTAAGATACACGCTTTGGTGTCCTGCCCCTGCATTATTTCTGTTCTATATTAACAAGCATCTTAGAGCATCAGACGTTTTCAGAAGATTCTTTATCTGATTGCTGTAGGACTAGACTTCCAGTGTTTTCATAGAGCATTGTAGAGTTTAGTGTTGAGTACAGACTCACACTAAAGTTAACGTAAGCATATACTCCTTTATTAAATCTTGTTATAGTTTATTCAAGCATTGTTATTACTTAAGAGCATTTTATTAATGTAAAGTACTGCTGTTGTGAGTAGGCTTTGCCGTCATCGGTAAGCCTTTGTAGAAGTGCACTAAAACCCAGTTAATTGATACCCCGTTATCCAGTAGATTAACTCTGGAGGGTTTTAAGTGTTTTGTTCACCGGCGTAATAGTTCGAGGGTTTGGAATTAGCGTACCGTTGTTGCAGATATAGCCTATCATCTAGTCCAATATTGAGTGCCCTTGTTTATTTCGTAGTGCCGGTCGTAACAAATGGCGACCTTAGACCAGAATATAGTGAACTGAATATTGCAGTTTTTTTGGGGAGAAATCTTAATGCCATTTGGGGGTTGAATTTATTTCTCGCATTGTTGGCAGTAGACATTGTTTTGAGGATACATAGAACTTGTTGGAGTTATTGGTGACCTAGTATTGCACTCAAGAACATCTTCAAATATTTTTTGGTGAATAAAGCTGCGCAAGAGTTTGGCTATTTTTTTGTCTGGACTTGAGATTTTTTTTTTTTTACTCCATCATGTCACTGGACGGGTCTGAGCATAGTGAGAGCACAGTGCGAGAGGCAGGCGAGGAGGTGGAGATGGTGGAGTTGTTAAGCGGCGCTCGGGTGGTGAATAGTGAGGAGGATGCTCAGATTTTTTTTGGGAAGCCTATGTCGGCGGACCGGGTGGCGGACTGCAGACCGGTACGGACTGTAGTGTGTGGCCACGGTCTTGGGGTTTTCCGGTATTAGCGGTATGTCGAGAAGTGAGCTGGCTGCCTGTGTGCTGGGTGGGGTGCATGGGGTTTCGGGTGGAGTGGGAGATGGGGCACATTCGGCCCAGCCCCCATTCCACTCGACTCCTATCATGGCGCCCCCTCGGGCTCCGGAGCCGGGTACATTCCTGCAGGCCGATGCCCGCTGGCGGTTGGGTATGCCTCTAGGTGATTCACGGGGTGGGTCCCCGATAGTAGCACCCCCTCCTCAAGGGTTGTTTGCCGAGATGTTGTTTCAGCTAGAACTCGCCAAACTTAAGCAGCAAGAGCGACAGGTTGAGCTTGAGCAGCGCAAGCTCGAGCAGCGGCAGCGAGAGGTTGAGCTTAGGTTTGAGTCTGAAAGGTATTGTGCCGATGTTGATCTAGAGAAAACTCGCGTAGAGGTGACAAGGAACCGGGTCGTCCAGGGGGGTCGAGCCCATGACCTGTCCCTGTCGCATCTACTTAAGTTGGTTCCAGTGTTTGATGAGTTGGGAGTTACAGAATTTTTTCTCCGGTTCGAGAAAAAGTACCAGGAGCACCAATGGCCCGAGGAGAAGTGGGCAGCCCTTGTTTCTTCACGATTGACGGGGAAAGCACTCAAGGCGTACGATGCTTTGCCCCTAGATTCCTGTGTGAATTACGAGTTGTTAAAAGAGGCTGTCCTGAGGGCGTATGAGCTACAGCCAGAGACCTATAGGCTGAAGTTTAGGGCGGTTCCAAAAAGAAAGGAGAGTACTCTCCAGGAACACGCTAGAGAGCTGTCAGATGCATTTGAAAATTGGTTAAGGTCGGAGAAGGCAACTACTTTTGATTCAGTAAAACAACTAGTGTTGCTGGAACAATTTTTAAAATGTACTGGCAGGGACTTGACTCTCAACATTAAAGAAAAGCGACCGAAAACTCTACAAGAGGCGGCTGAGCTGGCTGACCTCAGGTTGTCATTGATTCGCGGGTGCGGGTCTGCACAGAGAGCTGAGGCAGGTAACAAGGGGCGTACCACTCCACCCCCCAAAATTAATGACACAACATATAATTATCCATGTAAGAGTACTGTTGCCAATTATGAACCCAAGTTGAAACCCTTCCCGTTTAAGAAAGGCCAGGGCCCTTCCTCACCTCAGAGGAAGTCCAAGAGTGAGGTGGAATGTTTCAAGTGTCATGAGAAGGGGCATATTGCACGCTCATGTCCGAGCACACCGCCTACAGCAGTGGTGTCACTAGTGAGCAACATCGGTGTGTCTTTCAGGTCTTCCGCGTTTGCCCGGGGTAATACGTCGGTTGCGGAGTCACAGTCGGTGCAGAAGCAGCAGGAGGGCTCGTCACCCGTCCGTGATGCTTTTTGTGGTCATAGGGGGCACGGCACTGTGAGGTGGGCTGGTGTGAAGCATAGGCTTGAGTTATTGCGTGAGACAGGCGCTTCCCAGACACTTGTTAAGAATATCACTGGCAAGCCTGTTAACGTGGCTCGGGTTGTGGTGGTTCAAGGCATCAATGCTACGCGGTCTTACCCGCTGGTCAGAATGGAGCTTGAGGTGGATGGTGTGACACGGGAGTTGGATGTGGGTGTGGTGGAGAAGTTGCCAGTTGAGGGGGTCGACCTCCTTCTTGGTAATGACTTTGCGGTGCCCACTTCCGAGGCTCCACCCTTAGTCGTTGCCAAGAGGGCGGCCGACACGAGTAGGGAGGAGCAAGAGGGGCTTGAGAGATCTCAGTCCGTTCAGGTGTCACAGCCTAGTACCCAAGTTTATGACCAGCGGAGGAAGGATCGGAAGGAGAAAGTCGAGGCTGGTGGTCGGGTTGAGAGTTTGGACCCAGCGACACTCCTTGGTGACTCGGTACTTGACCCAAAGGTGAGCTCCGGAGTGGCCCCAGAACCTGTCCCCCCTAGGGACATGGTAGGGCGTGATGGCACTCCGCGACAGAGTAGTTCCCAGGGGGAGGAGAGTTGTGGGAACGGCGCTACTGAACTCGAGGACGGGGAAGCATGTCAGGTGAACCTGTTAGAGGAGTTTGTGAGGCAACCACCTGAGCAGCCTACTGTCCCTGCTTTGGTCTGCAGCGGCCAAGGTGGAGAACGAGAGGGGGGCAGTGGTGCACAGGTGGAGGAGAGTCGGGATTGTCATGTCTCGGTGGAGCAGTGGGCGGGGGATACGAGTCAGGTGGCTGTGGATGCGCTAGAGCACCTGCCTGAGCAGCAATGTGCAGCGCTCCAGCACCTGATCGGTCCATACCCCACTGTTTGTGCCGAGCACCCAGGCCTCACAACTCATGCGGTGCACGAGGTTCCGCCGGCAGGTCACTTGAGTGTCAGTAAACCGTTGGCCTCGTTGTTTCAGCGGTTCAAGGTGGGCGACGAGGCTTTGGCGTGGTTGCCAGGTCAGGGTCGACCCATGGCTGCCAAGTATGGTGGTCAGAAGGAGCAGATTGAGCTGATTGGCGAGGTTGGCTGTGGAGTGGATGCGCCCGGTCGTCGCATAGCCTCCCAATGCTACTCTAGTGAAATGCAACAACCCTACCATAGACCGTCTGTATCTGGCCATGTCGCTGAAGGCGGTGATGCTGCACAGGCAGATGTAGTTGCAAGGAATGCGGGGGTGCGCATGTACGGTATCGGTGGGGAAGCCTTAGCAATAATGAACTATGGGAGTGACTGCCCAGGTGGTACTGATGGTCCCTCTCATGACCTGGCTGTTCTAGGGACGAAGGTGGAGAAGGAGGGAGACTACAGGTTAGAAGCTGCGGTCTCGGCTGGGTTGTGGGAGGGCACTAGGCATGTTGTTCGTGGAGACAGTGCAAGGCAGTTGTTTACTAGGCTATGGCAGTACTTTCGCATGTTTGTTCATTCTCCAGGCCTGATGTACGGGGTAGAATCCGACATGGAGGCTGGAGACAGTGCAAGGCTCAGTTTAATTCCCTACCGTATAAATCCTGCTCAACAGCCTGTGGTGCATGCAGAGCTGGATTATGTGTTGACGAAGGGTCTGAGGGATAAGGAATGTCGTGAGTGGTCGTTGCCTGTAACTTTGCAACCTGTCTTAAGTGGCAAGATTAGTGTGTGTGTTGATTGCAAGAGTGGGTGTGAATTATCCCTGTCAGACGCCTATACCTTATTGAGAGTTGACGACACCATAGACCGCCTCGGGGCTGCATCGCCTATCACGAAGGTAGAACTAGTGAAAGGTTATTGGCAGGCCCCGTTGCCGGATAGAGCGAAGAGAAGTGCCAGTCTTGCGATGAACTGGGCAGTTTATCAATGTCAGGTGTTGTTGTGCTGCCGGAACACAAGTTAGATGTGTGGCATGCTAAGGGCACTGATAATGTTTTGGCTGATTGTTTGTCACAGGAGGGTTTGTTTGCAGGAGAACCTTCGCCGTTCAGTCAGTGTGTGTTGAGAGTGGAGAAAAATTAGGCTTGCCACTGTAGTGCAACGCCGCCAAAAACACTATTAAAAGTATAAAAACCTCACATATAAACTTTCTTTTTGATAGTATATAAGTGCAGTATATCAATAGCAAACATCTAAGACACTCTTGAGTTGTTGTCTTAGTAGGCTAGGCTTGGTGAAGCTTGCTCGTTGAGCGTGATATCATTATTATGATGCTATTATTTTTGGGAAGTGTTGTGCAGATTTGTTTGTATAATTCAGTGTTTTATGTTTGTGATCGTGCCTTGTTTTCACAACTTGGGAGAGTGGCTAGGTGATGCAGGGTTGATGGGCATTCTGTCTGGTCAGATGTGGGTTTCGCCTGTGGCTGAAACGTCCCACATCTTGGGCGGGGTGTTACGCTGGCCAGCTTGTCAGAATGTGCTCGGGACTCGCTAGCGCTCGCCAGGGCAGTGATATGGGCTACAATAATCGTAGAACGATGTTCTTTCTTTCATAGAGTACATGTTGTCACAGACAGATCAGTGGTGATCTTTATTCTTGTCTGTGACACTTAAAAGTATTTTATATAATTGCTAGAATATAAGATGCATGGTATGAGATTAAGGAGAGAGAGCGGGGTAGGCAGCGTGGTGGTAGTTTGTGCGTGTGTATGTACGTTTGCCTCCCGCGCTCCGAGGAGTTTCCCACGCCCGTGATTGGCCGGCGGCCCTGTCGACGTCATAGAATGCTTGCTCTTCATGACGTAGTCGTCTGTGATTGGCGGCCGCGGTCCTGGGACGGTGGTGCGGGCTCCTATCCTTGTGTTTCTTGCAGAGCTAGGCTTGGTGTGCTAGGTCCTACATGTCCCTTGCAATTCTGTCCCTCATATAACCCTCTATACTACTATCTCTCTCTCTGAACTTCTTCGGTTTCATACTTCTTTCTTTATTCAATTACTTATCCCTTCTGGTTCTGTATCCGACTTCCATAGTCGGCCAGTCGTATTACCAGCACCAGCTCTCCATATATGTTTGCACTAGTTTTAGGGATTATTAGAGTCATAGTCAAATGGTACCATAGTGTTGGGGTGCTCCTAATTATTGAGCTGTTCTCTCTTATTATTTAATGCTAGACAGTGGAAGGTATCTTTGGTTGTTGTCTGAGTTATGTATGTGGCAAGTCAGAGCCTGTACAACATCAACGAAGCTAGCTAGCCTGAGTGAAGGGTTCTTGCCTAATCTCACCTGCATACTTGCTACCTCATTTTGTTGACCTTTGTGGAGCGCCAGGGTAAGACCAGATACTTGAGATCTGGACTTACCAAGAGAGCCTCCAAGTCACTTAACGTAACATAAGGGAAATCTGTTCAAGGGGAGACAGTAGGCTACGAGCATGCTTGCGCTCTGCCTAGTTTCTTAGTACCTTTTTATGCCACTACTAGACTTTATTAGTGAGAAAGACAGCATTGTGTTTATTAACTTTAATTGTGTATGCTTTAGGAATTATTCACACCTTATTTTAGCCTAGGTTGATGCATAGTGCACAACCCAGTTTGGCTGTTAAGTTGGCTAAGGAAGTACTGTTTTGAGTGGCTATTATTAGTGCTATCACAGAGTTGTTACACTCCCTTGTTATATATATATGTATCCTACTTATTGGTGTATTTAAGATACACGCTTTGGTGTCCTGACCCTGCATTATTTCTGTTCTATATTAACAAGCATCTTAGAGCATCAGACGTTTTCAGAAGATGCTTTATCTGTTTGCTGTAGGACTAGACTTCCAGTGTTTTCATAGAGCATTGAAGAGTTTAGTGTTGAGTACAGACTCACACTAAAGATAACGTGAGCATATACTCCTTTATTAAATCTTATCATAGTTTATTCAAGAATTGTTATTACTTAAGAGCATTTTATTAACGTAAAGTACTCCTGTTGTGAGTAGGCTTTGCCGTCATCGGTAAGCCTTTGTAGAAGTGCACTAAAACCCAGTTAATTGATACCCCGTTATCCAGTAGATTAACTCTGGAGGGTTTTAAGTGTTTTGTTCACCGGCGTAATAGTTAGAGGGTTTGGAATTAGCGTACCATTGTTGCAGATATAGCCTATCATCTAGTCCAATATTAAGTGCCCTTGTTTATTTCGTAGTGACGGTCGTAACACAGTGTATATTATTGTTTGTTTGTTGTCATTATTTTCATGTTTGTTGGCATTATATACGGTTTGATATTATTCATGTGTATTTATTATATTCCTGTGTTTGTTGTGTGTTTGTTGAAAATATATGTGGGTGTTGGAAATTTAGTTCGGTTGACATTATACATCTCTGGTTAATTGTTAGTTTATGCTTGCTGTTAACCTATGATTGTTGTCATTATATACTTGATGTCATTATATCTATTATATCATTATATGTTTGTTGTCACTTTATGTATGTTGTCATTATATGTATGTTTTCATCATATGCCTGTTGTCAAAATTATATAATTATATTCTCATTATACTTATATTTGTTGTCATTATATGTTTATTGTCATTATTCGTCTGTTGTTGTTGTTGTTTGTTGTTGCTGTTCCCCAAGCTGCCTGGCTGAACAGCCCCAAGGCCCCGAGCAAGGCCAAAGCCATAACCGAGCGCCCCCACAGAACCCTCCCTGCCGACCACAATAAAGCCTGGGTGACCGAAGCTACTCCCAGGCGGAGAGCTGAGGAGGGGGAGGAAACGCCCGGGAAACCAAAGCCACACCCAGGGCCCTGTGCCCCTCAGCAATTATGACGAGAAAGTTGAGGGGCAAACGAAAAATGTGACGCTTTGGATCTGTTGTTAATATATGCTTGTTGTCACTATGTGTATGTTGTAATTATATGTTTGTGTGTAATTATATTTAAGTTGTCATTATATATAGTATATGCTGTCATTATACAGTACATATATGTTTCCATTATATGTTTGTTGCCATATGCACGTTGTAGTTATACGTATGTTGTCATTATAAGCTTATTGTCCTTATCTGTATGTTATACATAGCCTATGATAGCGCAGTTGGAAAGTGTGTACATGCTTAGATTGATATGCAGGATTCGAAACAGCATAATAAATCGTAGGCTGGTCCACCTTTCTTTAACTGTCTTCATAGCGCAATGGATAAATGCAATGAATTTCGGTGTGAGCATCCTAGGTTCGAATCCCTGGACTGCCACATGTATTTGTTGATATCATTAACTGAGTTTAGGAGTAAAGTCGGATGGTGGAGGTAACATAATAATTGCATGTCTGTTGCCCATATATGTTTGTTGTCATTAACGCCTTACGAGCGGGCGCGTCAGTAACTTCTTCTACCCGCCAAGCGGGTAGTTTTACCCTAAACGACCTTGTTTCCGTGCTCTTTTTCATGCATAAACAAGAGCCAGAGGGTAATACAATTATGTATCCTTAAAAAGGCGATAATTGAGGTTTCCAATGACACCAGAACCATCCTTCTATGCGTTCTATTGCAACGATTGTGCAACCGAAGGGCAAAATCGCTAAAATACAGTAATTTCCTTACATAATTCCCTGTGTAGCGAGGCAGTGAGTGTGGGTGTGTGTGGAGTAGGGCCCAGTGCTGGCGCGGGAGCCGTGCCGAATGGTCAGAGCCGACCTACGCTCCTCCCACCGCTCATCTCTCTCTCAGAGCCGAATATTGCTCAGATTTGCACACCGCCTTAAGTCGGTGTATATATACTGTATATATATATATATATATATATATATATATATATATATATATATATATATAAATATATATATTTATATATATATACTGTATATATCTATTCTATCTATCTATATGCTCAGGCCCAATCCCCATTTTGGGGGTAGCCGACTCAAGACAGAGCAAGAACAGGGAAAACACAAAAACAACATAAAACAAAAAATAAACACTGATACAAAACACAAACTCACACACATCCAGGTCACCCAGGATATATATACACTGTATACTGTCACTGTATATATATATATATATATATATATATATATATATATATATATATATATATATATTGCCAGCCAGCAATCCCTCAACGACAAACATAATGAAGCCATAGAACTCTTAAATTCTGATCTAAATGCTATCTCCAATTGGGGCAGAGAAAACTTTGTTACCTTTAATGCTTCCAAAACCCAATTTCTCCATCTATCTACCCGTAAGGAACTCCCAGCGGACTATCCCTTATTCTTCAACAATACAAAAATCAATCCTTCATCTTCTCTCAATATTTTTGGTGTCTCTCTTTCTTCTGCTCTCAGTTGGAAGGACCATATTACCAGTCTTGCTAAGGCAGCCTCCCAGAAGCTGGGTGTGCTCAACCGCCTTAGGGGGTTCTTTTCCCCTGTACAGCTTCTTGCTCTGTACAGGGGCATAGTGTGTCCTTGTATTGAGTATTGTTCACATGTGTGGGGAGGTTCCTCTCACACCGCTCTCCTAGACAAAGTTGAAAGGAAGGCCTTTCGTATCATTAACTCCCGTCCACTCACCAACTCTCTGCAATCTCTCTCTCTCCGCCGCAATGTTGCATCTCTCTCGCAATTCTATCGCTATTATAATAATCAGTGTTCCTCAGAGCTTTCCCAGTGTATACCACCTCCTTTACGTAGGGCACGTGGTACCCGTCTTGCAACTCAATCCCACCCCTACTCTGTGCAACTCTCCAGCCCAAGAATGAAACGTTACTCTCAAACTTTCTTCTACTCAACAGCTGAGCTCTGAAACTCTCTCCCAGAATCAGTCTTTCCCTCTTCCTATGACTTAAATTGCTTCAAACTCTGTGTGTCCAGGCATTTTGGCTCGAACGTCCCTTGATTTTGGCCCTGTCACTCTTTCAACTATGGGGGAGGCACTCGCTATAGGCAGTTCTGCCTTTTGCCTCCCTCAATCACATAGAAAAAAAATAAAAATAAATGTACAGTATATATATACTGTATATATTTATATATATATATATATATACATATATACAGTATACATATAAGTATATATATATATATATATATATACCTGTATATATATATATATATATATATTATACCTGTATATATATATATATATATATATATATATATATACTTATTAACATTTAAAGAGCGGGGCCCGATTTAAGGGGACCGACCGGTTAATTTAGGCTTAAAATAATCGAAATCCTGAAAATACCAATAGGTGTTTACTCAACAAGAGTCAACATCCCTTCATAAGCCAGTGAAATGTTATTAGTGAAAACCCATTGGAAATAGTATTTTTGTATGTTTTCCAAACTTTTCCTGTAATTCTAAAAACGTTATATAGCTAACTTTGAAATTAACAAGCTCAGTAACTACTGTCGTACGAGGAGCATACCTATATAAATCGAAAGAGCGTAAGCTACTCTACAACCTCCCATATGCGTTATCTTCTACTTTGCCATGTTCCTGCATAAAATATTGTAAATCTAAAAAACAAAAGTAAAAATGTTCACCTAATTACCTTAGACTTTCACCTGTTTTTCTCAGAACCTATATTGTCGCACTTTCGGATGTTATTCTACAGTTAGTATTGGACCTATAGGAATGGTGTATATACCATTGGAAAGGTAATTAAAAACACTACAAGGCCTATCAAGCCAATTTACTCTAGTAATTTTAAAAAAAATCACAATATGTCGTCAAAGTTGTAATTTTCTATAAATATATTCGCCTGAATCCGTAATCACCTAAATCGAACAAATACACAAAATATATAAAAATGTTTTTTATAGCAACTACAGATACACCTTTTGTGAGTTGTTTGATCACATAAAACATGTGCTATGGGGATTTCTGTAGGAGTTTATGATTTTCTGCAGTGCTGTTTTTTTTTTTTTTTTTTACCTAAATTGCAAGAAAAAAGCAAAAAAAAATAAAATAAAATAAAATAAAATTTGATCTGGTTTTATGGTCATATACACCTGTGCCAAATTTTATTTAAATTGAAAGTAAGACCTGGAAGTTTGTAATTAACCGGTCGGTCCCCTTAAATTAAGTCCGTATCTAAAAAGCAGCAAGTTAGGAGCATTATTAAAGCTTTTAAAGGGTTAAAATCGAATGCAACTGGCCGGGAGCGCAGCAGGCCACACGGCCGACACCTAGGGCTTACCGCCGCCCACTGACTCACGCTCCCTCTGTTCTTGAGAGGCCGGCAGTGTAGCCAGTAGTGAGCAGTAGCTGGAAAAAATATGCCGCTATACGCTAAACTCCCATGTTGGTGGTACCACTGCATCAAAACGACGAGTGCTACGTAGCTCGTTCTGGTCTCATTTTGAAGCTTGTAGCGCCTAGGTTTTTGCTGAATACATTTCATTTCATGCAGATACTTGATTGATCATTCAGGTGGGCCTGAATATGCCCAAAATAGCCCAAAACCCCCCGCTAGACGAGGGTTAAAGGCTGGGATCTTTACTTTGATTTTGTAGACCTGGAGAAGGCCTTTGACAGGGTGCCTAGAGATGCTGTGCAGTGGGCTATGAGGAAACCTGGTGTGGAAGTGTGGCTGGTGCGTGTGCTAATGAAGATGTAGGAGGATTCAAGAACTGCGGTGAGGGTGCAAGGTGTACTGAGTGAGGAGTTCACAGTCGGTGTTGGATTTCACAGGGTTCAGTGTTAAGCCCCTTCCTCTTTATTATGGTCGTGGAGGCACTCTCTAGTGATTTTAGATTTGGACTCCCGTGGGAACTGTTTTATGCAGTCGATTTAGTCCAATAGCTGACAATGTGCAAGATACTGATGCCAAATTCAGAAGATGGCGAGAGGGCATGGCGAGCAAGGGTTTATGAGTCAATATTAACAAAACCAAGGTTATGCATTGTAGATTGAGACGAGGCAAAGTGGAAAAGAGCGTTGCATACCCATTTGCAGTGTGTGGAAAGTGTGTGGGCGCTAACTCGATTCGGTGTAGCAACTGTCGATGTTGGGTGCACCATGGGAGTAAGCGCTGTAGTAGAATTAACCCTCCTCTAGCGGGTGCTCTGTGGCCGTTTTGGGCCTTTCTGGGCCGTTCTGACTGCTATATCAACCATCAGTATGAAAGGAACTGTATTGCGCCGAAAACTAGGTGGAAATCGCTACACAACGACGCCACATACAGCTACGTAGCACTCGTGGAGCACTGACAGTGTTACCTCGAAGATGGAAGTTTAGCTGATTTTGCTACCTTGCTCACTTTTAGCGAACTATTGGTTACACTGTCATCCTCATGCGCGGTGGGGGAACTGGAGTTAGTGTGGGCCGGGAGGCCACAGATGTCGGAAGTATGGATCATTACTATCCCACCCATTTTCACTCGATTTCCACCCTTTTTTCACCCGTTTTTTGCCAGTTTTTTCAACTCGACTTAAGTGGTGAGCCGCTTTTTAAGGGTTAAGTAACACCCCGTTCTTAACATTAATCATCAATTACAAACCACAATGCACTTGAATAAACTAATGAAATCATATGGTCCTCCCGGGATTCGAACTCGGGACACCACACCCAGAACATAAGCATCTAAACCATTACACCACCAACGCAGTTATTTTTTTATTATTGAATACACGATCACGATTAACCGGAGCGCGGCGAGCCGATGGTATTTAAAATGTCTCGCTGGGCGAATGTATTGTGGGTAAATCCCTACGAATTTTGTAATTTTACGATAAATATTGTTATTACTTATTCATATGCGCCTATTTTACATTTCATATGAAGATATTAACATGTACCAGCAATAAAACAAGTGGGAATAGTATTTGGGGGGTGAAAAAGACTAATTATTGCCGGCCATCTAGTCATGAGGTGAGAGGGGCGTGAGCCCTACCCTCTCGAGGCCTGAAGCGAGACTGATGTCTTGCTAGTGCTGTCTCTCTCTTCCCCCGCTCCTCATATGCGTCCCAGATGACCTTGAAACCGGATGAGAGATATTGCCGCGGAAATAAACCGATAAACAAGGGAATAAGAGGAAAAAGAGGTGATAATTGAAGGTGGGGGGGGGGGGCGGGTTTGACACATGTGGAGGAGTGATAGAATGTATGGAGGGGAATTATCTCACTTAATCATATATTCCTTTGTTTTAAATGCTACTGGAGTCTTTTAACCCCTTCAGCACCCTGCCGTAATATTAATATTATTCTGGTTGCCATTATACAATATTCTTTAGCTTATAATCTACCCCTTTATGACTGAAAGGGGTAATACAATCACAATAAACCCTCAGACTAACATAGGTCCTTCTGAAACTGCATATAATCATCTAATAGGGCTGGGCAAGAACCGTCATTTTCAGTACTCACGGTTCCGAGTATCTGAGGCAGGTGGAACCGTTGGAACCGGTTCCAGAACCGGTTCCTCAATGTAAACAAATATGAGTCAGATTCAGTGGAGGACTGGGATCGAGATGTAGCCTACAACTCGCCCCTCACCATATATTATAACAGTTTTGGCTCTTATACCAAGTGTGCAGTTGCCAACCACCACCAATATACTAGACTACTAGTGTGTATATTGTAGTGTTAACTGTTACACCATTTTTGCTCCTTGAATCTCGCATTTTCTATAGTTTTACATCGTCAGTGGAATCGTTTAGTAGGAACCGGTTCTCAAAATTGGTACTCGGTTCCAAAGTAATTAATTGGATTCGTTGGAACCGGTTCTGGAACCGATTCCTGCCTAGCCCTATCATCTAACTTTAGCTAGAATCAATGGTAAAATCATGTCATGGTGCTGAAGGGGTTAAAAGGATTTCCTTAGGCCTTGGCTCATATGAGGACACTCGCCCTCGTAGGGCTCAGACTCATATGAGGATGTTTGCCGTTCTTGGGTTAATATCCATTTTCAAATTTTGGATATCAAACTAATTGTGTACTCGACCCAACTGCATTATGGAGGAAGTAACTAGGCTTATGAGGAGAAATGATGATTGCTCCCAATCGGCCTCTAATATGGTCCGACTAAGGTTGAAGGTGTCATTGCCAAAGAAGTATATACTGAGTCATGTTTGCTACACAGTAGAAGCATACCACTTTCTCATGTTGAGATGCTATAAATGCCATCTGTTTGGTTACAGCTCCCTTTCATGCAGAAATAAAGTGCACTGTGAGATCTGTAGTGGCTTTCATTTGAAGCGATCAGGTGAGGAGACCTGTTCGAATGCGCCTACGTATTTGTTCTGCAGTGGCATTCATAAGGTGACGGCGAAATCCTGCACAGTCTATCGCCAGTCATTGACGAAGCAATATGAGTATCGGGAGGGGGTAGTGACCCTGTCAGAACACAACCAGCTCCTACGCTCACTCAACCCTCGCAAGCATTCCGGCCCATCGCCTGAGCCCTTCTACTCCCCGTCGGTCCTCTCGTGCAGTGATGAGTGCTCTGTCCTACGCCACTGTTGCCTCCCCAAATCGCTTTGCAGACCTTCCGGATCAAATGGATGATATGATATCCTCGCAAGATGTTGATGATGTTGATGCCCCTGACAGCCGGCGTGAGTTGGGAGTGTCTCTGCTGCCAACTTCTTGAGCGGGTGTGGTAATTCATCGTCCAGCCACGCCTCCATCTCCTCGTCTACGCATCACAACTGCAGCCCCTCATCGTGATGTTCTGCATGGATCTCATTGAGTGCCCAAGACTCACATCAGAGACTCCCTGGAGTCTTCTTCCGCCTATCAGCCTAGTCAACCCGGAGCCTCTCGCCGCGAGCCAGACGCACTTCCTCCTACAGCTTTCATTAACCTCTCCGCTGCGCAGGGTGGGGTAGTGGCCACCCCTCCCTGTGCGGAGGTATTTAGACTGTTTCCTTCACTCAATTCGTCATCGTACCATAACTATCATTAATACTTATCCATATGCGCCTATTTTACGTTGATTATGAAGATATTAAACTGTTAGAACAATAAAACAAGTGGAAACAGCGTTTGGCTGGTCAAAATCGGCAAATGAGAGCGGGAGTTATATAGATCGAATGCGAGCCAGGCTGCCAACATCCACCCCTCACGACGTCTGGAGAGACACTGTCGTTTAGTTCTCTCTCTTTCTCTCTTTCATTCACTGTGTAGCACATACAAGCAACGCCTGCTTATGAATCGCTATTGATAGCACGAAAATATACCGCCGAAATAAGGGAATAAGAGAGAAAATAGGTGACAATTGAAGGGGGGGGGGGGGAAAGGAGGGGATGTGGAGGAGTGATATTTGGCATGGCCAAGGGGCAATAATAAATATATAAGGAGTTCCGCAGCGCACCAGTAAAACCTCATATTAGTAGATCTTCACTTGCCGGGTTAAGGATAATTCTCCTGAGGGACTCTCATCTTCATCCCCTTCCTCTGCCACCCTACCGTAGCAGCCTGCTCAAGATTCTTTCGGCCAGATTCTCTCAGAATTATGGAATTTGATACAGAAGGGACTATCTTTTAAGGATATTTGTTTTCAAATACTGCACAGACTGTTCTTGCTCCTCATGTCGTCATAATAGCGCCAACTACTGATAAGAGGCTGATACTATGAAATGCTTACTCATTATGCAGCAAGACTCAGGATGTTAGACGTTTGATTGAGAGGGAATCCCTATTTATTGTGGGGATATGTGAGTCCTGGATGATGCCTAATTTAAAACTACAGTTCCTTGGTTTTACTATGTACCGGGCTGACAGAGGTTCTCAGGGTGGGGGTTTAGTTCTCTCCGTCTGACAATGTTCCCAGCAAAGAGCTCTCCCTGCGACGATATGTGGGAAGCGTCATGGAGGTCATCGCAGTGGCTAAAGCTGACAATGGTTGGGCTTCAGGTGCTACTTTGGTACAATCCTTGTCGGCATGTTACAACTAGTGAATTCCAACATTACTTCAGCCAGCTACCCTCACACCATATTGTGATGGGTGACTTCAACGCTCGTCATAGGTATTGGGAACCAACTGTCAGCCGTGCCTCTACTAACCAGTTTCTTACCTCGCTCTTCAATGCCCTGTTGGATGTCCCAACCCTCTGCCTACTCACGACTCCCGGACTTCCTACTCGTATAGACCCTCGCAATGCTGCTCCCTCAATACCTTAGATCTATGTCTTGGGGATGGTGTTTTTCTGGGGACGGATTTTCGGAGGGGGTCCTACTGTATATGGGTAGTGACCACCTCCCAATGGCGATGAATCGTTCAGGGCCTTGTAGTTAAGGACAAAATTAAAGCTCGCCCTCGTTGGAAACTCAAGGACGATGGATGGAGGAATTATTCAGTAAGCCTGCCCCACCAATCTGACTCGGCAGCAGATTCCTGGGTTTGGAGACAGTGGCAATTTTTGAGTGTCTGGTTGATGCTGCGGTGAAAGCTTTCCAGATGACAGGGACTGCCCATTCAACCTGCTCAATTGTGCCTTGGTGAAGTGTGCGGCAGCGGTTATAGATCGCAGGCGTGCTTGGCGGAAATGGAGTAAGTGCCCCGGTGACGAGTTGAAACGGGACTTCCAGAAGGCGGATGCAGTTTGCACCAGGGTATTGCTGGCCGCGAAAAGGGCAGCGTGGGGGGATCACTGCACAGGCCTTTAGTTTGCAGGTTCATGTAAGAAATTTTGGAGACTTTTGAGAAGAATGAATGGCAGGCCAGTCAATCCCTCCTTCCCATTATCAGTCAATAACTGTCTTATGTGTGATCCTCAGCAACAGGCTGATTCATTGGCAACATTTCCCTCCAATAAGTTTTGTCAGCCTGATTCAAAGGAGTACAAAGGAGTACAAAGGAAATCAAGCAACAACAGATCTAGTGACCCTTCTAGGTTGCTTGTCCTCCAAAACACTGAGGATCAAGTGTCCAAACAGTGGTTTAGAGTGGGTAAGGGAACATTGGAAAGGGAATTACTGCCCTGGAACTAATGTCCGTGGCAGGATTAGGAAGTTAGTAGGGGACAGATGGGTTAGTAACTGAGGGGGGGATAAAATAAAGTTATTCATTTACAAACGCAGTCAGTCGCGGGTTTGATGCGAGATATTTGTCTAGGCGGAGTTTAAATGAATCAACGGTGATGCAGTCTATAACGTTTCGGGGAAGCCCATTCCACAAGTTGACAACTCGATTGAAGAAGAAATTCTTAGATTCGTGTGAGTTAAAAGATTTACCAATAATTTTGCAACCGTTTCCCCGCGTGTAATTAGATTGGTCGATAGTGAAGTACTTACTACAGTTCATATTGTCGATGCCTTTGATGATTTTGAACACTTGAATTAAGTCACCTCTTAATCTGCGCTGGGTTAAAGGAAATAGATTTAATTCTCTAAGACGCTCTTCGTATGGTTTGTTCTTTAGGCTAGGTATCATTTTGGTAACTCTACGTTGAACTCGTTCTAGCTTGTTTATATCTTTTTGGTAATAAGGGCACCAGGATTGAACGCAGTATTCCAGAAGAGGGCGGACTAATGAATTGTAAAGGGTTAGGATAACTTCTTTGGATTTATGCTCAAATGACCTGCCTATAAAGCCAATTATTTTGTTTGCCTTCTTAACAACTTCTGAACATTGTTGACTCGGTTTTAGGTTACTCGATATTGTTACTCCCAGATCGGTTTCTCTGTTTACATTCTTAAGCTGAGTGCCATTCATCGAATAGTTTGCTTTCTCATTTAGGTATCCGATATGTAGTACTTTACATTTATCCGCATTGAAACTCATTTGCCAAATTTGGGCCCAACATGACAATTTATCTAGATTGTGTTGCATATCGTCAACTTGTTCTTTTGAGAGTACGCTATTTGCAATTTTTGTATCGTCAGCAAATTTTGAGATTGTACAGGTGAGACCCTCATCTATGTCGTTGATGTAAATTAGAAAGAGAATTGGTCCTAGTACCGATCCCTGGAGTACCCCGCTACTTACATTGGTCCATTTTGATGCCTTACCGTTTATGACTACTCTTTGCTTTCTGTCGCTGAGCCAATTTTCTATCCATTTCAACACACCGTCTTGTATTCCATGCGCTTTTAGTTTTAGCAGTAAACGTTTGTGGGGAACTTTGTCAAAGGCCTTTTGAAAATCAAGGTATATAATATCTACAGCTTTACGCTCATCGTAGAGGTTGAGGATATCGTGGAAGAAGTCTAAGAGGTTTGTTAAACAGGAACGTTTTTTACGAAAGCCGTGTTGAGTATCTTTAAGTATGTTATTTTCCTCTAAGTGATTTACGAGTCTGTCTCGTATGACCGTTTCTAGCATTTTACATACAACTGAGGTTAAGCTAATTGGACGATAGTTACTGGGTAGGGATTTGCTGCCTTTTTTGAATATCGGTGTTACGTTGGCTAGCTTCCACTGATCGGGCATAGTTCCAGACTGCAAGGATTTATTGAATAGTAATGTCAGTGGTTTAGAGAGCTCATCCTTAGCTTCCTTTAGAACTCTAGGCGAGATTGTATCAGGTCCAGGCGTTTTATTTACCTTGAGTTTATCTAAACAATTCAATACTTCTCTCTCTGTAACGGTGATATTGCTTAGAACATCTGAATTATCAATCTGAATCGGCGATGGTGTAGGGATATCACTGAGGTCTTCTGTTGTAAAAACTGATGCAAAGAAGGTATTGAGGGCATTACTCATTTGTTCTTCGTCTTTGGTGTATTCTCCATTTTCATCGACTAACGGTCCTCCCAGTCCCTCCCAGTCCCTCCCAGCGAAGGCACAGCTTGAAACATCAATCTCCATCCACACTGAATCTCCGCCTCCTGCAGAATTAGCTTGCCCTTTTTCCCCAGACTGAATTTCAAAGTGCCCTGGCCATCCTTCCGAAGGTTATAGAGATGGCACCGAATGAGGTGGCGTATGAGATGATTACCCACTCTCCCAAGAGGCTCAGTACTCCTTACTCGTATTATACAACTTGAGCTTGAGCTCCGGCATTTTTCCGGCGCCTTGGAAGCATGCTCTACTCCTCCCATTCCCCAAACCAGGAAAAGACCGAGCACTAATGTCATCCAGACGAGGTATCTGCCTACTCCTGTCTTCGGAGCAAACCATACGAGGAACATCTTAAAGAACTAAATTTATATCCATTAACCAAGCTCAGATTTAGAGGTGACCTTATTCAAGTTTTCAAGATCATTAAAGGCATCGACAACATGAACTGTAGTAAATATTTTACGATTAACCGATCAAACTACACGAGGGGAAATGGCTTCAAAATCACTGGTAAATCATTCAACTCTAACGAATCCAAGTGGCATTCTTCAATTGAGTCTTCAAGTTGTGGAATGGGCTTCCCCAAGATGTAATAGACTGCAACACCATTATACTCCTTCAAAGTTCGCCTAGACAAGCATCTTGCCCTGAACCCAAAGGTTGACTGCATTTGTAATTGAATAAATAATGTCTTTAGTATTGTTCGTTGAATAGATCTTAATATAATTCCCCCTGCCATGGACTAAGCCCCAGGGCAGCACTTCCTTCTCATATCTTTCCCACATTCCCTCCGAAATACTGTTGCAACACCTGGAACAGCAGTGTTTTGGAGGGCAAGTAACCTTGATGGGTCGAATGACCTGTTGTTGCTTGTTTTACTTTGTACTCCTTTGTATTCTCTGTGGTCAGCAAGCTTATGGAGCATATGGTCCATGCTCAGCTATCTTGGTGGTTTGAGTCTAACAATTTACTGTCCTGTGACCTAGGGGGATTCAGGCCGGGTCGTGGTACGATACAGTAGATGTATAATTACTCCAGTTTGAGTATGTCGTCCAGGATGCAAACGGTAAGAAGAAAGTCCTCCTGGCGGTGTTTATTGATATAGCGGTAACATTTGATGCCGCCTCCCATACTGGTATTCTGTACAAGCTGGGTGAATTAGGGTGAATCCTGGGTCTGCAGCTACTTAATGGAAGGACTCTCTCAGTTTCAGTTGGGACGGCCTGTTCGCAGCAGTTTCCCGTCCATTATGGTGTTTTTCAGGGGTCAGCCCTTAGCCCATTTCTCTTTAACGCCCTCATGTATGACTTCCCTCAGTCTCCCTCAACGTCCACGCTTATCATTCTACGCTGATGACATCACCCTCGTATGCTCAGCTAACACTCTCCCTCAGGCACAAGACTTAATTCAAGCGGCGGTTGCCTCCTTCCATGACTGGACGAATGTGCCCTAATGTGCTTACCCTGAAAAGCAAACTCCCTGGTGTGTCAATTGTGTCCTTAGGTGGAGAGCAGCTGCCATACCATACCAGGCATATATTCCTTGGGCTGTGGTTGGACTGGCCTGTCCATACTTGGCGTTCACACATTGACTACTTACGATCATCCTGTTTAAAGCGCCTGGACCTGCTGAAATGTATAGCTGGGTCTAAGTGGGGATCTTCCAGGGATGATTTGCTGAACTTCTCCGAATTGTTCATCAGAAGCAAGATCAGATATGGAAGTGCCATCGACAGATCAGCGTCAGACTCAGTCCTATGCCGGCTGGAGGTTGTGCACAACACATCGCATCGCACTGGGTGCATTCTGCTCATCACTACAATCACCTTACAAGCAGAATCTGGGCTGCTGGGATAGGAATAGGGTCTCCTGGGATAGGGTCTTGTTGGACTGTAAGTGGATGATGAAAATGGCCTAATTATCGATGTCCCATCCACTTGCTGGACTCCATACCATGTCTGGGATTACATTAGAGGTCCCACACTGGCCAGTACGTCGTTGCCAACCCTTCCTCATCCATGGCCTACTAAACTATGGGTGGTTGAGTCTCCCTGCCCCTCGACAGTCCCCCATCCCCATGATATCACCTATGCCTCCATGGATGGACCTCTCACCACTCATACATCTTACCTTCTCCGACAATTAAAAAAAGGACCGGGACTCAGTGATGGCACAGGCCCTCTTTTCAGAAATGAATGGCACCATGTATGACAGATATTTCAACATCTTTTTGGATGGTTCGTTCGTTCCACCCTCCGCTACTGCAGCTGCTTTCTATGAAGATCTGTCATTCTGCCAGACTTGGAAGCTGTCTGGTCGCCATCCGATAATAGTGGCAGAATTGTACGCAATCTATAGGGCTCTGGTATTCGTGGTGACTAACCTGCGGCCCCAGCCTGTAGTACTATACACAGACTCGCTGTCCTCCTTGCAACTCCTCTCCTCGACTGGACCATTCTCTTACACTTCACTGGCTTTAGAATTCAGAGCCTGTTACTCCACTGTCGAGATCCCCCTTGTATGGTGATACTGCAGTGGATACCTTCACATACAGGGATCAGTGGTAATACTGTGGTGAACAAAGCAGACTCTATGGCCTACTCCTCAGACATGGTGGAGACCCTACAGGAGGACTTACGCACCCATGCATCTGCTGTACGACTCGCCTTCCGCCGCTCGTGGGATGAAGCTCTCAGCGATGTACTGCAGGCAACAACACAAGGTGCGTATCGGGAGGAATCGGTCATGGGCCCGATACCCTTTTCGTCCATATGACGTGGCCCTCACGAGGATCCGTATTAGCCACACAGCATTGTCTGCACATCTCCATCATCTGGGCCTGGTCGACAGTCCTAATTACAGATGGTGTAATCAGCCCGAGACGATCATCCATGTCCTAGCCCACTACTCACGCTTTAACTCCCACCGTCTTGCTCCTTTAGGAACACCTTCGTTGACTGGGGATCCGTGACTTAACACTTCCGATCATCTTTGGAAGAAGAAGCCTCACTGAAGGAAAAAGAGTGCAGGCCATCCGGCTGGTCTGCGCTTATCTGCAAACGACAGGCCTGGTGCATTGCATATGAGGACTACACTGCAACACAATGAATGAGAGTCTTGAGTTTTAAGGCGTCGGTACCGTTTGAATGCTTCCTCCTTATTGCGGACAGCAGTAGAACAGGCGTGAGTAAACCAAGATTTTTTAGCATTAGTCTGAGAGAAAGAGAATGGAATGTATGCTTCCATGCCCGATAGGATTACCTCGGTAATGCGTTCAGCACTCTCCGAGGGTCCTCCGCCACGGAAGCAGAAATCATTCCATGGGAAATCAAAGAAGTACTGCCGGAGAGCCTCCCAGTCGGCAGAGCCAAAGTGCCACAAGCGCCGCCGGCTAGGAGGATCGGGTGGCCGTACTGGAGAGATAGGACAGGTGACAGAGATAAGTTATGGTCGGAGGAGCCCAAAGGAGAGAAAAGATCGACAGTATAAGAAGAAGGGTTAGAAGTTAGAAACAAGTCAAGAATGTTGGGCCGATCTCCGATGCGATCCGGGAAACGGGTGGGTTGCTGAACTAACTGCTCTAGGTCATTTAGGATAGAAAAGACGTAGGCTTGTTCACCAGGTGGATCAGTAGTGTAACAGTGTGCTGCGTTAGTAATCCAGTAGGATTGATAGCCTCTGGAGTTCTTGTTTTACTAACTAATTATGAGTCTAATAAAGATAATGGCAAACCATTCAAATGCAAAGTGGTCTTGATATATTCAATTTCTTCATGAAAATATAATAATTGAAACAAATTCTATATGCACGAGTTACTATAGGGTTGACACTAGGTTTTTCATATATTGAATTGTTATAAAGTAGTCAATTTTTCTGGTGAGGCCTATGAAAGAGGGTTTGTATACATGATTGTGATGAAGGATGTGTTCTTGTTTTCTATTTCATTATCGAGGAAGTATAATTTGTTATTGTTTTCAGTCTCAAATGTGAATTTGATGTTTGGTTGTTGGCTATTAAGCAGTTTAAAACAAGGGGAACATGAGTCAGGGCGTTAATAATCATAAGTATACCATCAACACAAGGTTTATACATTATTGGTTCATACTCGGTTGAACAGTTTGCGAGCCAGTTTATTTCATGATGAGAAAAGACTGCATTGGCTAAAGTAGGTCCGTTTGTTTGTAAAGTAAATTGTTAAATCTAATTTAAGAAGCAGTCTTTTACAGAACCACTTTTTTTTGTTTTTATATATTCCAACTACTCCCTCTCGGGCATAGGCTGAGAGCCTGCACATCCAACCGCTCAACACGGTGAAGCCCGTGAGGTCTTGTTCCAGTCTAGGGAGTCAGACACATGAAGCACTTAGAGTTCAACTCACGGCTCGAAGCAGCCCCGTCTCTGAAACTGCTCTGCCTTTGTGCTTCACCGCCTCACCATCTAGACTCGGACCCTCACTCTCAGAACGCCACCTATTGAGCAATGAACTCACTAGGCATTGCCCTTCTGCAGCATATTTTGAATATGAGAATATTCATACAGTGCTATTTAATCAGGGAACAATTATTGATTTTTTTATTTTTTTGGCGTTTCGGTGGGCTTTGAGGTACAGCACAAATTCCATCTCAATAATATCTTCCCACTGTTATATCGGGATTCGAACCCGGGACCATTGGATTACCAGGCCAGTGGCAAGATCACTCCACCACACCTCCAAGCTGTTTTCAGCTGTGTTTAACCCTTGTCTATCGGGGCCCGACTTAAGTCTGTATGGAGAAGAAAGGACTATGTGGCGGGGCCCGACTTAAGTCTGTGTGCAATTTTGGCGCAATATTGGCTTTGAGAGAGAGCCGAGCGGTGGGAGGAGCGTAGATTGCCTCATAACCGCTCGCCACGACCGTCGTGGGCCCACTGACATGTACTCCACACTACTACACCCTCTCTCACTCGCTAAACACGTAATTATGTAACGAAATGACCGTATAATTTTGCCCTTCGGTTGCACGATCGTTGCAAGACAACCAGTGATTGTAGAAGGATGGTTCGGGTATCATTGGAAAGCTCAATTTACGCCCTTTCAGGGATACATACTTGTATTACGCTCTGGCTCTTGTTTATGCATGAAAAAGAGCACAGAAACAACCCCATTTATGGTAAAAACCCCAGCTGGGCGGCACAGTGAATATACTCCACCACCCGCTCTTTGAGTGTTAAGGTACTGGTATTTAATTTTGTATACTGTGTATGCATAGCTATAGTTTTGTTCAGGTATACAATTGTAATTTTCCTAACTCATTACTTTATTTTTAAACATACCAATGTTTAGCCAAATTAGTTTTCTGATTTCAAGACTTTCGTCCAATCAGTTTGACGAATTTCTGACCTTTCGCTCCCTATCTTTGTCAATATTAATATTTGTCGTGCCATACAGTATAGGTGGGATCAGAGGGTTAGGTGAGGTGTATAGTCCTCTGATGCCTTTGAGTCCTTCCTAAGAGCCACAAAATAATGAAAACTAACGTCTTAATTTCTCAAGGGGATAATCTCAGCATTTGCATAATTCTAGTGTATATAATAGTATGTATATATATATATTTTTTTTTATGAGAGGGAGGGGGGGGGGGGGGGGGGGGGCGGGGGGGGGGAGGTTGCGGCTTCCTACAAAAATCCATCATGCTTACAAAATACCCCCAAGATCCCCTTACAAAATATATTTGTACATTTTTCGGTGGATGGGTTGGGCCGCTTTACTGGTAATCTGTCTATCTTACTAACTCATTCTCATCCTCCTCTCTGGAATTCGGTGAGACCTTCTATATTGCGCTAGACATATTGAAAGCCTTTGATAGTGTCTGCCCCAGATCTCTAATGTATTAACTACCATCCTTCAGCTTCTATCCCTCCACCTGTCCCTTTATCTCTAACTTCCGTTACGGCTGTTCCATAGCTGCAGCTGGGGATGGACATCACTCACTTCTATCACCTATTAACTCTGGTGTTCCTCATGGTTCTGTCCTGTCTCCAGTTCCCTTCCTAATATTCATTAACCCAAGAAACGCAAATTTGATGTAGAGAAAAGTGCCAAAAATGGGTAATTTCTACATTTCGATTCTAACGGTATTCTTTATATTAAAGATATAAAACCTTTGGTATTCTCCATGTGCATTTATTTGATTTATATGATGAACATAATAACCTTGAAGAGTGATAAAACAAGTGGGAAAAGCATTTGGGTGGTGAAAAACATATATTTTTGCAACCCAGTCGTATGTTGGGGAGGCAGGCTGAGAGAGACACATCCTCTCCTTGCAACATCTCTCAACACACTGAGTGGCCCGATAGTGATCTGACAGTTCTAAATGGCCTCTAGATAACGTAACACTCTCTCCCGGCTTGCCTGACAATAATTGACACGGAAAATAACCGATAAATGATGAAAATAAGAGGAAAATTAGGTTATCCTTGAGGAGGGGGGAAGAGGTGCGGAGGGTGGGGCTTTAGACACATGAGGATGAGTGTTAGGAGGTAGTAGAGAAGAATTTTCTCACATAATCACATATTCCTTTGTTTAGAGAGCCCCTGGGGCATATTGGAAGGTTTTTTAATGGTCTTGCTTCCGTGAGGCCCATCGCGTTTGCTATAGTGACCATTCCGTGAGGCTTATCGTCCTAGTCCTATCCACCCAAATACTGATGACTCTACCATACACTATTCAACTAGTTTGGCACAATGATCCAGCACGCAATCAATAAGACCCTCTCTCACGCGGCTCTGGCAGCATCAATAGCCCTGCATCGCCACTAAGAAAGTTTGGTCATAATTTGAGTAATTCATAACCCTATTTCCTTTATTTATTGCATGAACCGTAGTTAAGTGTTTCTTAACACTCAAGCCGCTGGGCCCGTCATATGTCGGGCGAGAGAACCACCCCTGTGGGGCCCGACAATATCCGGGCGGGATGTTGAGCACATTATCGGCTCTGAGAGAGAATCTACGCGTTGGGAGGACGATAGGCGGGCTCTGACTGCTCGGCACGGACCAAGTACCGCGACTGAGGTCCCCACCACAACATTACACATCCAATGCCTCTCCAGACAAGGAAAATACTAAGGAAATTACCGTATTTTAGGGTTTTTGCACTCGTGTTGCAACATTGTTACAAGAGAACCCGTGGTCGTACAAGAGTGATTCAGGTGTCATTGGAAAGCTCCATTATCGCCCTTTCATAGATACATAATTGTATTACGCTCTGGCTCTTGTTTATGCATGAAAAAGAGCATGGAATAAAGCTCGTATAGGGTAAATATGCCCGCCAGGCAGGTAGTAGAAGTTACAAACATCCCCATTCGACAGGGGTTAAATCTCCACATAGTTCAATAGTTGCTGTGCATGTCATTTTATTGCTTTTATGTTTACCTTGTTTACCTTACCTTGTAAATGTAGCAGACAACGTGCATCACTAAACATACTTTGTATTATATTTGATCATTAACTCTAGTAGTTATTGTATTCAGTATCCTGGTGTAGTTAAATATGTCTGTAATTTTAGTACTTGCTTGTATGATCTTGTAGTAACTTTTAACTGATAAACTTTGTTTATCTAAAGAGAGTCCTGCTTGACTACAGCGACACCAGCGCCATCTGTTGATACATATTAACCTCATGTGTGCAGTAATTTTTATTAGTTTCTTGACTAGGCTAACATCTCTGGTAGCCTATTTCTAATTATTCCAGAATGTTTGTTTCTGACTAGGCTGTCATTTCTGGTGTCCTATCCCCATCATTCTATTATATTTACTAACTAAGTAACCTCTTACCTATAATTTGATTGCATTCCTCAGCAGGTGTTTATCTTTTCACATACCGGTATATTCTTTTTTACTAGGGTATCATCTCTGGTGGCCCATTTCTGCATATTTCAAGTTTTTTGTTTTCAACTTGGCTATCATCACTGGTGGCCTATATCTGCATGTTTAAAATATATATTTGTTATTAGGCTATCACCCCCTGTGGCCTATTCTGCGTAGTTCAAATTGTTTGTTTTCAATTTCGGCCATTTAACACTCTCCGACTCATATGACGCGATCGTGTCATGTGGAACTTATGCCATCAATCTTAATAGCTCTCTATTAAGTTTACGACGCGATTTTGCGTCATATTGAGCTCAGTAAGTTAGGTAAGTTAGATAAAAATCTGTCGATTGGTGGCAACCCCAAGTTTCTCTGACTTCTAACGGTCCCGCAGAGGTTTTGACAGTGGTGGGGTACAGTGGCAATAATTCCGTGTCTTCCGCCTCCTCGCCAGCAAGTTAATATAATATGTCTGGGGGGGTAAGTAAGCAAAGCCATCTGAAGTGAGTGAAGTGATAATAGTGAGTAAAGTAAATTTAAGTGAGTAAACCAATTTGAAATGAGTGAAGAGAATTGAAATGAGTGAATTGGTTTGAAGTAAGTGCAGTGATCTGAAGTGAGTGAAGTGACTTGAAGTGAGTGAAGTGATCTGAAGAGAGGGACTTTCACCATGCCTCACACCTGCTGTACGAGCTGCGCCGGTAGGTTTGGTGGTTCCATATGTTCACTGCTGCCGATCTTCAAGTTTGCCGACTCTGCCAGCAAAGAGAGGATTTGACAGCGAAAATGGATGAAACCCACAACAAGATCAATGCCCTAACTATGAAGCTGGAATCACTCCAAGAGTTCATAACACTCAACGTTGGAGTACCACCAACTTAAATTGTCACCGCATCAACTCCAGCTGCCACCACCGCCCCAACGTCAACTGCCAACAATCCAATGCTTGCAGTACCCACTTCAGCAGATGCTTCTGATGCACAAGAAAGAAATAGTGATTTTGCTCCCCCTCAAGACAACTTCCGCGGCGTGTGGAACAACATTCGCCACAAGATCAGGAAAATCATACCGGTTACTGAGTGTCACAATCGTTTCCTGGTACTCACAGACTCAGATGACGAAAAGGAAACAGAAGAAGTTCGGCTTGTGGGAAACTCGATGGTACGTGGTCAGCTTACAGAGTTTTGCGCCAGGGCACCTAAGACCAAGAGGCGTGTTTGTGTCCCTGGTGGTGGTGTGGACGACGTAGTTGCTGCAGTTGACGAAGTATCAAAGCTGGCACCTGCTAATACAATTTACGCCACCCACGTCGGATCCAATGATGTACAGTGAAACCTCTCGAAAGATTTACTTCTGAAGTACCAGCAGCTGATCAAGTCGTTTAAGGAGAAGTCGTCAAGGATCATCATCTCAGGAATCATTCCACGGCTCAGTATAAAGAGCCAACTTTACAACATAGCCTCCAGGACAAATCATTGTCTAGCTAACCTCTGCAGGAAGGAGAACATGGGATTCGTCGACACTTGGGACAATTTTTACTATGATGATTATTTGTATTCGGATGATGGGGTTCATCTGAACCAGGTGGGAGCAGCACATTTTGCACATCTTCTCAATGATGCGGTGAAGGATTTTCGGAGAAGAAATTGACACAACACAGGAAAACCAGTAAGGAGGACCGAAGTCAGCGAGGACGGCGACCTGTGAAGGACTTAAATGCTAATCCGTCAAGAAACACGAATTTGGATAAATCTCCATCAACATGACCCAAATCCAAATCCCTCAAAGTGTTCTATGCAAATGCTCGTAGCGTACACAATAAATTCTCAGATCTAGAGGACTTTGTTTTCACAGAAAAATATGATATAATCGGTATAACAGAATCCTGGCTAAATACAGGAGACGGAGACTTTTTGGCAGAATGTACACTTCCCGGATATGTGCTGCTTGAGAAAATTTGCATCAACAAAAGTGGAGGAGGCGTTTTGTATTTCATCAAAGAAAGTTGGTGTCAAAACCACAAATAGAGAATGTCGACATATCCCATATACTATTATGATAATCGCCAAACAAAAATAATACTACCTCTAATATACAGACCTGTTATGTCGGGCTTTAATACTTTTATTCCCTTGATACAGTCCGTAAAACAATCCAATAATGGTTTGATGGACTTAGATATGCTTGACAGGAACATACCTAGTAGGTTCTATAAGCAATATAAATGGTATTCAATAGGGCAATAAGATACTCAATAACACAATCAAGAACATATATGAAGGTTTTATTTAATAAACATGATATGAGCAAAATAATAAGGATCGTAAAGGGAGATCCAACAATGGTAACAGATATATATATTCTTGCTTCAGAATAATGTTACTGATACTAGAGTAACTCAACAGTGAGAGTCTAGTGTTAAATTATGCAAAATAGGAAAGTACACATAAAGATATTATACACATATATATGAATGAACCTTCAATACAATAATAACATGAGGGTCAAGTATCTTCCGTAATCAAGAAGAGACTTCAATGCACTTCAGGTAATGATCCTAAAGTTACAGCTGAGAGAATTGATGTTTATAAATATTGACTCGAGGTTTGGGGAGTCACACATATAGCTCAGGCTGAGTCCTTAATCTGACCGCGTGAATTTGCCTTTAGGTCAGGTCACTGAGAAGGTCACTAGTTGGACTGTTAGTGTGATAAATACTTTTTATAGTTAGTGCAACTATATTCTTAGTAGAAATGCTATGTTAATTTATATTATAGCAATGGAATGAGAGTATTTTTTGTAATAAACGAAAAGTATAAAATAACTCAAAAGGTGAATTTATATTTTATTACGGAATTATATTACTTGAACATATGCTATGATAACGACCCAAGCTTAGGAATTCGTCTTTCTATATTTTTCTTATGTAATGCAAGGTGATGACTTTAATTTGACATGAGTGAAAATAGAGTTTATTACTTCTACTTGATGGTATTAATTATAATACAAATGTAATCTTCAATATTCGTAATTAAGACAACACGGTAAGCTAGACAAAATAACTAACTGAGTTCCACCAGGCTCAGGCTTTGAATGAACACTATAAATTAATCTTAATAATTAGATCTGAACAGGTTAACAGATATCGATCGATAGATTGCACTTAAAGTAATTAAATTGGCGCTAACGACGAAGTTTAGCTCATTGATATTTAAAGCAATATCAGTATCGGTTCTGAACGAGTTAACAGAGCGATGGGAATAAAATGTACAAGTATAGTTAGTACATGGGGCATAAGCGACAAAGTCCTACTCATTGATACTTAAAACAGGCAGTATCAGTATCGGTTCTGAACTAGTTAACAGAGCGATGGGAATAAAATACACAAGTATAGTTAGTGTATGGTGGATGAAAGTGAAACGAAACACTGAGGGAAAGAATTCCTAAACATGGTATTCGAAATATCACAACATCAAGATTCACAAGCACATAAAAGCCGTTTATAAAATATATTTCATATGCGATTATTTAGTGAAAGGTTAAAGGAATTACACTATGCACTCGTTGGAAAATTGGGCGTAGGTTCTAGGTAAACGGTGAATATGAGAAAAGATTGATTACGGAATACACTATGACTTCAACTTACCAACAATAAATCAAAATACAAGTAATCAGTAAATCTGCGAGCGTGTGGTCTGAATAGATTATTATACACACGGTTATGTAACGTATGCGTAAATTATAAATTAGCAAATAGTCTTGAACACAGAGCAAAGCTTAAAGGCAAAATTAACACTGAATAATACAAGTTCAGAAGGATGATTGATTTACGCACGTACGAGCCCTAAGGCACAGATCACAATTAAATCAGAGCACCACACGTTTCACATATTTACCTAATCAATACCTCACAACAATAACCAACAAAAGAGACACAGAAACACTTAAGTACTGGGAGGGCAGGGGACGAGAGTACTGGTCTGGCCGACGTAGAGGGTAGTGGCCAGCACTGCAGGGCTGTTTACGTCACTCGAGCAGGGGTCCTGGGTTCAGGACTGTTCACGTCACTCAAGCAGGGGTCCTAGGTCCTGGACGTCAGGCAGCAGATGGGTAGCACCTCAGTAACACAGCAGGTGGTACTTCAGGAGGCACTCTCGAGGGGCAGGGGGGGGAGGCAGGGGCAGACCTAAACACTTTGCCATGGAGTCCGAACCCGAGGGTGAAAGACTTTAGGGAGGTCTGGTTTGCATACTTTCCTCAGGTTTTCCTGAGATCCTATGCCAAATTATTTGTGACTCTTGAGTCAATGAACTCTGGGTTATAGCGGTATTAAGAAAAGAGGAAAAGTTATTGTTGTGAGGTATATATACATTCTAGCCTTGGAATTCAGGTATTATAACATGGGCCTGGTTCCAAGGTATTATTACAATATTCATTGGAGCATCTGTAAGGTCCTGGGTTACTGTGATAAATATAAAACTCTTATAACCTGTAATGCAACAACTGTGTTGCAGGTCTTCTAATTATCTTAGCATACATATATAGATGATTGTGCTAGTATCATCGTAAGTATAGGTTTTGTCAGGCACTGTTCAGGTCCATTTGCCCCTGTAATATTCTGGGTGCTGGTGAGTAGATTGCATAAGGGAGTGTTCTGTATACACCAAATCTGGTTGAACAATACAGGGGGCGTCACTCCTGGCGGAGGGTACATAGAAGGATGGTTCTAATTGGCTGTCCCAGGGCGGTTGTGGTTGGCTGAGGAACACGGCTTGTGACTGGCTGGGAGAGCACTCCATTCTCTTTGAGGTCTGCCAGTGTGAGAGGGAACTGCTGGGCATGACCAACTTAGGTAGATCTAGGTGTGGTCGGAGGGAGGACTATGGTAGATGTCCTCGCTGTCTTCTCTGGTGCTTAGATGTGGAATGTGTGGTTATGCTGGCTATTCGATGCACCGTTGATTCTGGCATACATCCCAAACCCGTCATCTGAAGACCTCCAGCCCAATCAGTGCAAACTGATCGAGAAATTATTGAGCAAATTACTGAAGTAACTCACAGGATACCATAATCTTCGGCAACCTTAATTAATTTACCTGTGACCAAGTGGGGCGATACTCTCACTTCACACTCCGGACATGACCTGTATGCAAACCTACAAGAAAGTTCACTTCATCTATTTGTTCAATCTCCGACCCATGGAGATAATGTTCTTGACCTTGTACTAGCAACAAATGAAGACTTAGTGGTAGATTCGAGTTTTGGTGTTGAATTCAGTAATAGTGACCATCGTACAATCACTTTCAGTTAAAAGTTTAATAGCAATTAACACAATACTAGCAACGAGAAAGTCGTAAATTTCAAGATGGCAAACTTCCGAAAATTTAGAGAAATATTTGATAAAACGTACTGGAACTGTTTGATAAATCATGGGAGTTTATCACCGCCAATTACTTGAAAGCGGTGCAAGAGTGCATACCAACAAAGAACAGAAGATCAGTAAATAATAATAGACCAAAGTGGTGGAATAATGAGATTGCAGCATGTCTGCTTGGTAATAAGAACGTCCATGACAGATATAAAATATCTGAAAGCGAAGAAGACAATGCAATATTCTTATATCTACGACACAAAGCCAAAAAGCTAATAAAGCGAAGCATTAAGACCCTAGAGTTGCACATTGCAAATCATAGCAAGACAAACCCAAAGGAATTATATATCTTCATCAGGAAGCAAAAAGTAGTGACCTCAACAATTGGACCATTAGTGACTGAGAACGGAAACTATACCAAAGATTAAGCAAAAAGGAGTAATGCTCTCAACACCTTCTTTTCATCAGTTTTCACAACAGAAGACTTTAGGGATATTCCTACAGCATCACCAGTATAAATAGTTAATTCAAATGCGCTTAGCAATATTCATATTACAGAGAGAGAAGTAATGAATTGCTTAGACAAGCTCAAGGTAAATAAATCGCCTGCATCCAATACTATATCTCCCAGAGTTCTCAAAGAAGCTAAATGTGAGCTCTCCAACCCGCTGACACTGCTACTCAACACTTATCTGAGAACTGAGACTGCTGGATGAGTGGAAACTTGTAAACGTAACCCCAATTAAGAAAAAAGGCAGCAAAGCCTTACCTAGTAACTATCGAGCAATAATCTTGACTTCAATTGTATGTAAAATTATAGAAACTCTCATAATGGACAAACTCGTAAAGCAATTGGAGAAAAACAACACATTTAAAGATGCCCAACACTGTTTCCACAACAATTGTTCCTGCTTGACAAACCTTTTAGATTTCTTCCACGATATCCTAAATCTATATGATGAGAGTAAAGCTGTAGACATTATACACCTTGATTTTCAAAAAGCCTTTGATAAAGGTGCACAAACGTTTATTGATTAAATTAAATGCACACAGCGTACAAGGAGTTGCCTTGAAATGGATAGCAAATTGGCTCAGTGAAAGAAAACAAAGAGTAGTCATAAATGGGAAAGCATCAACATGGACCAATGTAATTAATGGATTACCACAAGGATCAGTATTGGGGCCAGTTATCTTCCCAATCTACATAAACGACATATATGAGGGCCTCACCTGCACAATCTACATAAACGACATATATGAGGGCCTCACCTGCACAATCTACATAAACGACATATATGAGGGCCTCACCTGCACAATCTACATAAACGACATATATGAGGGCCTCACCTGCACAATCTACATAAACGACATATATGAGGGCCTCACCTTCACAATCTACATAAACGACATATATGAGGGCCTCACCTGCACAATCTACATAAACGACATATATGAGGCCCACCTGCACAATCTACATAAACGACATATATGAGGGCCTCACCTGCACAATCTACATAAACGACATATATGAGGGCCTCACCTGCACAATCTACATAAAACGGATATATGAGGGCCTCACCTGCACAATCTACATAAACGACATATATGAGGGCCTCACCTGCACAATCTACATAAACGACATATATGAGGGCCTCACCTGCACAATCTACATAAACGACATATATGAGGGCCTCACCTGCACAATCTACATACACGACATATATGAGGGCCTCACCTGCACAATCTACATAAACGACATATATGAGGGCCTCACCTGCACAATCTACATAAACGACATATATGAGGGCCTCACCTGCACAATCTACATAAACAACATATATGAGGGCCTCACCTGCACAATCTACATAAACGACATATATGAGGGCCTCACCTGCACAATCTACATAAACGACATATATGAGGGCCTCACCTGCACAATCTACATAAACGACATATATGAGGGCCTCACCTGCATAATCTACATAAACGACATATATGAGGGCCTCACCTGCACAATCTCATAGTTTGCATATGATACAAAAATTGCAAATAACGTAATCTCAAAAGAACCGGCTCAGGATAATCAAGGCAATCTAGGTAAGTTGTCTCAATGGGCTAAAATATGGCAAATGTGTTTCAATGACGACAAATGTAAAGTACTTCATAATTATTGGAAGCCGAAATGAGAAAGCGTAGGCTACTATTCAATGAATGGCACCCAACTCAAGACTCAAAGAACTCAAACTCAAAGAAACAGATTTAGGAGTAACAATATCAAGTAACCTCAAACCTAGTCAACAATGCAAGGAGGTTGTTAACCCACAGAGCACCAGCTAATAAACAATACAAATACACTCCAGGACCAGCGGGATTTTTTTTTTTTTTTTTTTTCCTATAACAGCTTAAATAGGTGAGAAATGAAAAACAAAACAAAAAACACTCACCTCGGTCATTTGAGGGTCCTAAGGGAAGGAGGGAGGGGGGGGGGGGGGCTCAACCATCAGCTGGTGCCGGGCGCCTCTTCAAACCTCCCACCCCAGCACACAACAGCTGGTCAAGGCAGCATGGCAGGTGTACGATGCCTCCAGTTTTCGAGTGACGGTTATTTACACCACCCGAGCATCATGTGTGCCTTCATAGTTCATATACTGTATTAGCAACATGTATCACATAATGTCATTGTAAGTGAAGTTACAGTGTGATAAGTGCTAAGATTCAAGTTTTATAAATGCCGACGAGTGTCAGGCCCCGCACGTGTCCTGGTTACCGACCGGTGGCCATCTTGGCCCGAGACTCATGCACGTACACAAGGCCAGCCGACTGACACCCGACTCCCCTTTCACTCACTTTCAATTTGATTATGCCTCTCTCACGCACTCTGTTTATTAATGTTATACTTTATCGTATGTTTTATAGTTAGAATATGAGTCTACACATTGTTTTAGGCACTTTTGACTTAGAAATATGGGTTTTGACATTGTATTTTTAGAGGGGAGACAGTGGGAGGTGGTGGTGAAGGCAGGCGTGGGGGAGGACCACGTATGCCGCACTTGTGTAGCAACATGACACACTCTCAGCCTCAGCTCGTCTCTTGTGACCCCTACGATAGACTGGAGGACTTTTGAGGAATGCCATGGGGTCTGGGTCGTCCTCCTCCTCCTCTTCCCCACTTGGTGGGGAGTCAACTAAGTCATGTGGAGCAGTAGGGGAGCGATACACACTCTATTCCCTTTGTTCCAACATCACGAGGCGACGAGGTAGGTCAGACACTCGCGAAGTCAATGGGACAACTGGCTTCCCCCCTCCTCTCGCGCATCCCTCTCCCCACTCCCCACCGCGGCTGGAGTTGGGGGTTGCCAAGTATTTCCACTGTTCGGCAACATCACAAGGTATATCCCATACTAATTTGAACCCTCTAGCTACCATAGGACAAGAGTAAATAAGCTCGAAAGTGGCGGTGAGATAAGTGGGTAAACTGGCTTTCCCCATCCGCCCGTACCCAGCCGCGCGGCTGGACTTGGGGGTTGCCGAGTACCGCCACTGTTCGGCAACATCATAAGGTGTATCCGTACAAATTGTAATCCTTTATATACCACAGGACAAGAGTAAATAAGGTCGCCAGTGCCGACGCACCTTATGCGGCGCTGGGGTTTAGCGTTACAAACATTTCCGATGTGTACGCTACGGCGCTGGTGCCCAGTGGGTTATGAAAGCAAACAAAATTATTGGTTTCATAGGCAGGTTCTTTCAGCATAAATCCAAAGATGTAATCCTCACTCTATATAATTCCTTAGTTCGCCCACTCTTTGAATATTGCATTCAATCCTGGTACCTTTACTATCAAAAGGATATAGACAAACTTGAACGTGTCCAATGCAGAGTCACTAAAATGATACCCAGTCTAAATAAGAACAAACCATATGAGGGACATCTTGAAGAATTACATCTGTTTCTACTAACAAAGCGTAGATTAAGAGGCAACCTAATTCAATTCTTTAAGATCATCAGAGGCATCGATAATATGAACTGTAATAAATACTTTACGATTGACCGATCAAACTAAACACTGGATAATGGTTGCAAAATCATTGGTAAATCATTCAATTCGCACAAATCCATGAATTTCGTTTTCAATCGAGTCGTCAACTTGTGGAATGGACTTCGCCTTGACAAGCACCTTTCCCTGAATCCAAGGTTGACTGCATTTGTAAATGCATAATATATTTCCTTAATTGTGCTATTTCATTAATATTGTCCCCCCTTTCTGCCATGTTAATCCCCAGGGAGGTATTCTTTTCACATCTTTATCTCTCTGAAATACTGTTGGACACTAGAAACAGCAGTATTTTAGAGGGTAAGTAACCTTGAGAGGTCGCAAGATCTGTTGTTGCTTGTTTTCCTTTGTACTCGTTTGTACTCCTGTGTACTCCTTTTTACTCCAAAACTCACATGAAGAGGCAATAACACGCCTATCTTCTTATCTATCAACTATCTCCGATTGGGGCAGAGAAAATCTTGTTATACTTTCAGTGCTTCCAAAACCCAATTTCTCCTTCTCTCTATGTGTCATCATCTTCAACACGACTTTCCCTTACTCTTCAAAAATACAGAAAATATCCCTTCATCTTCTCTCTATATTCTTGGAATCTTGGTGTTTCATATTCTTCTGACCTTTCTTGGAAAGATCATCGTATTACTCTTGCTAAAAATGCTTCCTAGAAGTTAGATATGCTAAACCGTCTCTGTGAGTTATTCACCCCCGCACAAGTGTTTGCTGTGTATAGGGTCACAGTGTGCCCATGTATCGAACATTTGTTGCATGTGTGGGGAGATTCCACCCTTGCCGCACTTCTCGAGAGGGTAGAGTCACAAGCATTTCACCTAATTTACTCACTTCCTCTTACTAGTTCCCTACAATATCTGTCTACACGTCGCAATGTTGCATATCTTTCAGTCTTCTATCGTTATTACAACAATCAGTGTTATTCTGAGCCTGCTCAGTGCATCCTCCTACCCTTTACGGCGAGTTAGAGGCACCCAGCTTTTAACATAATCACACTTCTATTCTGTCCTGCTCTCGAACCCAAGAATTAACAAATCTTCTCAATCTTTCTTCTACTCAAAAAGTGAATTCTGGAACTGTCTCCCTCAATCGATCTTTCCTTCATCCTATGAGACAGAATGTTTTAATCGTCGCGTGTCCAGGCATTGTGACGCAAATGTACTTTAACCCCTTCTATACTGGGGACGTCTTTTCAATATTATTCCAGCGATGTTTAGAGGAGTTTGTGCTGTTTTAGAAAGATCTGTGGTAGTAAAAAGGGATAAGTGAGATAGTTCAAAGTCTGTTCATTGTTTGAGGCCCTTAACCCGGGAACTGCGGGAAGACTCTTAACCCGTTGAGACCCAGCGTCGCACGTGTTGCGTCGGCAGTCTTTGATCACCAACTCCCAGCGACGCATCACGTGCGTCCGACATATAAAAAACACTTACGTGGCTCGTAAGGTAGGAAATGGCGGGAGAATAGGAGGGGGAGGTACCGTAGTGTGTGGGAGCCGGGCCAGTAGGTGTGAGCGGGCCGAGACAGCCGCGCGGCTGGTGGTGGTGGGCTTAGTGGGGATAGTTTACACCCCTAGTTCACCGCCACTTTGAACCTTCATTACTCCGGTCGTATGGGAGCTAGAGGCTTGAGATTTATGTGAGATACTCCTTAGGATGTATGCCGTACAATGCCATACTCAGATTTTACCCTAGTGCTCCCGGGCGGGTGGTCATGCGGGGGAGACGAACTATTGAAACCCCCCCCCCCCCCCCCCAAATGACCGAAATGATTTTTTTTTTATTTTTGTGTTCATTTCTCACCATTCTCTTCCATTTTGGCTCAAACAAAATTTTTGAGGCTCCCCCCCCCCCAAAAAAAAATGTCAGAGGTGATTTTTTTTTTATTTTTTTTTCATTTCTCATCCTTGTCTTCCATTTTAGCAAACAAAAAAAATAAGTGAAAATGGCTTGGGACGGGGGTGAACAAAATATTATAACTAGCCGGGGCTCAACGGGTTAAGAGTTCCCCCGGCGGACTGCGGGAAGACTCTTAAGAGTCAGAGAAAAAAAATAATCCATTTTAAACATCGAAAAAAAAAAAAAAAAAAATTTGCCCCTGCGCCATGCAAAATATCACTCCCCTACCTCCCCTCCTTCCCCACTTTCCTCCCCTCCTTCAGTTATCACCTATTTTCCCTGTTATTCCCTTATTCTGAGGTATATTTTCGTGCTAACATTAGCGAGTTGCAAGCAGGGCATTGTCATCACTGTTAGCAAGCGAGTGCAAGAGAGAGAGAGAGAGAGAGTATCGATCGACAGTGTCTCTCCAGCCTTGGGGGAAATTGGCGGGAAAGGAGGTTGCCTCACCCATACATTATGTAACTCCCGCCCTGTATCGCCGATTTTGACCATCCAAACGCTGTTTTCACTTGTTTTATTGTTGTAACAGGTTAATACCTTTATAATCAACCTATAATAGGCGCATATGGATAAGTATTAATGCTATTTATGGTAAAATGAATATTTTAGTGATGGAAACAGCTCAAATACATGCGCACAGGCAGAGGTGTCTAATTACCCCCATGCGCACTTCAGAGGTTAAGAAACTGAATAAAATCGTCTAATAGTAGCCAGAATAAAGTTAAAAGACGTCACCGGTACACAAGGGGTTAAATTTGGTTCTCTGTCATTCTTTCAACTTTGGGGGAGACACTTGTTACAGGGAGCTTCGCCCATTTGTCTCTTTCACCCACATACAACAAATATATAGATACATAGATATATATATATATATATATATACATATTGTTACGTATCTTGATCCTCAAGTGGTTAACTTGATGAATCTAGATAGCACAGAGATATATATTAAGGTATCAGTCAGCTGAAGGCAAAACAAAAGTAAAATCTAATAAAATAATTTCCTTTTGTTGCTTCCTTTCCTTTTGAATCTTAGGACTTAGTATCCTTTATTGACTGATACTCTTTAATTATGAAAAATACTGAAACTAATTAAAGTCATGTAGTATTTATAAAGAATTATTATTTAACCGAAGCTTAGTAGGCTATGGTTATGAACCGAATAAGTTATAGCTAAAGAAGGACTATTTATTTTATAAAAAGTCTTGTAAGATAAATATTAAAGTAAGAATATTTCTGTCTCTTACCCTCTTTGAAATGAATAGATAGTTTTCTATGTCCTTTTATTTATATTTAATGTAATTATTCTTGGTTCTTGTCTTACGTTAATAGTATTATATTATTATTATCATCAGGAGTAATATCAAAGTCACATAAAAAGTTAGATATATATTTAATAATTAGTTAAATGTATTTCTTAACCACGTAACATTGAGGTTTGATTATGAGTAAATAAAGTTACAGGATCGTTTCATAGATTCGATTCAGGTCTCACTCAAATAATATGAAAAGCAAAATATAATATTTTGAAGCAAAAGAATTTTCTTCAGCTTAGGAAATCACTAGAAGTAATATTAACACAGCCATGTTAGTCTAAGGCGATATTACTAATATGAGACAATAGCATCACCGTACTAAGCACCATTAAGCAATGTAAGCTTAATTAAAAGAAAATGAAAGAACTCGTAAGTATTAATATAAAACAATAGTATTACTTTCATCATAACCCAATTACTTAAAGAGTTGCTTTAGTCCACAAGTTAGTCAACTAAAAATAGTTAAGTACATAATAATAGCGTTAACGTTAATTCCCAATTAAATAGTTAAACACATAATAGTAGTGTTCACGTTAATTCCCAATCAAATAGTTAAACACATAATAGTAGTGTTCACGTTAATTCCCAATCACATATCTCACTAACCAACATAACATAAGTGTTTACACCGAACACACTTAACACACATTTATATAATCTGACTGACAGTCACAATCCCATTATAATACTTCACCCCGTCTTCCTCCAGCTGCAAGTTCACCTTCCCCAACTCCAAATGAGACTGATTTGAATGCCCACAACTCGGGTCTTATATACCAAACAATGATGGTGTAGGAACGAATCAGGAGGCGGCGGGTGGTGCCGGCTCCAATCATAGCTCCTCGAATCACATAACAGGTGCATGGTCCACTCACAGCTCCTGGCGTCGATCATACGTCATAGCATCGGTCATCGAGGTGTGAAGGCTAGCATGCTGGTATGGGGCGAGATGGTTTGCCCACTCGCTTGTTCGCTAGTCTGCTTCACCGTTTGGGTAGTGGGCTCCTTCAACTCTAATTCTAACTCTTAAATTAACATACAGGGCTCCGTATGTCAGACCTCCCCCTAGAAAAGAGTTTAAGGAGTATAGTACATAATATTAAACATAATACATAAATAGATTCACCACCAGATTGGCAACAGCAAGATTATAATGAGGATATAATAAGGATATCACCCAAAGTAGGCAACGTCTCCAGGTACCACATCAGAACATAGCCGGAACGTAGCTGGAGGGTTAATCGAACTGCAAGGCATCTCACAGCTGAAGGCTTGAAAGCGCACTACAAAAGCATGATATTTACCTCGCTACAAGGGAGAGCTAATTGCCAAAATCCTCTCATTAAATTATACTTACTGCTGCATGAGGCCAACCTGGGAAATGCAATCTTTGATCCGTGGCAGTGGGTAGGTATCGTTCTTTTTGACAGCATTGACTTGCCTATAGACCCTACAAAACCTATGGCTCCCGTCTGGCTTTGGCACAAGTATGACCGGACTACTCCACTGGCTGAAGGCCCTAGATATCAGTTCATTAGAAATCATAAAGTCAAGCTCGACCTGCAGTATACTCCTGCATTGTGGCGAGACACGGTAGGGGGATAGTTTAATGGGAGTTGCATCCCCTACGTCGATGTCGTGCACGGCCAAAGAAGTGAGCCCTGGAGTATCACGGAACACACTGGGAGACTGAGATAAAACAGAGATTAGTTGGTTCGCTTGATCAGAGGGAAGATGACATAGTTTAGATGGTAATTCCCTCCAAGCCACTGAATTATACTGAAAGTTGGATAGGCTACATGACAAGTCAAAGTCTGCATGGATACCTTCAGGCTCTGGAACAGTCTGTTGCGGGTCAGTAAGAGAACTGAAGACTTTGTCCGCACCAGGCTGTCACAGGTCCTGACATTCACTGCCACAGTGGGAGAATCTGGAGGAGAGGAATCAGGGGACCTATGGTAGGGCTTCAACATATTTATATGGAATACTTGCGTGGGCTTTCTCCTGTCTGGGGTAGTTACTAGATAATCGGTAATGCTCACCCTCCGAATGATCTTATATGGGCCCCTGAACTTGGCAGATAAAGGTTGGCCAAAAAGGGGGAGCAGGACCAAAACCTCATCACCGGGCTTAAACTCCCTCTCACGGGCTTTTCTGTCATACCATTTCTTCATGGAGCTTTTAGCCACTGTCAAGTTTTGAGCGGCAAACTCACATGAGGATCTCAGCCGGGTTTTGAAATCTGAAACATACTTGAGGAGGTTTTGGTTCCCCTCCTGGCCAACTAGGCTATCCTGCAATAGATGCAAAGGACCTCTTACCTGGTGACCGAAAACTAGCTCATTAGGGGAAAAACCCAGGGATTCAGTTGGAACCTCACGAGTAGCAAATAAAAGAAAAGGTACCCCTTATCCCACTCAACTCCGGTCTCTGTACAATACTTACGTAACATTCCCTTTAATGTCTGATGATATCGTTCGAGAACCCCTTGACTCTCTGGGTGGTAGGTGCTAGACTTTACATGCTCGATACCCAACTCCTTCAGGGACTGCTGGAAAATGTTAGAGGTAAAATTAGTTCCTTGATCACTTTGCACCTCATGGGGGAAACCCCTTCTGGTGAAAAATTTGAGCAGTTCCTTGATTACAGTTGGAGCAGAGGTAGTCCTTAAGGGTATAGCCTCTGGGTAGCGAGTTGCCATGTCCATGATAGTTAATAAATAAATGTTACCTTGGGAAGTCTTAGGCAATGGGCCTACAATGTCCACTACCACCCGAGTAAAAGGATTCTCGAAAACGGGCAAGGGCACCAGAGGATGTACAGGCACCTTCTGATTGGGTTTTCCTGTCATCTGGCAAGTGTGACACACTCTACAACACTCCACTACATCTGCACGCATTCCTGGCCAGTAAAAGTGGGATCTGATTCTGTCTAGAGTTTTTCTCACACCTAGGTGTCCTGCCAATGGTATACAATGTGCCATTTCCATGATATCTTTACGACAAGGTTTGGGGACTACTACTTGATGGACGTCCCAAGCCCCGTCATCGATTGGTCTGTGTGGCGGTCTCCATCTTCGCCACAATACTCCTCCTTTGAGGTAGAAACATTCACCACCCTCCTTCTCACATTCCTCTTCACTCACGGACCTGGCAGCTAACTCCTTGCATTCACTATCATCTCTCTGTAGCTCTACCAGGCCACTAGGACAATTTGGAGGGGTTTCATGGTCATCGTTAGGGTCAAGATGAGCCATAAAGGTGTCAGATAAATCCACCTCAGTCACATCATCAGGCACAGTTGGAGCATCATTCACACTCTCATCATCCCTTTCATCAACTCTTACATTCGGTACATTTCTGTCTGAGGGAACTGCTACTTGAGACATTGAACGTGTGACAGCACACACAGGGAAAACAGTTGGCATCTCCTTGTCGAGCTCACCGGTTAGTGGCTCGTTAACAGGGGAAAGTGACAAAATGGGGTCTGGTCGGACCTTCTCACCTGCTACATCATTCCCCAAAAGGAGTGTTACCCCAGGCACAGGGATATCTTGGGACCTACACAAAGCTATGGTGGCCTCACCCTGTAGTAACTCGCATTCAATTTCGCCTTTTACCAAGTATGCATAAAACTGGCCTCCAGCACCTCTCATACATCTGGTTCGCCAGGTGGGCACTCAGTGTAAGGATTCACCATGAGGGTGCTAGTAGAACCTGTGTCTCTCAGAATTTTTACCTCATGCATGCAACCATTTAATCTCACGTTGCCAGATGAAATAAAGGGACGGTAACTGTCCTGCACTGATGGTGAAATTATTATTGGTTTAACCCTTGTGGGTTGCACCACACATGCTACTACAACCCTGTCTAGATGATTTACGTTAGCTGCTAGGTACTCCTTCTGTCGAGAGTCCTGCATTAAAGGAACTTTTGGTGCTAGGTACTCCTTCTGTCGGGAGTCCTGCATTAAAGGAACATTTGGTGCTAGGTACTCCTTCTGTCGGGAGCCCTGCATTAAAGGCACACATGGAATTTGAGATACGGCGGCAACTGTCTGCCCCGATCTCTCCGTTTTTCCTTGGCCCAGCACTGATAAGCTAGGTGGCCTCTCATGCCACAAAAAGTACATACTTTAGGGGATACGGGAAAGTTCCCTCTTTGAGCATTACTATTAGTTTGGGGCCCACCTCTGTTACCATTGCCCTGAGTCGCATTTTTAGTTGGGGGAACATTTCTATTTTAGCTAGCTGGGGAAGACGTTATAGGCTTGTGACTGGGTCGGTCAGATTTGTGATTGGGATACTTAAAATTAGAGCTAGAATTATCGTAGGGCTTCTTTCCACGAAATTTGTTGTTGAGCACGTATGTGTCAGCCATGTCAGCGGCGTCGGCAAGACAATCTACCTTTTTCCCCTTTAAGTGATAGGATACAGAAGAATCAATTTTCCATAGGAAATTTTCTAACAGGACCAACTCCTTCAGATCGTTGTAGCTTGTGACTTTCTTACTCTTGACCCAATGATTGAAAGTTTTAGTCATGGTCCTGGCAAATACCTTATGGGTTTCTTCTACTTTCTTCTGGTTTTTACGGAAAGATTGCCTGTAAGCCTCAGGCTGCAATTGATAGGTTTTTAGGATAGCTTCTTTGAGATTGTCATAATCCTGCCTAACTTCGGCTACTTCTGACAAATACGTGGCTCGAGCCTGCCCTGTCAAAACGGTTTGTAACATAAAAGGCCATTGATCTCTTGTCCACTTCATACCTCCAGCAACTTCCTCAAACAAAACAAAGAAATCCTGCACATTATCCTCAGTGAAAGGTGGAATGACACTAGTCATAGTCAATCCCAGAGGGGGAGCAATTACAGGAGCATTCGTATTGACATTTAGTTGAGCCGTTTGATATTGATATTGATAATGTTCGGTCTTTATTCTGGCTTCTTCGATATTTGCTCTGGCTTGTTCGGCATTTACTCTGGCTAGTTCTATATTTAGTCTGGCTTGTTCGGTCTTTGCTTCGGCATTTATTCTAGCTAGTTCCAGTACTTGATCACCGGTCAAACCAGGTGGCAATTGTTCAAGTTGGCTAGGTTTACTAGGGATCCCACCAACTGCTCCGTCACACTCCCCGCCTTCTACAGGGAACAGGTGGGTTTTTATGGTCTGAGCCACCTCTACTTTAGACATGTTTGAGACAGATAATTGGAGATGTGAGGCAAGCACTTTCAGTTCGGATTTTGACAGACAGTCAATATCAGGGGCTGTGGGTTCTGATTCTATGAAAACTCGAGCATCTTCGTCATTAATTAGTTGAGGCATGAATAATATTTGATTTTTAAGTAGTGAAACGTTAATGAAACTGAGTGAAACTGTATGAAACGAATCCTTGGCAAGGTCGCCACTCTTCTGTTACGTATCTTGATCCTCAAGTGGTTAACTTGATGAATCTAGATAGCACAGAGATATATATTAAGGTATCAGTCAGTTGAAGGCAAAACAAAAGTAAAATCTAATAAAATAATTTCCTGTTGTTGCTTCCTTTCCTTTTGGATCTTAGGACTTAGTATCCTTTATTGACTGATACTCTTTAATTATGAAAAATACTGAAACTAATTAAAGTCATGTAGTATTTATAAAGAATTATTATTTAACCGAAGCTTAGTAGGCTATGGTTATGAACCGAATAAGTTATAGCTAAAGAAGGACTATTTATTTTATAAAAAGTCTTGTAAGATAAATATTAAAGTAAGAATATTTCTGTCTCTTACCCTCTTTGAAATGAATAGATAGTTTTCTTATGTCCTTTTATTTATATTTAATGTAATTATTCTTGGTTCTTGTCTTACGTTAATAGTATTATATATTATTATCATCAGGAGTAATATCAAAGTCACATAAAAAGTTAGATATATATTTAATAATTAGTTAAATGTATTTCTTAACCACGTAACATTGAGGTTTGATTATGAGTAAATAAAGTTACAGGATCGTTTCATAGATTCGATTCAGGTCTCACTCAAATAATATGAAAAGCAAAATATAATATTTTGAAGCAAAAGAATTTTCTTCAGCTTAGGAAATCACTAGAAGTAATATTAACACAGCCATGTTAGTCTAAGGCGATATTACTAATATGAGACAATAGCATCACCGTACTAAGCACCATTAAGCAATGTAAGCTTAATTAAAAGAAAATGAAAGAACTCGTAAGTATTAATAAAACAATAGTATTACTTTCATCATAACCCAATTACTTAAAGAGTTGCTTTAGTCCACAAGTTAGTCAACTAAAAATAGTTAAGTACATAATAATAGCGTTAACGTTAATTCCCAATTAAATAGTTAAACACATAATAGTAGTGTTCACGTTAATTCCCAATCAAATAGTTAAACACATAATAGTAGTGTTCACGTTAATTCCCAATCACATATCTCACTAACCAACATAACATAAGTGTTTACACCGAACACACTTAACACACATTTATATAATCTGACTGACAGTCACAATCCCATTATAATACTTCACCCCGTCTTCCTCCAGCTGCAAGTTCACCTTCCCCAACTCCAAATGAGACTGATTTGAATGCCCACAACTCGGGTCTTATATACCAAACAATGATGGTGTAGGAACGAATCAGGAGGCGGCGGGTGGTGCCGGCTCCAATCATAGCTCCTCGAATCACATAACAGGAGCATGGTCCACTCACAGCTCCTGGCGTCGATCATACGTCATAGCATCGGTCATCGAGGTGTGAAGGCTAGCATGCTGGTATGGGGCGAGATGGTTTGCCCACTCGCTCGTTCGCTAGTCTGCTTCACCGTTTGGGTAGTGGGCTCCTTCAACTCTAATTCTAACTCTTAAATTAACATACAGGGCTCCGTATGTCAGAATATATATATAAACATATATATATATAAATATATATATATATATATATATATATATATATTCATTATTAGATATCACCTATCATATTTTCTTTCCTCCCTGCATGGCGTTCCGTTTTTATCCCTCAGCTTCAATACTAGGCCACCTCACATATACGGCCCCTCACTCTCCTGACTTACACAATCCATTCTCACTCTTATATTGATGCTCTCTCTCTCTCTCTCTCTCTCCTGAATAGTTTACCAAGGGAGCTGATACGTTTAACCCTCCCACATTCGGTAACTTAAATATGCAACTTATGGTAGGCCTTCTCTAATTTGCCATGAAATGTCAGGCTGGGCGAGTTTTCGAAGCCTTGTGTTTTTCTGTATTTTCATCCACCAGAATGCTGTTTATTGTGATGTATCATATGTCAATGGAAAGAGGAATATTTATAGTACATGATAAAACAAAACAAAAATTAAATAAATCGAAATATGAAAGTGTAAATGAGTCCGGAATAAAATTATTTCCATGCAATTGTCTTCACACCGTCTTATCTCTAAATTGTGAGTGATGACCATTATTTTTGCTCAAATAATAGTATGTTTTCTCCTCTTTCCAAATCTGAAAACAGAAATTGTTTATCTTCAATAGTTCTCAAGCAGTGACCGAAAAAAAAACTATGATTTTGATTGATATGGTTTATAACATTTTCGATTTATTTCGTTGCTACGAAGTGTATGATTTTAAATTTAGGCTGTATGAATACGGCAAATAATACTGATGAGTATAAAACAAACTAGAAGTTCCTACGACAAATACCTTTTGCGCTATGAATATTTGAAATGAAGAGCCAAAATGCGAATATTTACGCTTCACCCGTCTCTGTTCCGCCGATGCTAGCCGGGTTCCGAGCTGTTCCCCACCTCGGCGTTGGTTTATTTGCTCGGATACGTATATAACTGTTTATATCACCGTCATCAGAAAATTATGCTCTTTCTAATGGTGAAAACCAAAATAATATAGCGGAATTGGTTCGCGAGCTATGCGCAATTGTTTCCATGCATTGTTATTGTTATGTGAATATATGAGAATGTTTATACAGTTGTATATCTTTGCCACAATGTACAACACTTATATAAATATATAAATATATATATATATATATATATATATATATATATATATACCCGGTATATATATATATACAAGGTGTCAAACAAAATATAACGAATGGTAACAAAAATATGTGTATGTGTGTGTGGGTATCTATATATACTGTATATATATATATACCGGTATATATATAAATATATAATACAGTATTCATACAAGGTGTCATAAATATATATATATATATTTATGTGGTATATATATATATATATATATATATATATATATAAAATAAATAAAATAAAAATATAAATAAAATGAAATAAATATAATAAAATAAATAACAACAGTAATAAATAAAATAAATAAATATATAAATAAAATAAAAATATAATAATAATATAAATACTCGATTATGGGCCTTGGGCTTGCTCGGGACCTTGGGGCTGATCCGCTAGATACCCTGGGCAACAGGAAAAAAAAAAAAAAAATATATCAGTATATAATATATATATACAGTATGTATATATATATATATATATATACATATATATATAAACATTATATATATATATATATATATATATATATATACTGTATATATATATATATATATATATATATATATATATATATATATATACGGTATATATATATATAAAATAAATGAAATAAAAATATAAATCAAATTAAATAAATCAAATCAAATAAATAAATATATAAATAAAATAAAAATGTAATAATAATATAAATACTCGATTTGGGCCTTGGGCCTGCTCGGGACCTTGGGGCTGATCCGCTAGACACCCTGGGGAACAGGAATAAAAAAAAAATATATAAATATATTATATACATATATATATATATACTGTATATATATATATATATATATATATATATATATAAAATAAATTAAATTAAAAAATGTAAAAATAATATAAATACTCGATTATGGGCCTTGGGCTTGCTCGGGACCTTGGGGCTGATCCGCTAGACACCCTGGGGAACATGAATAACAAAACAAATATATACGGTATAATTATACAGTATATATATATATAAAATAAATAAAATAAACATAAATAAAATTAAATCAATAAAATAAAATAAATAAAAACAATTATAAATCAAATAAATAAATATTTAAATAAAATAAAAAATATAATAATAATATAAATAGTCGATTATGGGCCTTGGGCTTGCTCGGGACCTTGGGGCTGTTATATACTGTATATAGGCTATATATAATATATATATATATATATATATATACTGTAATATAACTAAAATTCCATAGAGTACTTATCATACTTCCTGTAAGCATTCCTGTGACATCTTCGTGATTATAATGTATTTATTTCGTAGGCAGTATTTATTGATAAATATATTATTTGTCCTTCAAGCAAAAAATAGTGTAAAGTCATCAATGATACCTAGACAAAACTGCATCAATACTCAAGGGGTTAACCAAGATTCACTCCCCTCAGTCACCAAAAGTCACAAGTAACATCTTATATACATATATAGTTTTGAATTATTCACTAAACACTTTCACTGGGTATATGAAAAAATCCATAATTGCCTGCCTATAGCTAGGCATGGTGGGCCAGATGGAGGGAGCCCAGAATATAAAGGATAGATACTTCCTTTTGTAACTTACTAATGCCTAACTTACCAGTCCAAATTGCGTCAAAATCGAGTCATAAACTTATTTTTGGCGAATATTTCTAACTTACATGTGGCATTATGACGCGATTGCGTCATACGAGCACTCTTCGAGGGGTGGCGTTAGGACGCGATCGTGTCCTAAAAATGCGGGAGGGTTAAGAAGAGACTGGACGATCATCTGAAGGAGATTGGATTAATATTAATTAATCCGTAGGTAAGTGCAATTTCCCTTTCAAACTAATTTTGTTATATACTCCATAAAAATTTCCTTGTGGGCATTACCTGACCCATACGGTTACACTTCATCCTATTTTCCGCTACGACTTTAGAACCAGAGACTGCGGAGGGTGGGGAGAGAGCCTTCTATTTTACTGCCCTGTTCTTCTACTATGAACTATCCCTGTCTAGTAGTATTAAGGCGGGACAACCTAGTAGGGACAACACGGTTTGTGTGATCTGAGTATCTGTGTAACTATGAGGAACTCCCTCTCTCTCTTTCTCTTCCCTGAGTACCCCACTGGTATAATAATGTCTGTGTAGTCAGTTTCTTAATGTAAATCAGTGTGTATCACGAACAAATAGCTTTCTTATAACTGCTTCCAATTATATATTTCAGTCTCATGGTCTCTCAAGCCTGCAGATTCGGTATTGATGGACAGCGAAGTCTGGATAGTAATCAACAGATGGCGTAGGGAAGGTTGCACATCACCTCCATTCATCCCTATAGATAGCTTACATTGCCATATTCTGTTCCATATTGTTTGAAGTAATTTTACATACCACTAAACTAGATTGATGCTGAGGCCAACTGTATTTATCGAGTTTATCTGTAATATATTAGGTGTCATGTATGGGTTCTTGAATACACATGCGCAGTTTATGTATGGTGTATTGTGTACAATAGTTAAACAAAGGGAATCACTTTATTGTATGTTTATGTGGGCTTTAGTTCCACAACAGGTTTCTGAAGGCGATTAGGCGGCAGCAAAGACGTTTTGGAGTTCTAGGAAATTAACACAGGTGGTGTTTTTTCTTGGACCTCCGGCAGATGGAAGACAACTTAGATGCTTGAGCACTGTGAAGCACAGCAGTCAACTGGTATTCTTCTACTTTGTGGCTGGGCAGTGATGGTGGCTTACTGTGGCTGAGTGGTGATTATCTTGGTGCATTTTGCACTGCTTGTGTTAGCCCACTACAATGCTGCAATTATTGTGTCAACTCACTGTAATTTTGCACTTCTTATGTCAGTCCACTACAATGCTATACTTCATGTGTCAGCCTCCTACAATGCTATACTTCATGTGTCAGCCTCCTACAATGCTATACTTCATGTGTCAGCCTCCTACAATGCTATGCTGCTTATGTCAGCCACTACAATGCTGCACTTCTTGTGTTAGCCACTACAATGCTGCACTTCTTGTGTTAGCCACTACAATGCTACACTTCTTGTGTCAGTCCACTACAGTGAAACACACCATATATTAGCTCATTACAATACTGCACTTCCTGTATTAGCCTGTTTCTGGTAGAGATGTGGTACACTGATTTGATACCTGTCGTGGCTCTACGTGTCCATGCATACTTTGAGGGTTCTATTGCTGTGTGCTTTTAAGGTTAAGTTGCACAGAGCTACCAAATGCTCGGTCGGCTGTGGTAGTCTTATGTTTTCTAACAGCAATAAATCCGCCTCTTCTTTCTCTTGTTCGCTCCCCTTCCATTCTAAAGCCCGTCCTCTTCTTTGATTCCATACTTCTTTAGTGTGCTCCCCTTCCCTCTCCTCCTCTTACCGTTTTTATTCGCCTTACCTATCTCTTCCTCTCGTACTCCTTCCATCCCTATTCCCTGTTCTCCTCCACCAGAGATGCGGGAGGAATAACAATGTGGGATAGTGTCTAGTGGATATATCGAGAGCTCAAGACCCCACCATCATCATTTATGTGGCCCCTTGCCTTCCCACATGCCGGTTTTAGGACAGTATAACAGGGAACTACGGTACACTGGAGTAAGGGGGTTGGATAAAGGTATTAGGGATATGGAATGAAGCCCTACTCTTAAGCGGGAGGTAGTTGATTTTTTGGACTCCCTTCTCCCTCACGCTTATGTCCAGTAGTATTGGTATTTTAAGACATTTTGTTTCATTTGTTTGGCTATTGTAAGACCTATTACCCCAATTATTTGTCAATATCAGGACTTTTCGCGCCAATTAGGTATCGATTTTTTGCTAGCGAGCAATAGCGAGCCTATAATTCTAGGCTGAACCGGCTTTTAGGCTGGGGCTTTTTTCTACCGAAAAATGTACAAATTCATCTCGAAGCCCCCCCCCCCCCCCCCCCCGGGTCTTATTTTGTGATTGATGGAGGAAACAAATTAACAAATATATAAATAGACAGGAAAATAAACCATACCCCTTTTAACACGTGAGCTGTGCCGTTGTCTATAATGATCGTGAACACAAACAAAACAAGTAAGTCATAATTTACGGTTCAGAACTTATTTTCACCAGTGTATTTACACTTTTAGTATGCTGTTTCTATTACATGTAATTAACTTTTGATGATTATACTAGGTTTCCGAAAACCTGCTAGGAATCATATGGGTAAAATTTATATATTTTATCCCTCTAACTCCCACAAACCATTCCTAAGCGGAACATAACTATCTGATAATAGCCAGAATATATTGATGTGACGAGTTCTCGTATCCTAAACAGATTAAGGAATTGCAGTTTATTTCTAGTTATATCGGTCACCAAGTGACCAAGGGGTTTGGTTTTACTGTGGTATGGTTTATGTATATACTCATAAAGGCAAATATCCAAAAGCATGCTAAAATGAACTTTGTAAATTTGACAGACTGAAAAGAAACACCATTTGAGAAGGAATACTGTATTGATAATGTTTTGCAGATACCTTCTTCAGGTAACTAACGCAGCTATGCTCACATGAAGGAATACTGTATTGACAATGTTTTGCAGATACCTTCTTCAGGTAACTAACGCAGCTATGCTCACATGAAGGAATACTGTATTGACAATGTTTTGCAGATACCTTCTTCAGGTAACTAACGCAGCTATGCTCACATGAAGGAATACTGTATTGACAATGTTTTGGTAACTAACGCAGCTATGCTCACATGAAGGAATACTGTATTGACAATGTTTTGCAGATACCTTCTTCAGGTAACTAACGCAGCTATGCTCACATGAAGGAATACTGTATTGACAATGTTTTGCAGATACCTTCTTCAGGTAACTAACGCAGCTATGCTCACATGAAGGAATACTGTATTGACAATGTTTTGCAGATACCTTCTTCAGGTAACTAACGCAGCTATGCTCACATGAAGTAGCTGTCTGCGTAACATTGTCAATTAATTGCTCCTCCTCAAATAGTCTTTGTATTCATCCAATTATAAACTTTGTAAAAAGAATGCTAGGATACCTTGTTCCAATTAAGTAAGCCAAAACTCCTGAACATTAGCCTCTATAACTCACAAACGACTAGAGTAACCGAGCTACTATTTCTCTCATATGGGAAGGGTCGGTTAGGGAATAGGTGTGGAGATTTACTGCATTTTTGCTCTACCTATTTGAACAGGGGTACAAAGGAAAACAAGCAACAACAGGTCATGCGACCCCTCGAGGTTACTTGCCCTCCAAAACACTGCTGTTCCAAGTGTTGCAATAGTATTTCGGAGAGAATGTGGGAAAGATGTAAGAAGGAAGTGCTGCCCTGGGGCTTAGTCCATGGCATGGGAAATTATATTAGGATCTATTAGGTTATTGAACAAACACTACTAAAGAAAATATTAATTCAATTACAAATGCAATCAATCTTGGGTTCAGGGCAAGGTGCTTGTCTAGGTGAACTTTGAAGGATTTACCAATGATTTTGCAGCCATTTCCCCGCGTATAGTTTGATCAGTCAATCGTAAAATATTTACTACAGTTCATGTTGTCGATGCCTTTGATGATCTTGAAAACTTGAATAAGGTCACCTCTCAATCTGCGCTTGGTTAATGGATATAAATTTAGTTCTTTAAGACGTTCCTCGTATGGTTTGTTCCGAAGACAGGGTACCATCTTGGTAACTCTACGTTGAACTCGTTCCAATTTGTCTATAACTTTTTGTTAGTAAGGGCACCAGAACTGAACGCAGTATTCCAATAGTGGGCGGACTAATGCATGGTAAAGGGTGAGGATATTGTCTTTTGATTTATGTTCAAATGATCCACAAATAAAACCTATAATTTTGTTTGCCTTCTTAACAACTTCAACACAATGTTGACTTGGTTTTAAGTTACTGGATATTGTTACTCTTAAATCGGTTTCTCTGTCTACACTCCTTAGCTGGGTGCCATTCATCGAGTAGTCTGCTTTTTCATTGCGTTATCCGATATGAAGTACTTTACACTTACCTTCATTAAAGCATATTTGCCAGATTTTAGCCCATTCTGAAAGCTTATTTAAATTGTTTTGTATATCTTCAACATGTTTATTTGTCAGTACGGTATTTGCGATTGTTGTGTCATCTGCACACTTTGAGATTGTACAGGTGAGACCCTCATCTATGTCGTTAATGTAAATTAGGAAAAGGACTGGCTCCAGCACTGATCCTTGAGGTACACCACTAGTTACATTGGTCCACGTTGATGCTTCTCCATTAACCCTTGTCGGACGGAAACATTTGTTACTTTTACGTCCTGTGTGGAGGGCAGATTTACCCTAAACGAGCATCATTCCATGTTCTTTTTCATGCATAAACAAGAGCCAGAGCGTAATACAATTATGTATCCGTGAAAGGGCGATAATAGGCCTTTCCAATGACACCTGTATCATGCTTGTACGACAACGGGTTCGCTTGCAACGATGTTGCAACGCGAGTACAAAAACCCTAAAATACGGCAATTTCACGAGATTTTACCCTATATAGCGAGACGAGGGATATGTACATATGTTGTGGTGGTATCAGTGGCGGGACTTGGTCCACGCTGAACAGTCAGAGCCCGCCTGCGTTCCTCTCACCCCGTGGACTCTCTCTCATAATGCAGATAATGTGATCCCTTGCTACTCAAGTCGTCAGCCTCTCTTTGGGCCTAGGTTCTCTAAGCCAACTTAAGTCATCAGCCGCTCTTTGAGGGTTAATAACTACTCTTTGTTTCCTTTCACTAAGCCAATTTTCTATCCACTGTAGAACGCCGCCTTGTATTTCATGTGATTTTATTTTCATCACTAACCGCTTGTGTGGAACTTTATCAAATGCTTTCTGGAAATCTAAGTATATAATATCTACAGCTTTACTTTCGTCATATAGATTTAGGATGTCATGGAAGAAGTCTAAAAGGTTTGCTAGGCAGGAACGTTTTTTGTGAAAACCATTTTGTGTGTCTTTTAGTATATTATTTTCCTCCCAGTGATTAACGAGTCTGTTTCTTATTATTGTTTCTAGTATTTTGCATACTACTGAGGTCAAGCTGATTGGACGATAATTTCTAGGCAAAGATTTGCTACCTTTTTTTAAATTGGTGTTACGTTCGCAAGATTCCATTCATCAGGTATTTCGCCAGTTTCCAAGGATTTGTTAAAGATCAGAGTCAGGTGTTGGGAAAGCTCGCATTTAGCTTCTTTAACCCTTATTTAGCGGCGAGCAACATAAGTCGAGTTAAATAAAGCTGGACTATGTGGCGGCGCTCGACATAACTCGAGTGGCAATTTCAGCACGTAATGTGGCTGAGAGAGAGAGACAAGTGGTGGCAGGAGACTAGCGAGCGTATGACTGCTCCAGACCACCGCGGCGAACCTACTGACACAAATCTCAGCTCCCTCCTCCCTCTCTCACTCGCTACATACTCAATTATGTACTGAAAGTACCGAATTACCTGCTTTTTGCACTCGCGTTGCACGGTTATTGCAAGAAAACTATCCATCATACAAGGATCGTTATGGTGTCATTCGAAAGCTCTGTTTATGCCCTTTCAGGGATAGGTACTTGTTTTACGTTCTGGGTCTTATTTAGGCATGAAAATGATCACGTAAACAGCCCTATTTTGGCTAAAAACACCCCGCTGTGCGGTACACATAAATAAACCGCATAGGCCGCTCGTAAGGTGTTAACCCTCGTCCGACGGCGATGTTTGTAACTTTTACGACCTGTGGGGCGGGCAGATTTACCCTAAACGAGCATCATTCCATGCTCTTTTTCATGCATAAACAAGAACCAGAGCGTAATACAAGTATGTATCCATGAAAGGGCGATAATAGAGCTTTCCAATGACACCTGAATCATCCTTGTACGACAACGGGTTCGCTTGCAACTATGTTGCAATGCGAGTACAAAAACCCAAAAATACGGTAATTTCCCAAGATTTTACTCTATATAGCGAGACGAGGGATATGTACAAATGTTGTGGTGATATCAGTGGCAGGACAGGGTCCACACTGAACGGTCAGAGCCTGCCCGCGCTCCTCCCACCCCGTTTGACTCTCTCATATTGCCGATAATGTGCGCAACATTCCTTGCTACTTAAGTTGTCAGCCGCCTTTGGGCCTAGGTTCTCTAATGTTAATTAAGTCGTCAGCCGCGAATTAAGGGTTAAGAACTTTTGGAAAAATCGTATCGGCTCCAGGTGATTTGCTTTCATTGAGGTAAATCTAAACATATTAGTTCCTCTGCCTCAGTAATCCTGATATTTCTAAGAACTTCCAAATTGTTTGTCTGTACTGGCGGTACTGTAGGGATGTCACTTAGGTCTTCTGATGTAAAGACTGATGCAAAGAAGTTGTTGAGAGTATTACTCATTTTGGCATCTTCATTGGTAAAATCTCCATTTTCATCTACCAAGGGTCCAATTGTTGAAGTCACCACTTTCTTCATCCTGATATAACTGTAGAATTATTTTGGGTTAGTCTTGCTTTGATTCGGAACATGTAACTCCAAAGTATTTTTACTTTGTTTAATTAACCTTTTGGATTTACGTTGTAGATCTCTTAAGGCCTGTCTATGTTCATCGTTATCGGAGGTTTGTAATCTCTCATGAGCATTCTTTTTAGCGAGTAGACATTCAGATATTTCTCTATTCCACCATTTAGGTTTGTTATTATGTGCATATCTTCTGTTTTTTTATGGTATTGTTACGATCCAGGTTCTGCAAGACACAGGGCTCTTCATCATTGGACTAGATAAGGCTAAATGCAACAACGGTAACACTAGTTCCAACCCCTGCCTTAACCACTGGAAAACAAAACACCTATACCGCCCTGAGTCGTGCGTGGACAACGAGGTATCCTATGACTCGGTAAAAGGTGCACACTATAGGCTGATGATCACTGAAGCAGCCTATACTCATACAACATACGATTACTTTATTAAAGTATACAAGGAAAAAGATAGATAGCGTAATTAAATCGCAGCAACGATTTAATAGCAAACTAGAAGAAGGATAATTAACGTTACGTTAAATAATCAGTAAACTGTCACTCCTGTCTGAAAGAAAGTGAAACAAAGAAAGTCCTAAAGCATCATCCCGGAATCTTCTGCAAAAGTCAGATGCAACTAAGAAGTACGTATCGGATTCTGAACTGTGTATTATTACTGTGGGAACATATATAGTGTAGTGACATACGGTGTTATCTGGCACAGGTGTAATTATAAAACAGTCGGCAGTCTAAACTCTAACCACAAAAAGATGTGCTTTTTCCCACCAAGCACAAGCCTGCTCTGGTTGGGTCTCTCAGCAACAATCACGACTTACTATAAACATAAGGAACAATAATGCTGCACACAAATACACAATGAGATTATAAACCCTAATCGGGGGTCTGCCAGGTGGACGAAGTCTAGCAGGGGAGTCGTAGGCTAGGCTACCTGGGCCGACCCACCTGCTCGGTAGCCTAGTATCGTTCTCAAGTCTGTGCGCCTAGTTACATTAAATGACGGGGTGCTCTCTTGAGAGATCCAGGTCTCGTGTACCTGGTTCTCTCCTGGCGACCCTCCTAAGTCAAAAGCTAACGAGATAGCACAGTGCTGGGTGGACTAGGCAAACGCCCTCACGCCAACACAGTGCTAGGCTCTAAGGTACACAGACAAGAAAATGACCTAGGCCTCCGCAGGTATCCGGTACAGTTGCATAGGCTCAACGAAGTCTATGCTCATAGGAAACTGCAACCTGATAGCCTCTCCCCAGTCTAGCATCGACTAACCTGGCAGACACCCAACAAAATAAGGTTGGGGCAACACAATGGGTATGTCAAACCTCCCCAAGCCAAAATGGATAACCCTCTGATCCAAAATGCCTAACTACGTACATATAATATCTCTGAGAGTTCGCTGTATAATACAGTGACGGATATATGAAATCAACGTCAAGGGGAAGGGCAGTTAATTAATAGTAGGATATACAGAGAGAAGAAGGTAAGCAGTGGTAGAGAAAGTTCGCAATAGGGGGGTGAGGTGGGCTGATAGATTGCAAGGGGATGTTAGCGGTACAGCACTAAGAGGAGCTCTGCCCGTGGAAGTCACAAGGGAGTGCGTGCGTGTAGGCGCACCCATTCCCGACGCGGCGGGAATGCGGTGACGGGGCAGGAGGGAGGAGCCCGGCGACGAATCAGGCGCCCAAGAGATGACGTAACTAATCAAATTGCACGATATAAATCCGCCGATACCACCAAGCTCTGATTTCTCTCTCTCTCTCTCTCTCTCTCTCTCTCTCTCTCTCTCTCTCTCTCTCTCTCTCTCTCACTCACTCACACTCTCCAACTTCCACGAGTCATCAAATACATTAAATCTATGACAGCTGGAATAAAATACAATGCATTGTCACAGGTGAAAATGAAGAGTATTTCTGGACTACCTGTGACACTATGATGCACTAGGAAGAAACTAGAACTTAATCAATAACCTATAGCCCATAACACTGCATGGGGAGAGGGGAGAAGAGGATGGGGAGCCAAACCGCTACCCCCTCGTGGTCGCTGGGGAGCTGACGTGCGTCCCCCCCCCCCCAGATATTAGACACTTAACATTAGGCAAGTTCTGATATCTGAAATCGGCACACGTCACCCAACCTCCCCACCCCAGCACAATAATACAGCATATAGGTTTCACAAAAAAAAAACATACTTATAAAATGAAACAAACTTACATATTTACCCCCTCAACACAATAGCAAAACATAAAATTGTTACGCTCCGAAAGCGAGTTCTACGAAACTCAGCCCACTAATAGCTAGTGCTTCAGCTGTAGCAAAACATACTTAAATTTACTATAACAGAAAGAGTTTTTATGTTGATTTTAAAAATGTATTGTTGTTTTTGTTCGGCTTTAACTATATGTAGCCTATTTTCCTCCACTCTCAACACACACTGACTGAACGGCGAGGGTTCTCCTGCAAACAAACCCTCCCGTGACAAACAATCAGCCAAAACATTATCAGTGCCCTTAGCATGCCACACATCCAACTTGTGTTCCGGCAGCACAACAACACCTGACACTGATAAACTGCCCAGTTCATCACAAGACTGGCACTTCTCTTCGCTCTTTCCGGCAACGGGACCTGCCAAAAGCCTTTTACTAGTTCTACCTTCGTGATAAGCGATGCAGCCCCGATGCGGTCTATGGTGTCGTCAACTCTCGATAAGGTATAGGCGTCTGTCAGGGATAATGCACACACACTCTCGCAATCAACACACTCCCTGATCTTGCCACTTAACACAGGTTGCAAAGTTACAGGCAACGACCACTCACGACATTCCTTATCCCTCAGACCCTTGGGCAATGGATAGGTGTCTGTCAGGGATAATGCACACATACTGATCTTGCCACTCAACTCAGGTTGCAAACTCACTGGCAACGACCACTCACAATATCCTTTATCCCTCAGACCCTGTTTCCACATGTCGTCTAGCTCTGTTTTCACGACAGGCATTTTAGCTGGATTTATACGGTAGGGAATTAAACTGAGCCTCGCACTGTCTCCAGCCTCCATGTCGGATTCTACCCCGTACATCAGGCCTGGAGAAGCAACAAAAATGCGGATGCACTGCCACAGCCTAGTAAACAACTTATCTCGCAGAACAACATGCCTAGTGCCATCCCACAACCCAGCTGAGACCGCAGCTTCTAACCTGTACTCTCCCTCCTTCTCCTCCTTCGTCCCTAGAACAGCCAGGTCATGAGAGGGACAATCAGTACCACCTGTGCAGTCACCCCCATAGTTCATGATTGCTAAGGCTTCCCCGCCGATACCGTACATGCGCACCCCCGCATTCCTTACGACTACATCTGCCTGCGCAGCATCACCGCTTTTAGCGACATGGCCAGATACAGTCGGTCTATGGTAGGGCTGTTGCATTCGACTAGAGCAGCATTGGGAGGCTATGCGACGACCGGGCACTTCTATGCCACAGCCAACCTCACCAATCTGCTCAAAGTCCTCCTTTTTACCACCACCCTTGGCAGCCATAGGTAGACCTTGACCTGACAACCATGTCCAAGCCTCGTCGCCCACCTTGAACCACCGAAACAACGAGGCTAACGGTCTTTCAACATTCACGTGACCTGCCCACGGAACATCTTGCACCGCCCGAGTTGTGAGGCTCAGGGGCTCGGCACGACCAGTGGGGTATGAACCGAGCTGGTGCTGGAGCGCTGGACACTGCTGCTCCGGCAGGTGCTTTAGCCCTTCCACAGCCACCAGACTCGTGTCCCCCGCCCACTCCTCCGCCGAGACATGAAAATCCCTACTCTCCTCCACCTGTGCCCTACTACCCCCCTCTCCTTCTCCACCTTGGCCGCTGCAGACCAACACAGGGACAGTAGGCTGCTCAGGTGGTTGCCTCACAAACTCCTCCAACAGTTTCACATGACTTGTTTCCCCGTCCTCATGTTTGATAGCCCCGTTCCCACAACTCTCCTTCAACTGGGAACTACTAAGTCGCGGAGTGCCATCACGCCCAACCATGTCACTAGGGGTGACAGGTTCTAGGGCCACTCCGGAGCTCACCTCTGGGTCAAGTACTAAGCCGCTAAGGAGAGCCGCTGGAGCAAAACTCACAAAACTCCCAGCTTCAGCTTGCTCCTTCCGACCATTCCTCCGCTGGTCTGAAGACTGAGACAATGGTTGTGACTAAACTGACGCGTGAGAACGGGTGACTGCACAGGCCATCTGTTTAAGCTGACACCTCTCGACCCACTCCCGATCCTCCCTATTAACGTCGGCCGCCCTCTCGGCAACAACTAAGGGTGGAACCTCCGAAGTGAGCACCGCAAAGTCGTTGCCCAGAAGGAGGTCGACGCCCTCAACTGGCAAGCTCTCTACGATCCCAACATCAAGTTCACGACACACACCATCCACCTACAGATCCAACCTAATCAACGGGTATGACCTGGTAGCATTGATCCCCTGTACCACAACAACCCGAGCCGTGTTTATAGGTTTGCCTGTGAAATCTTTAAGAAGTGTCTGTGATGCCCCAGTGTCACGCAACAATTTGACCTGATGTTTAGTATTCCCCCAGCTCACAAGCCCACGACCTCGATGGCTGCAAAAAGTATCTTGGACAGGTGTCGAGCCCTCCAAACCCTTCTTCACAGGCTGTGTCCCCGCAACTGACGACCTACCCCAGGCAGACGCAGAAGAACTCAGAGACACCCCCATGTTGCGAACCAAAGACACAGGCTTAGCAGGAATATTACTCGGACATGTACGTGCAAAGTGACCCACCTTCTGACATTTAAAAAATTTCACTTCACCACTAGACTTCCCCCCTTGAGGTGGTGGGGAAGGGCCCTGCCCCTTTGAAAACGGGACGGTTTTGTGTTTTTAGTTATAATGGGTATCATTGCTCTTACTTTTTACAGTGTTATTTTGTGCTTCATTGACTTTGGGGGGTGGAGTGTTACGCCCCATGTTACCTGTCTCACTACTATGAGCAGACCCGCACCCACGAATCAAAGAAAGCCGGAGGTCAGCAAGCTTAGCTGCCTCCTCTACGGTCTTAGGGCATTTTTCCTTCAGGTTTAATGTCAGGTCGCTGCCTGTGCACCGGAAGAACTGCTCCAACAAAAATAACTGCTTAACCTGATCAACTGTTGTCGCATTCTCATACCGGAGCCAGTTCCCCATAATGTCAGTCAGTTCCCGGGCATGTTCAAGGAAAGAGCTCTCCTTGCTCTTTACAACGCCCCGAAATTTCAACCTGTAGGTTTCTGGTTGCAACTCATAGGCCCGGAGCACAGCCTCCTTTATCACCACATAGTTAGTACAGTCCTCCAATGACAGCGAGTCATATGCCTTGAGACCTTTCCCATCAAGCTTTGATGATACAAGGGCTGCCCACTTAATCTCCGGCCACTCATGATCCCGACACTTCTTCTCAAACCATGCAAAAAACTCAGTCACACCAGACTTATCGAACACAGGGACTAATTAAATCAAGTGCGATAAAGACTCAGACCCACGATTCCAAGAACCGAGATGCCGCCCTGTTGTCTCCACCCTAGATTTCTCAACATCCATCTCAGCACAGTACCTAGTTGCTTCAACCTGCAATTCTGCCTCACGGAATGCTGTCCTCTCCTCAGCCTAAATCTTAGCCATCTCAACTTCACGCTGGATCTGAGGCATCCCAACTTCACGCTGGATCTGGATCTTAGCCAACTCCAGTTGCAACAACATATCAGCAGTCAAACCCTGAGGGGGAGGAGCAATTATAGGAGACCCACCCAGTGGCTCACCCAGGGGCATACCACGCTGCCAGCGACTATCAGATTGCGGAAGCGTGCCAAGGTCTGGTAACCGAGGGGGCGCGGTAGGAGTAGAGTGGAAGGGAGGCTTGGATAAAGGCTCCCAAGCCCCCGCTCCACCCCGCAACCCACTGCCACCACCCAACACACAAGCCACCAGGTCACTCTTAGACATGCTGCCAAAGCCGACACGCAAAGGACCGTGGCCAAACAACGCAGACCATAGCAATCAATCCCCTCCAACCGACTCGCTGTTACTGGTATCTCCACAAACTTCCTCGCATCAGCCTCACAATTAATAACTCTGATGCCATCATTAAATTCCTGCTGCTGCTCAACACCCGTAGGCTGTACTGTCTGATTATCCCCGTTAACTGAGCTGTTGCTAGACATGATGTATACTGGGAAGTGTGCAAGTTTATAAAAAAAAAATATCTATAATCTCTTATGCAAGCACCTATTCACTTAAAATTATCTGAAGCCTCTTTATGTGTTAAACTGCTTGCCAAAAAAAAAATCTGTGTCCACTGTATTCCTCAATAATAAAAAATTACCACTATACTCCCACAGTATTTCTTAAGTTCACAAAATCCTAAGCAAGGTCGCCATTTGTTACGATCCAGGTTCTGCAAGACACAGGACTCTTCATCATTGGACTAGATAAGGCTAAATGCAACAACGGTAACACTAGTTCCAACCCCTGCCTTAACCACTGGAAAACAAAACACCTATACCGCCCTGTGTCGTGCCTGGACAACGAGGTATCCTATGACTCGGTAAAAGGTGCACACTGTAGGCTGATGATCACTGAAGCAGCCTATACTCAAACAACATACGATTACTTTATTAACCCTTATTTAGCGGCGAGCAACATAAGTCGAGTTAAATAAAGCTGGACTATGTGGCGGCGCTCGACATAACTCGAGTGGCAATTTCAGCACGTAATGTGGCTGAGAGAGAGAGACAAGTGTGGCAGACTAGCGAGCGTATGACTGCTCCAGACCACCTACTGACACAAATCTCAGCTCCCTTCTCCCTCTCTCACTCGCTACATACTCAATTATGTACTGAAAGTACCGAATTACCTGCTTTTTGCACTCGCGTTGCACGGTTATTGCAAGAAAACTATCCATCATACAAGGATCGTTATGGTGTCATTCGAAAGCTCTGTTTATGCCCTTTCAGGGATAGGTACTTGTTTTACGTTCTGGGTCTTATTTAGGCATGAAAATGATCACGTAAACAGCCCTATTTTGGCTAAAAACACCCCGCTGTGCGGTACACATAAATAAACCGCATAGGCCGCTCGTAAGGTGTTAAGGTATACAAGGAAAAAGATAGATAGCGTAATTAAATCGCAGCAACGATTTAATAGCAAACTAGAAGAAGGATAATTAACGTTACGTTAAATAATCAGTAAACTGTCACTCCTGTCTGAAAGAAATTGAAACAAAGAAAGTCCTAAAGCATCATGCCGGAATCTTCTGCAAAAGTCAGATGCAACTAAGAAGTACGTATCGGATTCTGAGCTGTGTATTATTACTGTGGGAACATATATAGTGTAGGGACATACGGTGTTATCTGGCACAGGTGTAATTATAAAACAGTCGGCAGTCTAAACTCTAACCACAAAAGGATGTGCTTTCTCCCACCAAGCACAAGCCTGCTCTGGTTGGGTCTCTCAGCAACAATCACGACTTACTATAAACATAAGGAACAATAATGCTGCACAAATATACACAATGAGATTATAAACCCTAATCGGGGATCTGCCAGGTGGACGAAGTCTAGCAGGGGAGTCGTAGGCTAGGCTACCTGGGCCGAGCCACCTGCTCGGTAGCCTAGTATCGTTCTCAAGTCTGTGCGCCTAGTTACATTAAATGACGGGGTGCTCTCTTGAGAGATCCAGGTCTCGTGTACCTGGTTCTCTCCTGGCGACCCTCCTAAGTCAAAAGGTAACGAGCTAGCACAGTGCTGGGTGGACTAGACAAACGCCCTCACGCCAACACAGTGCTAGGCTCTAAGGTACACAGACAAGAAAATTACCTAGGCCTCCGCAGGTATCCGGTACAGTTGCATAGGCTCAACGAAGTCTATGCTCATAGGAAACTGCAACCTGATAGCCTCTCCCCAGTCTAGCATCGACTAACCTGGCAGACACCCAAGAAAATAAGGTTGGGGCAACACAATGAGTATGTCAAACCTCCCCAAGCCAAAATGGATAACCCTCTGATCCAAAATGCCTAACTACGTACATATAATATCTCTGAGAGCTCGCTGTATAATACAGTGACGGATATATGAAATCAACGTCAAGGGGAAGGGCAGTTAATTAATAGTAGGATATACAGAGAGAAGAAGGTAAGCAGTGGTAGAGAAAGTTCGCAATAGGGGGGTGAGGTGGGCTGATAGATTGCAAGGGGATAGCGGTACAGCACTAAGAGGAGCTCTGCCCGTGGAAGTCACAAGGGAGTGCGTGCGTGTAGGCGCACCCATTCCCGACGCGGCGGGAAAGCGGTGACGGGGCAGGAGGGAGGAGCCCGGCGACGAATCAGGCACCCAAGAGATGACGTAACTAATCAAATTGCATGATATCAATCCGCCGATACTACCAAGCTCTGATTTCTCTCTCTCTCTCTCTCTCTCTCTCTCTCTCTCTCTCTCTCTCTCTCTCTCTCTCTCACTCACTCACACTCTCCAACTTCCACGAGTCATCTAATACATTAAATCTATGACAGCTGGAATAAAATACAATGCATTGTCACAGGTGAAAATAAAGAGTATTTCTGGACTACCTGTGACACTATGATACGCTAGGAAGAAACTAGAACTTAATCAATAACCTACAGCCCATAACACTGCCTGGGGAGAGGGGAGAAGAGGATGGGGAGCCAAACCGCTACCCCTTCGTGGTCGCTGGGGAGCTGACGTGCGTCACAGTATGCACTCGCGTACTGCGTTCGTGTAAATTTCTGTGAAAATTGTCCATGATTGGTTTATCTCATTATTGTTTAGAAAACTCCAATTGGCTTCTTTAAATTTTGTTCTGAGTTTATGGAAATTTGCTTGCTTGAAATTTGGAACTTTCTCATTGCTGGTATTGAGTTTATTGCTATTAAATTTTATACTGAAAGTGATCGTACGGTGGTCACTATTGCAGAATTCATCACCAACATCCACTTTATCGATAAAGTCTTCTTTTGTTGCAAGTACAAGGTCAAGAACATTATTACCGCGGGTTGGAGATTGAACAAATTGATGAAAGGAGCTTTCTTGTAGGTTGGCATACAGATCGTGTCCGGAGTGTGAAGTAAGAGTGTCGCCCCACTTGGTCACTGGTAAATTGAAGTTGCCCAAAATTATAGTATCGTGTATGTTACTTATTTCTGCAATTTGCTCGTAAATGTCTTGGTCGGTTTGCACTGATTGGGCTGGGGGCCTGTATATTAATGCTAGGATTATTTGTTTTCTTTTATTGTTTTTTATTAGCACATAAGATGAATCAATATTTACTCTTTGAGGTTTTGACAAGATAATTGGGGTAAGACTTTCTTTGATGGAAAATATTACGCCTCCTCCATTTTCATTAACTCTGCTTTTCTCAAATGTTACATAGCTGGGAAGTGAAAACTTTGCTAAAAAGTATCTGTCTTCCGTATTCAGCCAAGATTCTGTTATGCCGATTACATCAACATTTTCTGTAAACACAAGTTCCTCTAGTTCTGAAAATGTATTGCGTATAATTCGAGCGTTCACATAGAAGACCTTTAGAGATGTGGTTCTTGACATCAATTGATGCTCGCCACATGTATTTGATGATTTTGTTTGTCTTGGGTTTGTATTTCATCTGAGATTTAAGTTGTCCTCCCATTCTGATTACTTTTGGCCCTGTTTTTTCAATGAAGGTTCTTTACGGCATCATTCAGCAGACGGCCAAACCGGGCAGCTCCTACCGGCTTTAGGTGGACACCGTCTCTTGAGATCAAATTTTGATCGTGGTAGAAATTATCCCAAGTGTTGATGAAGCCGATGTTCTCTTCCCTACAGATGTTGGAGTTTTGAAGATTTATATTCGTGGCTGTGGACCAGAAGAGATTCTTTGCGTTAATCCGGGGAATGATGCCTGAGATGATGATACTACTAGATTTGTCCTGGTACGCCTGGTCGAGGGGTGATGTATACCAACCTTTAATAATTCTGTACCAACACTTTCATTGATATATATTGATAGAGACAGATAGATAGATAGATAGATAGAGAGAAAGAGAGAGAGAGAGAGCAATGTTACACACAGATAGAAATTCAAGGCTAAAAATCTGAAGATTATATTCGGAGGAGATATCGAAAATAAATACAATATGTAATACACACTATTCATTATACACTGTACTATGTAACATAATAACATAGCTCAAGATAACAAGAACGGATGGAGTGCAGATTTTCTTACTTTCAATATTTCATGCTAGACGCTACACATTCTAAAGCCGATGTCACACGATCGCTTTTTCCGTCAATTGTTGATCTATTTACTGGTATGTTTGCATTGGAATCAACAACTAAACTGACTGTGTATGATCTTAACCCTTAAAAAGCGGCTCACCACTTAAGTCGAGTTAAATAAAGCTGGACTATGTGGCGGCGCTCGACATAACTCGAGTGGCAATTTCAGCACGTAATGTGGCTGAGAGAGAGAGACAAGTGGTGGCAGGAGACTAGCGAGCGTATGACTGCTCCAGACCACCGCGGCGAACCTACTGACACAAATCTCAGCTCCCTCCTCCCTCTCTCACTCGCTACATACTCAATTATGTACCGAAAGTACCGAATTACCTGCTTTTTGCACTCGCATTGCACGGTTATTGCAAGAAAACTATCCATCATACAAGGATCGTTATGGTGTCATTCGAAAGCTCTGTTTATGCCCTTTCAGGGATAGATACTTGTTTTACGTTCTGGGTCTTATTTAGGCATGAAAATGATCACGTAAACAGCCCTATTTTGGCTAAAAACACCCCGCTGGGCGGTACACATAAATAAACCGCATAGGCCTTTCGTAAGGTGTTAAGAGGCTGACATAATATATTCAAAAAATTTCAAAAGACTCAAAAGATTTATTTTACTCTACGACCCCATCTAGGATATAAAAGCTTTAAGCATTATACATTGTACAGTATAAACCTATTACAGTAGTAAGCTAACCATACATTTATAAAAATCACATATAAGAATACATATAATAACAGTGGAATATAGAGGGCAAACCATCACAGAAGTATGGATTAGCACTAATGACCGCGACTCTACCTGGTGTGGAGGTACTGGGTGACGGAGGTGGAGTACTGGTACAGGGTAAGTGATGGGGGTAGTGATAGGGAGGGAGGTTATGGTGGGAGTGGTGGAGTATGGGATGGATGTGGGTAGTGGAGATAGAGGGAGTTGGGTATGATGGGGGTAGTGACGAGGGAGGGGGTGAAGCACGGGTATGAGGGATGGGGGGTACTAACAGGGGAGAGAGATGGGGGTGGTAATGGTGGGAGAGGTGGAGTATATAACTTTACATAAGAAGATGCCAGACCTTAATTGAGTGGAATTATGGCCGGTAAAAAACGTTCGTGTGGTGCGGACTTAAGGGGATAGGGTTTATATTATAGGTTTGATTCCCGAAGGGAAGTAGAGAAAACCTAATATTTAGTAGGGCCCCGTAATCATTGACGATATCGCCTATTAGTTTAATAGTCTCCATTCAACATCCCGCATCAGCATTTTGAATCTACCGCGCGGAAGGAGCATGGAGTACTCTTCATAAGTGCACGCTAAATTCCATTATGGGATCGTCATTATGATCGGGTACCCTACAGATAAAACTCTGTAAAAAAGAAAAAAGAAAAAGTAACTTAATATTTATTATCATATGACTTTCCATATGTGGATTTCTTGTGTTTTGCTACCCCGACACCAGGCCCTCTAGCAGCCATCTTCGTCCTTCATTGAAATACCAAGATAAAACTATAGAAATCAACGAATGGGAAGTGGGATGGCTGGGAGGGACATGTATCGTCAATGACTACGGCGCCCTACTAAATATTAGGTTTTCTCTACTTCCCTTCGGGAATCAAACTTATAATTTAATAGTGGCCCCTCCATCATTGACGATATCACCTGAATACCAAGACTGGAGGGGGGACATTCGTGACAATATCCTTAACCTCAGGGGACAAATAATCCATATACATTTTGTTTTGTTTTATTGTATGCAAACAATATAAAAAATACAAAAGATTGCAAGCAGTGCGTGACATCAAGAAAGTCTGCTTACTCATGACCAGATCTCACTTCAAGATCTTATGCATGATACTTTATGGAGACATGCATGTGTTCCCTTAAATAGAACTATAATTCTGCAGAATTTCGTTCTCACCTTAACTCTATTTGTACAATATAATCTGTTTGTACATAGTGATAATACTGCATAGTTGCAACTATGCTAGATATCTTCTTAATCTTATCATAAAAATAAAATATATTGACTGTATAACCAGTTTGATCACAGCTCGTGATATATCACAGTCTCCGGCGGACAGGGTCCTAGTGGGGTATGGGCTATTCCGCACCCCCCCCCCCCCCCTCTTTTAAAACAAAACTTATATAATAGAACAAACCTACTGGACTCGTTGTTGTAAAGCTACACAGGTACGCTTTGGTTTATATAGAGCGACCGACAGGTAACATGATAGGAAAGTATGATTGGAAGCCCAAAGTTGAGTATTAGCAATGTCTTCTATAGAAAAATTCGGAAGGTATTAAGAGAGACTGCCCACTTCCTGATGTTGTGAGCCCTGCCCACTATGCCGGGGTTACTTTCCTTAATAACGTCCACTAGCAAGGAAGCTAACTTTCTTCTCGTAACACGATTACCTGCCTGATTCACCCACAGAGCACCTGGTTGGCGAGGATGCGCAGCCCTCATAAACTTAGATAAGGCCTGCACAGGGCATAAAATATGATGAGTGTGTCCGCGTTTCAATGCCGGAACAGAAAATTCAGAAAACACATGATCGGAATGCTTGTTTTTTTGCAATAAATGTGGGAGACGGCGCAATTTGTACTTGATCGTGTAGTCTCCCAAACCTAAGGCAATTAGGTTCGTTGCTCATCGCCGCCAGCTCAGACACCCTATTTCCCGTGGCGAAAGCCATAAGGGATACAGCCTTCTTCAAGAGTGAATCAAAATCCGGCGTAGTATTATATTTACGCGACAGAAGTAATGATAAGGCCTTATCAAGTGACCAGGTGGGCATGAGCTGACGGGGTGGTGGGCGTAACTTGAAACATGCCCTCATAAAGCCTTTCTCCTCCGCCTGCGGTATGGAAAGGACCGTGAGATAAAAAAAGAGAGTTCTGATGGCAGACAAGTGATTTTTTAAAGTGATTACTGAAAATTATTTGTGCTCAAATAGATAATCTAGGTATTTGAAAAACAAAGCTCCCGAGGCATCTGTTTGCCCTGACTCTACAATCCAGGTCGTAAAAGATTTCCAATGTGACTGGTATTGTCTCCTGGTAGACATAGTATATTGGTTCAAAAGTTTATTTGTGACACTTTCCCCAAACTGAGCTAACAATTTTCCCTTGTAAATGTCCATAAGGCAAAACTGAGCGAAGTCCGGAGGTTGCCAATCATCTCTAAGTGGAAGGCGGAGACCGGGAGCGACGCCGGAGTCTTGCACCATTCCTGCAATTGGTGGTACCACACCTGAGCCGGCAATAACGGCGCGATCATCGAGACTAAGCCCCGGTAACCCCTCAGTTTGTGAATCACCCTGCACGTTAGTGCAGAATCTGGTGGAGGAAAAAGATAAATTGAAGTCCACTTGTTCCAATCCTCCAACAATGCATCTGATCCATCCTGCCGGGGTCACCCTCCGGCGAGTTAGGAAGAGAGGGAATCTGTGATTCTCCTCGGATGCGAACAGATCCACTTGTGGACGGTAAGGCCCTGCAATCATTTTGTCGAAGACGGTTTGTTTGATAGCCCATTCTACTAGGGTGCTCCGCCTCCGAGACAGAGCGTCTGCCCAGACGTTCGACACGCCGGGGAGATATGCTGCATGCAGATGAATGCCCAGCGAATCGGCCAGGGCAAAAATCTGTTCTGACAATTTTAGCATCTCTCGAGACCTCACTGAGCCCTGCTTCTGAATACAGTGGACTGCAGTTAGGTTGTCCATCCGGAACGCTATTGATTTTTCTTGCAAAGACATACCGTGATCTTGGAGAAAAAAGAGAGGAACTAAAAGCTCTTGCTTGTTGATGTGACAAAGAGTGTCTTGGGGCCAAGTGCCCTGCCCTTGATGGCCCAGATTCGACTGATAGCCCAACCTAGAGCCCCTGAAGCATCTGTGTCTACCCATACCGTAGGCAGGGGAGAAACCCATGTCGTTATAGACTAAAGTATTTCCGGCTTGGCCCAGACCGATAGCAAGCTGTGGATTAATGGAGGAATTGGCCATAATTTCTTCTCCGGCAGGAGAGGAAAAACTTTGTTGCCTTCCAAGATTAATCTCTTTACTTTCAACCGGCCCAACTTCAGAATCAATTGGATCCAGTTGAGAGAGCCGATCAGGGAGTCCCACGTCTTCCTGGTCGTATTCAGACTGTGGAGAAAGAGGAACAGTTTCCTGCGAAATCTGTCCCGATTGTCCACACTCTGAGTAAGATTTAGATTGGTGGTGTCCCAGACCAGCCCTATCCACTGAATATTCCTTGTGGGAAGAAGGAGAGACTTCGCCAAATTCGCCTTGAACCCTAGGTTGTGCACATGATTCAATACTTGGTTTACATGGTTGTGACATAACTCCTCTGACTCTGCCACCACCAGCCAGTCGTCTAGATACCAAAACACCTGTATGCCCTTGGCTAACAATGGCAAAAGGGCTTGCCGGACTAATTTTGTGAAAATTCTCGGTGCCAGGTTCAACCCAAAAAGGCATTCTTTGAAAGACATAAGTCTCTTGCCGGATCCTCAGAGCGAGGAATTGTTGGAACCTTCTGTTTATAGGGACATGCCAATAGGCGTCTTTGAGGTCTACTGAGCACATCCAGCCTTGTGGCGGAAGAGAGAGCCTGATCTGATTGACCGTAAGTATCCTGAAGGGTGAATTTATTATAAAAGTGTTCAGACAAGAGAGATCTATCACTGGTTTCATTTGCACACTGTCCCTTTTAGGCACTAAGAAAAGTCTGGAGGTGAATACTGGGCAATTTGGTTTGACTGAGACAAGGACTTCTTTTGAGATCATTTCTTGGACTAGGGCCTCCACCTCCTGTGAAACATTGTTGCATTTCAGCGCCTGACGCAGTCGAGGCCACTGGAGGCACCGCCAGCTGATTCCTTTGCTTACTACTTTCCTGGCCCAAGTTTTCCTGGGCCAGGCTAAGCGGAATAACTGGAACGACTCAGTCTGCAGACCGGGCCTGTTCGGCAAAGCATCTCTCGAATCCGGTACACCTAAGCATGGCACTGGGAGATTGAGAGGCTGGGTGGCTAGTTTTTTGGAGGGGGAGGTTGGTTAGTATCAGACGGCTGGCTAGTCTTGGCTGACGTCTGGCCCTGATTTGGCTTCTGGTGGGGCTTACCTTTATATCCTGAGTATTTACTTTGTCTGGGTTTGTGAAGATTACCTCTCGGCTGAGGAGGGGTTCTGGGATCTCGAAAGGAATGTTTAGCATGCGGCTAGGTAGGCTTACCTCCGCTCTTTGGTTTGTGAAGAGGTTTCTTAGCAGGTTCCTTCTTAGCTTGGGAGATAACCTGTTTCCAACCATTTACCAAATTAAAAACTATATTATACTCCAAGTTTCTGAGGTAAGAAGGGAGGCAGTGAGGACCGGCGAAAGAGTTACCCGGCGACCAATGTCCTCCGGTAACTTCTTCACTAGATGCACTCTCAGATCTTGGCGGGCTCGAACCGCTTCCATGATTGCAATTCTGATGTCTCCTAAGGTTTGAATAGAATTTTGCAAAAAAAGTCTTCTAGATAAATCAGTGGCCTTCCTAACCTGAGTGTCAGCAATGGCCGAGATCGTTCTGGTAAGTGAGACAGCAATCTGGCGACTAACTAGATACTGAGAGAACATCTGGTAGGCCTTATTTCTTAGTTTAAAATCCCTTTCAAGGTGAGCCGGAGGAGGAGTACAAAAAGGTTCCTCTAGTGAGTTTAGGGCTACTTTGGGTGCCGCCAGGAAGGCAAACACAGCTGGTGACACCCCATCAGCCTTAATGACAGGCAACGAAAAATAATGATGCGTTTCCTGTGGAACCTGATGTGAGAACTTAGATGTGATTGTTGAAGCAAATACATGAGCCTCTAACTCCCAATCTACCCAGGGGCCTACCCCAATCCGTCCCATCTGCAAAACTGGTGTATGCGTTTGGTCTAGTACCGGAAGTGTATCCATTTCCGGCGTTAGAGCATTTAAAGCCTTGACATCATTGACGCCATCAGCTTTTGACCAGTCTGCAAAGAGTCGTGCAGAAGCGGCGGAAGGGACTGCCGGGGCCGCAGTATACACAAAGAAGTCTGGATTATATGAACTGGGGATAGCCTTAATCGATACATCCAGCAACCTCCCTGCCTCATTTTTAGCTCTAAACTTCCTGCTTGTGTTAATCTCAATTTTCCATTCACTAGGGACCGGTAGGTCCCCTGAAATGGTGGGCTGTGCTAAATGTGGGTTCAGAGGCATCGCTTGGACCCATGAACAATCAGGGTCATAGAGGAGAGGCATGGGGCCTTTCTTCTGTGGTGCCTTATCCAAGGGGGGAGGAGTGATATCTGCAATGACCCTCACATTGGTGGTAGTAAGTGTGGCCAGCACTGTAGTGCTTGGAACCGCGGATACCGCCGGGGTCATGGTAAGAGGAGGAAGGAAACCTGGAGGCTCTAGAGGTCTTATCATTGAATGACTGGGGGCAACTAACGGTTGACTAGGAGGAGGATCAGAAGAGACAGGGAGGTTATACTGTTGCATAACTCTATGTAATATATCACTGATTTCATCTGAAGTAACACACTTACTGTGAGAGCTCCTCGAATACTGGAAGCTTGCTTCAGACTCCTCACCTGTAATAGTTTGTTGAGCCGGAGCTAAAGGCACTTCCTCTGGCTCCCTACTTAACTCAGAACTATCCTGTTGTGGCTCCGGTACCTGTTCCGCCGGAGGCCACATTAAATCTGGGACTGATGAAGGAAACCCGTCCATACTACCTTCATCCTCTAAGTCCTTGAATCCCTTTATGTGACTATGAGAAGGTTCTGACTCATGCTAGCACCCCATTGCCGCGGGTGGCAGCTAGTCCTGAATTATCTGAGGGCTACCAACAGCTTGTGACCCTGACGGAAAACCCCTATACTGTTCAGCCACGACCCGTCTTGGGCCGGCGGACTGGACACTACGTGGCACATAATTTGATTTAGGGATTGCAAAGGCAACATGAGATGGTACACTTAATGATTGTTCACGACTAGGAGTGGAACCCGTGGCCTCTATCCCCACTTCCGAGTCGCCAGAATCGGCGTGAGGTGTGTCAGATGCAGGGGTAGAGAGCGGCGGCTGCTGGGTCTCCTTCCGGCTCCCACTACGCGGCGCACTAGCCGACGACTCAGAGTCCTCTTTCCGGCGTTTGAGGGACCGGGAAGATTCGGTTGAAGAGTTCCGAGACTGTTTCCGAGGGGATCTAGACCTGGACCTAGATTTCAGCTTCGGAGAAGGTGATCGTCTCCTCTTCGGACGGTCGGGGGGAACCTCAGTAAGTTCGTTGTCAGTGCCACTACTGCTACTCACTACCTCTTTGACGAGGGCTTTCGACTTTACTTTAGGCTTGACAGATTTACAGGAGGCGAGTTTAGTTAGAGGCGACTTGATAATTAACTGTGACGCTTCTGCATAGTAGCCACGTGCGGGCATGCGCGCGCGTCGGCTACCCAGCCGTTTAGAAACCGGCTGGCGGCAGCCGGCCGGCAGGCTTTTCCTTAGTATATATCCTACGACAACGTAACTAATGTCTGGGATATTCTTATATTGTTTCACAGCTTGAAGCTGCCCTTATTCTTAACCAACGCATCTTAGTATATTTTATTCTCGATAGTTGATTGTTTCATTATAATATATAAGATGTAAGTCTAGTGAGAGTGGGAGGAGACGAGCGGGAGAGAGAGACCGGCTGGGGGACGTTGCTTCGCGCGGAGAGTCCAGCTTGGGACGAGCCTGATGTTGCCACGTGCATTTGATTGCAACGTTAGGCTTAGTTTCGACTCACGCACGGGGTAGAGGATTTTGACCCGGCAACTGTGTTGAGTGTTGCCAAGCATGGGATGTATTTTGCATGCCTAGGGTGGGGTGCAGACAGATTCAAGACTCAGAGCTCACCTCACTGTCGTACCCTTCGGACCCCCTTGATATCTATCCCTCTCAACCCCACTTAGAAACTTTCTCTCTTACTTTGTATACCTTCCTTCCACTACTTCACCAATCTATTTAATTATCCCATCCCTTTGATAGACCTTATATCTATTATTGTATTAACGACGAGCTCTCAGATAATTAGATAGGCTTTTGGGCCTTATGCAGAGACGTAATTGTTAAGGAGACCTAGGAAGCTTTTTTGTTGTCTCATATTTGGTGGTTTCATGCTTGCTAGTGTGTTCTTGTGTCAGGTTAGCAGGGGCTAGACCGGAGGGGAGGCTTTTTGCGATCCTTTAAGTAAAGTCTGCTGGTGCGAGTCCTGTGGACCCGCACGACTTTACTAGGATACCCGTGGGAGTCTGGGGGCATTTTCTTGTCTGTGTCCCTGTGTGTCTAGTGTTGTGTTGTGTGAGGGCCCTTGCCTAGTCCACTCAGCACTGCGCTAGCACGTCTTGCTTTTGTTTTAGGGTCGCCAGGAGAGAGTCAGATACTTGCGATCTGAGTCTCTCAAGAGAGCACCCTTTCAATTAGAGTAATTTGGCGCACAGACTTGGGAACGTCCCTAGGCTAGAGCAGGTGGCTCAGCCCGGGTATCCGAAGCCTATATCCTTCCGGCTAGACCTCTGCCACCTGGCAGATTAACAGCTAGGGGTTTATCATCTCTGTATGCTTGTTATTGTGCCACAGTTTACCGTTTTTGTGAGCATTGTGAGTCAGGGTGTGGCTTAGAGACTCTGTCCCAGCAGGCTTGCCTGACTAAGAGTGAGAAGCACACCTGTATGTGGTTATGTTGCGAGTTGCTGCCTTTATTTAATTATACCTATGCCATTATACACTGTATGGCCTATCACTAGTATTTATTCCTGCTTATGAGTTAAGAGTTCTCTAAATCCGTAACGTACTTTCTTTGCTAAGCATCAGATCCTACAGTAGCCGCATGCAGTTTAGAAACCCGCATCTTGTCTACCTGTACGATGTTTTGAGGACTGTTTGCTTTCACCTTCTTTCACGCAGGGGTGATTAGTTGTATTAATTAACGTAACGTTAAATGTACTTTCTTCTAGTTTGCTATTAAATTGTTTCTGCAATTTAATTCCGTTATCTATCTTTTCCTTGAAGCTTTAAGTCAACTTAATTCTGTGATCTTTTATATAGCCTGCTTGACTATCAGCAGTCTATAGTGCGTGCACCCTGTAACCGAGTCATAGGATACCTTGTTGTCCAGGCAGGACTCTTGACGGTTTAGGGTGGTTTGTTGCCTGGGTTTATAGATAAGGGTTGGATCTAGCGTTTTCCGTTGTTGCTTGTTGCCGCATACCTAGTCCAATAGAAAGAGCCCAGTGTTTATATATCCCAGGACGTAACAAATGGCGACCTTGCATAGGATTTACTGAACAGAGGTATATAGTGGTCATTTGTTTTGAGATTCCTTATGATTAGAGGAATACAGTGGACATAGATTTTTTTTTTTGGAGCAACCAATATAACACATTAAAGACTTTAACCCTTAATTAGCGGCGAGCAACATAAGTCGAGTTAAAAAAAGCTGGACTATGTGGCGGCGCTCGACATAGGTCGAGTGGCAATTTCAGCACGTAATGTGGCTGAGAGAGAGAGACAAGTGGTGGCAGGAGACTAGCGAGCGTATGACTGCTCCAGACCACCGCGGCGAACCTACTGACACAAATCTCAGCTCCCTCCTCCCTCTCTCACTCGCTACATACTCAATTATGTACCGAAACTACCGAATTACCTGCTTTTTGCACTCGCGTTGCACGGTTATTGCAAGAAAACTATCCATCATACAAGGATCGTTATGGTGTCATTCGAAAGCTCTGTTTATGCCCTTTCAGGGATAGGTACTTGTTTTTACGTTCTGGGTCTTATTTAGGCATGAAAATGATCACGTAAACAGCCCTATTTTGGCTAAAAACACCCCGCTGTGCGGTACATATAATAAACCCCATAGGCCGCTCGTAAGGTGTTAAATAACATTAGTATACATACTTGCATAGGAGATAAGGCACATTCTATAACCGTGATAATTACTGCAGTACACAAGCATGTCTAATACATCAGAACACAGTGATGGGTCAGGTCACGATACGGGCTCGGAGGGAGAAAGACCTGTGGATGTTAGTCGATAGCGAGGAGGGTGCTAGAAGATTTTTAGAGGTGCCCCTTACCGCTGACAGGGTGTTGAAGCTGAATAAATATGGCTTAAAGTGTGGCAGGTCTTCAGGGTCACCAGGGTTTAAGTGGCATGAGGAAAGATCAGCTGAGGACTTTGATATTGGGTTTAGAAGGGAGAGACCTGGGTGGAGAGGCGACTGGGGGCCCCGGTCCCCAGCCCCCCCTCCACTCTACCCCCGTATCAAACGTCAGGGTGCCTGAATTTAGTACATACCCCCAAGTTGATGGTCAATGGCAGCGTGGAATTCAATCACAGGGACCCTCTCCATTAAATGCACCTTCCCCTCCTCAAGGGTTGACTCCAGATTTGTTGTTTCGGCTTGAGATGGCCAAGGTTGAGGCCGCCGAAAGACAGGTTAGTGTGCAGTCTGAGGTTGCTATATGAAAGGCTGAACTGCAGGCAGAGTCTACTAGGTATCGGGCTGACAGGGAGCTGGAGAGATCTCGAGTGGAGGTAACAGGGCGAAATATTGGGGAGGTAACAGACATCGGGACCAATCATTGTCGCACCTGTTTAAACTAGTTCCTGTGTTCGATGAATTAGGTGTGTCTGATTTTTTTATGCGATTTGAGAAGAAGTGTCAGGAACACCAGTGGCCTCAGGAAAAGTGGGCAGCATTAGTTTCATCAAGACTCCTAGGAAAGGGGCTAAAAGCGTATGATGCACTACCTTTAGAGTCCTGTGTAGTTTATGATGAGCTAAAGAAGGCTGTGCCTATGAGTTACAACAAGAAACTTACCGCTTGAAGTTTCGGGGTGTTACTAAGGGCAAGGATAGTACCTTCCTAGAACACGCCCGGGACTTGTCTGATGCACTACGACATTGGCTGCGTTCCGAGAGGGCAGCTACTTTTGAGGAGTTGAGTGAGCTGGTTCTCTTGGAGCAGTTCTTTAAGTGCACAGGCGGGGACTTAACATTAAATATAAAGGAAAAAAATCCTAGAACTCTCCAGGAGGCAGCAGAAATGGCTGACAGCCGACTGTCATTAATTCGAGGGTGCGAAGCATCAGCTAGGAGTGAGTCGGGTGAAAAGGATCGTACCCCTCCCCCTCCCAAGAATTTTGATACACATAAATACACAAAACCATCTAGCACTGACAATAAAACTGAACATAAACCATATACCGCCCCGTATAAGAAGTCTAATGGTACCTCCCACTCCCAAGGGTAACCAAAGAGTAAAGAGTGCTTTGCAGGTCACAAGGAGGGTCACTTTGCAAATGCTTATCCGAACAAGCCACCAAACAAGGTTGTGTCATTGGCCCGCAGCATAGGGGTGTCACCTATATCTTCTGAGTTTGCCAAGGGTAGTTCATCAGAGGTTGGGACACAGCCTGTGTTCAAGAGTCCGGAAGGCTCGAACCCTGTCCGCGACGTCTTAGGGGGTCATAGAGGGCATGGTTTTGTGAGGTGGGCTGGCGAAATGCGAGGAGTTAAGCTATTGCGTGATACGGGGGCTTCTCATACCTTGTTAAAGAACTTTACTGGTAGGCCGATTAACGCTGCTCGGGTGGTGGTAGTTCAGGGGATCAATGCTACGAAGTCCTACCCGCTGGTGCGGATGGAGCTGGAGGTGGGTGGTGTGGCGAAGGAGCTGGATGTCGGAATTGTAGAGAACTTGCCTGTTGGGGGCGTCGACCTCCTCCTCGGCAACGACTTTGCGGTGCCTGCTTCTAAGGTTTCACCCTTGGTCGTTGCCGAGAAGGCGGCCGACGTTAGTAGGGAGGAACAGGAGTGGGTTGAGAAGTGTAGCGTACAAACCATGGCGTGTGTTGTGACGCGTTCTCAGACATCCGGAGCCTTGCAGCCACCACTTCAGTCTATCAAACCGCGGAGGAAAGGTCACAAGAAAACGGGAAGTGTTGGTCAATTGGAGAGTTTTGAGCCGGCAGTGTTTCTTGGTGACTGATTATTGGCACCTATGTTAGAGTCTGGAGAGGCCCCGGGGCCTGTCACCGCTAGTGCAGGTGTAGGGCAGGAAGAGACTCTGCGACAGCATCGTTATGCGCAGCATGAGGAAAGGATGGCTCAGCGGGACATTGGAGGTGGAAATAAATTATTTAAGATGAACTTGGATAATCTCGCACCTGCTGATATATGTTCCTTGCAGCTGGAAGATCCTGAAGTCAGGGCGTGTGGTATTGGTGCTGTCGAACTGGAGAGCGATGGGGATGCGCAACCTGGTGATTTTTTCTTGTCCGAGGGGATCTTGTATCGGAGACATCAGGATCCCAAGAAAAAGTGGGATGGCGGGTCAGGATTAGTGGACCAGTTAGTAGTACCGAGGGTGTGCCGTGAGAGCTTATTGAGATTAGCTCATGATGTGTCTTTGGCAGGGCACCTGGGGGCACGTAAGACGGAGGCAGCTCTGACCAAGCTTTTCTGGTGGCCTGGGTTAAAGGCGAGTGTCGTGTCATGGGTGTCACAGTGTCACACTTGTCAAGTTGTTGGGAAACCCAATCAGGTCATCCCGAGAGCCCCGTTACAACCCATCCCTGTCATTGGGCCGCCCTTCAGCAAGGTAGTTATCGATATGGTTGGCCCATTGCCCCCCACTAGTGCCGGCAATAAATTTTTACTAACTGTAATGGATGTAGCAACACGGTATCCAGATGCTTACCCCATGCGCAACGGGATGGCTAAGACTGTTGTAAAAAACCTACTTGTCTATTTCTCTCGTTATGGCTACCCTCAGGAGATCCAGTCTGATCAGGGATCCAATTGTACTTCTGCTCTGTTTAAGCAGACCATGCAGTAACATGGGATAGTGTCTGTGGTGTCATCTGCCTACCATCCCGAGAGTCAGGGAGTTTTGGAAAGGTGGCACTCGACTCTCAAGAGTATGTTGCGGTGTTATTGCATGGAAAATGGGAAGGACTGGGATCTAGGTCTCCCATACGTTTTATTTGCTGCGAGAGAAGTACCTGGGAGAGCTTGGGATTTAGCCCGAACGAGTTGGTTTTTGGACACAGGGTCAGGGGGCCCCTCCACATAGTCAAGGAGATCTGGGAGGGAGTCACAAAGCCATGCTCGCTTCTAAAGTATGTAGTTGAAAGCCGTGAGAGAATGCTAAAGAGCTTGGAGGTAGCAGGTCGGAACCTTAAGAGTTCACAAGCTCAGATGAAGGACAGATACGACCAGAAGGTGAAGCTGAGGGAGTTTGAAGTAGATCAGGAGGTACTGATACTACTGCCTCTGGTGGGACAGCCCTTGTCTGCCAAGTATTCTGGTCCGTATCGGGTTGTAAGGAAGGTTTCTGATCTAGACTATTTAGTAGCTACTCCTGATCGTAAGAAAAAGAACCAACTTTGCCATGTAAATCTGATGAAAGAGTATGTGAGGCGCCCCTCCGAGCCTCTCACTGTCCCGGTGTTGATCTGCAGCGATCGTGGTGGAGAAGGAGGAAGGGACAGTCAAGCTGCGGGGGAGGATAATTGGGATTGTCATGTTTCCGCGGATCAGTGGACGGGGAATTCTAGACAAGTGGCTCACGAGTTGATATTGCACCTGCCTGAGCAACAGCGTGTAGCTGTGCAGCACTTGTTTGATTCAAACCCAGCTGTTTTCGCGGAGCATCCTGGCCTCACTACTCAAGCGGTGCACAATATCGATGTTGGGGACCACCCGCCCTTTAAATCAGTGCCATACCGTGTTCCCCCTATTAAAATACCAGCACTTAGGGAAGAGCTGGATTATATGCTGAAACGTGGGCTGATTTCTGAGGGTGCAGTAAGGTGGACTTCCCCAGTCACACTGCAGCCCAAACCAGATGGCAAGGTGCGGTTTTGTATAGATTTCCGCAGGTTGAATGGATTAACCCCCACAAATGCCTACCCTCTCCCTCGCGTGGACGACAGTGTGGATAAGATAGGAAAAGCCAAGTTCCTCACTAAGATAGACCTTGTTAAGGGTTATTGGCAAGTGCCCTTGTCTGAGTGAGCGCGAGAGGTGTGTGGGTTTGTGGTGGACGGTGCCACATATCGTTGCCATGTTATGCCATACGGGCTGAAAAATGCCCCTGCAACGTTTCAGAAATTAATGAACGACATTGTAGCCGACATTCCCAACTGTACGGTGTACCTAGATGATGTCATTATATACGACGATGATTTTAACAGTCACTGTGCTCACATTGGACAGCATTTTAATAAACTGAATGAAGCAGGTTTGGTGGTAAACCTGGGTAAGTGCGATTTTGTCAAAGCCACAGTTTTGTACCTGGGGTTCGAGGTGGGGTTGGGTCAGGTGTGCCCTCCACAGACAAAGATCAAAGCCATCGATCAGTTTCCCCAGCCTAGGATTAAGAAACAAATCATGCGGTTTCTAGGTATGATAGGCTATTATCGTCGCTTCATCAAAGGCTATTCGACTGTACTTGCACCTTTAACCGACTTATTATCTAAGGACAAGAAGTTCCGGTGGTCTCCTGAGTGTGCAGAGGCGTTTTCCTTGGTGAAACACCTGTTATGTACCAACCCCATACTCAGGGCCCCGGACTTCAGCAGACCTTTTCAGCTGGCGACTGATGCCAGTGGCGTAGGGGCTGGGGCTGTCTTGTTACAGACAGATGATGAAGGTATCGAACATCCAGTGAGTTTTTACAGTAAAAAATTCAATAGTGCACAAAGGAATTACTCTGTAATTGAAAAAGAACTCCTGGCGATAGTGCTGGCGCTCAGGCACTTCGATGTATATGTTCCTGCTTTCGGACCAGTCGTAGTGGTTTATACCGATCATCACCCTCTGAAATTCTTGAATCAGTTTCATAACCGGAATATGAGGCTGACCAGGTGGTAACTCACGCTTCAGGAGTATAATCTGGACATACGCCATATTGCCGGTTCTGATAACGTGATAGCGGATTGTCTATCAAGGGTGGATGATGTTGGTTAGACTGCCACAGGATTGAGGGTTGAGTGTGGAGGAAAATAGGCTGTCACTGTAGTTCAGCCGAAAAAAACAAATTAAAAAAGCAAAAACCTTATAAAAACTCTTTATTTTTTATAACGTGTAGAATTTTGTATAAGATGTTGTAGCAGTATCTAAGTTGCATGTTTTCGCTTATTGTCGCTAAGTTAGTTGAACTTGCTCGGTGGAGCGCAACAGTCTTATATAGTGCCTTGTGTCGCAACAGTGTGTGGTACTATGAGAAGCTTTCTGTTAGATATGAAGAACTTAGTCAAGGGTCTTATATCTTGGGGGAGGTGTGACGCTTCTGCATAGTAGCCACGTGCGGGCATGCGCGCTCGTCGGCTGCCCAGCCGTTTAGAAACCGGCTGGCGGCAGCCGGCCGGCAGGCTTTTCCTTAGTATATATCCTACGACAACGTAACTAATGTCTGGGATATTCTTATGTTGTTTCACAGCTTGAAGCTGCACTTATTCTTAACCAACGCATCTTAGTATATTTTATTCTCGATAGTTGATTGTTTCATTATAATATATAAGATGTAAGTCTAGTGAGAGTGGGAGGAGACGAGCGGGAGAGAGAGACCGGCTGGGGGACGTTGCTTCGCGCGGAGAGTCCAGCTTGGGAGGAGCCTGATGTTGCCACATGCATTTGATTGCAACGTTAGGCTTAGTTTCGGCTCACGCACGGGGTAGAGGATTTTGACCCGGCAACTGTGTTGAGTGTTGCCAAGCATGGGATGTATTTTGCATGCCTAGGGTGGGGTCCAGACAGATTCAAGACTCAGAGCTCACCTCACTGTCGTACCCTTCGGACCCCCTTGATATCTATCCCTCTCAACCCCACTTAGAAACTTTCTCTCTTACTTTGTATACCTTCCTTCCACTACTTCACCAATCTATTTAATTATCCCATCCCCTTGATAGACCTTATATCTATTATTGTATAAACGACGAGCTCTCAGATAATTAGATAAAATTTTGGGCCTTATGCTGAGACGTAATTGTTAAGGAGACCTAGGAAGCTTTTTGTTGTCTCATATTTGGTGGTTTCATGCTTGCTAGTGTGTTCTTGTGTCAGGTTAGCAGGGGCTAGACCGGAGGGGAGGCTTTTTGCGATCCTTTAAGTAAAGTCTGCTGGTGCGAGTCCTGTGGACCCGCACGACTTTACTAGGATACCCGTGGGAGTCTGGGGGCATTTTCTTGTCTGTGTCCCTGTGTGTCTAGTGTTGTGTTGTGTGAGGGCCCTTGCCTAGTCCACTCAGCACTGCGCTAGCACGTCTTGCTTTTGTTTTAGGGTCGCCAGGAGAGAGTCAGATACTTGCGATCTGAGTCTCTCAAGAGAGCACCCTTTCAATTAGAGTAATTTGGCGCAAAGACTTGGGAACGTCCCTAGGCTAGAGCAGGTGGCTCAGCCCGGGTATCCGAAGCCTATATCCTTCCGGCTAGACCTCTGGCACCTGGCAGATTAACAGCTAGGGGTTTATCATCTCTGTATGCTTGTTATTGTGCCACAGTTTACCGTTTTTGTGAGCATTGTGAGTCAGGGTGTGGCTTAGAGACTCTGTCCGAGCAGGCTTGCCTGACTAAGAGTGAGAAGCACACCTGTATGTGGTTATGTTGCGAGTTGCTGCCTTTATTTAATTATACCTATGCCATTATACACTGTATGACCTATCACTAGTATTTATTCCTGCTTATGAGTTAAGAGTTCTCTAAATCCGTAACGTACTTTCTTTGCTAAGCATCAGATCCTACAGTAGCCGCATGCAGTTTAGAAACCCGCATCTTGTCTACCTGTACGATGTTTTGAGGACTGTTTGCTTTCACCTTCTTTCACGCAGGGGTGATTAGTTGTATTAATTAACGTAATGTTAAATGTACTTTCTTCTAGTTTGTTATTAAATTGTTTCTGCAATTTAATTCCGTTATCTATCTTTTCCTTGAAGCTTTAAGTCAACTTAATTGTGTGATCTTTTATATAGCCTGCTTGACTATCAGCAGTCTATAGTGCGTGCACCCTGTAACCGAGTCATAGGATACCTTGTTGTCCAGGCAGGACTCTTGATGGTTTAGGGTGGTTTGTTGCCTGAGTTTATAGATAATGGTTGGATCTAGCGTTTTCCGTTGTTGCTTGTTGCCGCATACCTAGTCCAATAGAAAGAGCCCAGTGTTTATATATCCCAGGACGTAACATAACTTTTCCCAGAGGGCCTCGTCATCGCAATGAAGCGCCTTATGGGCTGTGTCTTTGGCATAAGAATTAAAGGTAGCTTTTATTTCTTGTAGTGCTGCCAAGCACGATAAGTCTTTGTTTGTGAATAAGGCGTTCTTCAGATCAGAGCATACAGAGCAACGCCGCGAAACCCACAAGCCTCTAGAGCGGTCTAAGTATTTGACACATTTCAAACATAATTTATGAGCGAAAATGGGTGACATTGAACAGATAGGAGTAGCGCATAATTCAAACCGTGGCGTGATGGATAAAGGGGACCCCCCCACAGGAATCAGCCCCCCAACTCCGCCGGTTCTGCAGTCATCCTACCTTGAGTCCGCCAGAAAATTAGCTATAGTTTCACAACTACTCTAACCTTCCGCTGGACTCGCCGTGGAAAAACCTGGGTTTTTTTCGTGTAAGCTGATTGACACTGCTTACCTATGGCAAGTGCCACAGGCTCATTGACCAGTAGTGTCTAATTATCTATTACTAGAGCACTAGAGATATAATGAAACAAGTTTGCATAACGAATCTTAACACTTGTACACTCGACTATAGCGCCGCAGGGCGATTTGTCGTGTAACTATTACGGTCAGGGCGAGTTAACTCAGCGGGCCGAGTTTTAAGCTCCCGTAGGAATATGCACTTCCGCCGGAAGGGATGTGGTTCAGCCTTACCACGCCGGGACATTTGGTTGCTCCCTACCCGTTTTGAAGACGGGTAACCTGGGCCCTGCTGCAAGAGGCCGCCGGAGAAAACAACAACATTTTTAGAGAGGGAAGACAATTGCACAGCTTCCCTCTCCAAAACCCACTGTACAATTATATAAATATATATAGGGACGTCTCCCAAACCCCCAAAACATGCAAGCACACATGTCCATCACTAGGGGCACACATAGGCAATAAATAAATACAGAAAATTCAGAATCCTAAATTACCTGTAGCCTAGACTGGAGACCCCTAACCAGGCTGACCATGAGGTCCGAAGAAACATCACAGCAGACGCCGCTCCGATGACCCAGCCACAGCACACCGACGAGGGGAGGCCCATGATAGGGGCCTACAAGTAAAATACGAACTCTGTAAGGTGGAGCACGACGTGCAGGCACCCTTAGACCAGAGCATTTGATAAATAGTATAATAAGATATATGCCACTGCCTCACTATTGACGGTCTGCAGCATAAAATTGTAGAATGGTAGCCTCCTAGCTATGTAACAAAAACTAAAGGCGCAAACACAACATAAAATAACACACGTGGCGCGAAGATCCTGGGGTATGTAGGCTCCTGTTACAAAAGTACCCTAAAATTACACACTTCCTGCGGACATACCAATGGGGTAGCCGTTGCTAGCTAATCTAAACCTTGTTACTACAACGCAGGTGTATACAAATGAGCAAGGACTCACTAGAAAGCGCTGGAACGAAGAGTAAAGCTGAGCACGGCGAAACCCGTGTTGCTAGTATGTCCGCGGAAGGAGGAAGGACGAAGATGGCCGCTAGAGGGCCTGGTGTCGGGGTAGCAAAACACAAGAAATCCACATAGGCCTATGGAAAGTCATATGATAACAAATATCAAGTTACTTTTTCTTTTTTATTTTTTTACAGAGTTTTTTCTGTAGGGTACCCGATCATAATGACGATCCCATAAGGGAATTAAGCGTGCAATTATGAAGAGTACTCCATGATCCTTCCGCGGGGTAGATTCAAAATGATGACGCGGGATGTTGAATGGAGACTATTATACTAATAGGCAATATCGCCAATGATGGAGGGGCCAATATTAAATATTAGTTTATATATTTATCGATCTATAATGTTTTTACTTTCCTCCCTAAGCCTCCATCAAGCTTAACAGATCATCCTCAGGATCCCCCTGCGAGATGTATTTGTAAATTTTTCGGTAAAAACATTCCTGTCTGAAGGACGATTCCTCCAAAATTACAGGGTCACTATCGCTCTCCAGTATAAAATCGACACCTAGGCCGGAAAGGTCTAGATATTAATAAAGAAATCAGACGAAAGGTTATATAGTCGACAAACTAATGGGGCGAACGTTTTAAAATTTCAAAACTAATGGGGCAAAACATAAGGCAGAATGGGGTCCAGAAAAAGCAACTCCCTCCACCTTAAGATACAGTAATCCTTGTATTAGTCTTCCTTACTTAAAATAATGACATATCTTGATGTATGGCAGTTGTCTTAGACTGTGTTGTATAGTGTATGCACAAACCTACCTTGATCTCATTAGTAGGAAGTAGGAGTTATGTCTTTGTTTGTTTATGCATTTTTATTTATTATAATTTTTGTTTCCTCCCTTAGCTTCCATCAAGCTTAACATAAACAAAAACAAACGTTATCCCCCTTCGAGATTAATTTGCACATTTTCGGTAGATAAATATCCTGGCCGAAGGCCGGTTCCTTCAAAATTACCGTTGCTCGCCTGAAAATAAATCTACACCTAAATGGCCTGACCGGTTTGTATATTGACAAAGAAATGGAGTGAAAGGTCTGAACATTGACAAACTAATGGGGCGAACGTCTTAACATGTTCATAACTAATGGGCGGGGAGAGGAAGGGGGTCTAGAAAAAAGACATACCTCCCATTAAAAGTAGAAATACCTCCAGGTTCAACATAGGAAACAATTAGAAGCACGTGAAGGTGAAACACTTGATATATAAAGGGGAATGTATTTTTTGTATTTATTGATTTTTTCTGGTTCCCCTTCTCTCTCATCTTAAGTCCGATTATTTTTCAGATCTTAAGACGTTCGGTCCATTAGCTTAGCGATTACACGATGTTCCGACCCATGTTTTGTCAATATTAAGACCTTTCGTTCCATTTAGGTGTCGATTTTTTGTTCAACCGAAAACTGAACAAATTGATCTACAATATGAATCTTTGGGATGTTCTTGTAAGCTTGATGAACGTATAGGGAGGAAACTAAGATATACTGTATGTATAAATAAATACATAAACTAAGATATACTGTATGTATAAATAAATACATAAACTAAGATATACTGTATGTATAAATAAATACATAAACTAAGATATATTGTATGTATAAATAAATACATAAACTAAGATATACTGTGTGTATAAATAAATACATAAACTAAGATATACTGTGTGTATAAATAAATACATAAACTAAGATATACTGTATGTATAAATAAATACACAAACTAAGATATACTGTATGTATAAATAAATACACAAACTAAGATATACTGTATGTATAAATAAATACATAAACTAAGATATACTGTATGTATAAATAAATACATAAACTAAGATATACTGTGTGTATAACTAAATACATAAATCGTCCAATAAATTAACCCTTCCTCCCTTAAGGAATGTTGTTTAGTTTCCTCCATAAACCTCATTCAAGCTCAGGAAAAGAACCCCAAGACCTCCCTTCAAGATACATTTGTAAATTTGTTGGTAGAATAATGTCCCCTCACAAATAACAGGCTCGATATCGCTCACCAGGTAAAACATTGAAACTTAAATGACAGGATGGGTCTTATTATTGACAAAGAAATAAGGCGAAAGGTCTTAAAATATCCAAACTAATGAAGCGAACATTTTATAAACTCAAACTAAGGTGGCTAATCATAAGGGAGGAGAGTACACAGAGAGGCGTTATTTTAATGTATGTGTCAAACTTGAATATTACCATAAACAATGATAACCTTCAACAACAACAACACACAAATCCTCCCAAAACGTTGGATGAGCTAGTGTTAACTCCAAAACAGTTGGAAACAAACATTATATTTTTATTTTTGTCACATTCATTTAATGTTCAAAAGAACCACAGATTGACTTTCGAGGGTGAAGAATTAATTGGTATGCTTGTCCCTGACTGTACACTCACTTACAAAAGTAGGTAGCATATAGCTATGACACGTCAGTGTTATATTTTAAGAGAATTGTGTAGTCTTCATGGGTGTGGTAATGGGAAGGTCAATATTACTCTCTTATTGAATTCATAAAGACAAGGAAGTTGAAGATCGCTGGACCCTGATTTCAGAGACTAGACGTACATCACTGCACTTGGTATTCCGAGGGTGACATGAGGTTACCACATTCTCATAGGTACTTATTGGAGAAGCCTTCAAAATTGCATGGTGTAAAGGAGTGCAGAGATCTTTGCTGCCAACCAGTGGCTTGTTGTTAATGCCCGAGGGCTGCGCCTCAAAACAAGAATATTTGAAAAAAAAATGTATCTGCAAGGTTTTCATCTTAAGAAGCTCAATGATGAGGAGTGTGAAAGGAAGTTTGCAGTGATGGTCACATATTGGCTCTAAGTATTGGCTCCATGGAATAAATATGTCACTTGCGGCACTTGTTGAGTTAAGCCGAGGTCAAAGAGGGTCTATATATCTAGTGATACAATAACCATTATAGAAGAGAGTCATGCTGCTAGATTAATTGGAGACTGGGTCCAGCTTAAAACACTGTTCCGTAAAAGAAGAACTTTCCTATGGAGAGAGAATTGCTGATAAGGTTGAGAGTCATTTTTCTGCAAAGAGACCTGAGCAATCTTGTTTAATACACAAGAAGTCAACCAATTATCAAATTCTGGCAATTGGGGAATGCCAGCATGAGTTTTAAGATTGCTTGCATGCATTTTATAATTGATCTACGAAAGGTATTTAACTCAGGAGACACTTTGGGAGCTTTTCTGACTACATGGTATTCCTCCAGTGATTATACATCTTTTGTCCAAAACAGAGATTGCTGTTGTGGGCATGCCTCACCTTCTTCCCTGTGAGCTCAGTGGTGTGACAAGGGTGTGCACTGACACCCTTAACCCATTTTGTACCGGCGATGTATTATTTATTTGATTTTAGCTACATTTAGAAAAATTTATTAAGCTTAGGAAGTATATATGGTAGCTGTATGGATGAATATAGATTGTAGCCTTTTTATTGGTAGACGTCATTCAGCAATATTAAAATCTGACCTTGACTTTGCGAATCATGCAGTGATCCTAGTGGATTGGCTAGAGATTCTCACACTAGCTCTTGAGGCACTACAAGAGGAGTCTAAAGGTCTATTGGGTTAAGTTCAAGCATTTCGGTGGCTTGTTGGGTGAAGCAGTGCAGTGTGTATTGATATGTAGCGATAACGTAGAAGTATTATATTTCGAATCCCATTACGCCATCAGACAGTACACTAGGACCATACGGCTGGGAAAGTGTAAATAGCAGAAAAGGGGTGTTGTAGATAGAGACAGCTGTTGGAATGGCTTTGGTATGTGTGTTATTAGTCTGTATACGTCGTCGAGGTGTACCCCGACTGGGTGTGAACATGATATACATGCTAGGACGTACTACCACATCCACTAAATATCCGCCTTGGCTGGGATCGAAATCGGGTCAAGCAGATTTACACGTGAGCGTGTGTTCAACTGGACCGTTGCGGCTCTTGGACAAAGTAACTGATCTTGGTAGAGACTCATTAACAGTGGTGAGTCAGGCCATTATGTTGATACTAACGTAAAAGGACCAGCCATTGGTGCTTCCTGTCTTGTTATATGGTTGTGAGACATGGATACTCAGCAGTGAATTAGAGAGACACAAAAACTCTTCTGGTACCAGTGTCTACACCGGATCATGGGATATCATTAGTATGATCACATATCAAACGAGCATCTAATCTCTGAAGCTGATGATATGAGACATACCCTCTACGTAGGGTATGTAGTAACCGTCCTGCAACACAATCCCACCCCTACTCTGTACAATTCTCCAACTCAAGAGTGAAACGATACTCCCAATCTTGCTTTTATTCAACAGCTGAGCTCAGGAACTCTCTCCCTGCATCCACCTTTCCCTCATCCAATGACTTAAATTGTTTCAACCTCTGTGTGTCCAGACATTTTGGCTCGAACATTCATTGAGTTTGGCCCTGTCACTCTTTCAACTCTGGGGGAGGCACTTATCACAGGCAGTTCTGTCTTTTGTCTCCCTCATCCACATAGGAAATAAAGATATAAAAGTCTGTGAGCTCCAGCTTTCGGCTATATGTGCACGTGGCCCACCTCCCTGAAGACGGTGGTTGACAACCTTGATGGAAGGAGACTTCAGGGAAGATCATGTGACTCATACTTGATGAAAGTCAAGCATCCATGCCGAGAACTACTTGGGATGGACCTAGTCATTACCTAGGACCTCACATGGAGAGACCACCGGGAGTTGATACAGCAACACACGGCCACAGCATACGACCCTATTGGTTGATTGATTTTCATGGCCTCGGCCTAAATTCATTAACTTTGAAACATTCTTCATAAGCTGAATTGAATCCCCACACTGAAATAATAAACTGATAAATAAACGTGGACATAATTATGAGCGAAGAAATTGTTCATTGGGATACCTTAATAAACCTTCCAAAATGTAATTGAATATGTTTTTAATAGCAAGGGTAGACTATAACTGCATTATATGAAAATTAATATCTCACAATTTGTTGAAGTTGTGGTGGCATACAACTCCAATATGATATTTGAACAGCTTGGGATATATATCACCAGTACCATCCATATCAAAATATGTTCAAAATACGCTATTCTGTCCGACAGGAATAAACAAACCAAAGCTGCATATTATTATGCTGTAATCTAGGGCGAACAACCATTACTACATCCAATTAAAAACCAGCTCACCCACTGACCTAATACATGGCCTCATATCCATTATTTACTACTGTATAAATTTACCGCTTACTGAGCACCTGCCATTATAATCCCATGCAAAATACATGGCTGGGTGAATATACAGTATGTTTTGATACTATTTATTGGTGTGATTTGGTGCCAAATTTTAAATTTTTGTTCCCAACTGATTGTTATTACTTTGGAAAATGTTGCATTAAGTTGTTTTTTATATTTGTTACATTCACTATTCGTAAGCATGTTCTCTATGTGTCTCCCTTTCTAATATAAGCAGTTGATTATACACAAAGGAAAATGTTCTCTAATGTCTATCATATATAGAAACTATACTGAAATAACAAATAATTGTCAAAATATTAATTTCATTCTTTCTATAATATTGTGAATGGGAAATAATGTATAAAGCATTATCTTAAAATGCATGCCTTCTATCTTAACCCTTTCACTGCGGCTGATGTACCCAAACGTCCTACTTTACAATATTCCACACTTCAGGCGATGTACGGGTGCGTTATCTCATTTCCCACCAGACATAAAGCTCCAGATGGGGCCTCTGTTGGTCAATAATGGTACTACGCACACCAAGCCTCACACTAGAGTTTCATTTCTATTAATTTGTTTCAGTTTTCCAAGGATATTAGGGTTATATATGCCATATGTTATATATGTCATTGTTGTTATTTTTCCATCAATTACCTCTTTTGGCACTGAGTCAGCTGCAGTGAAAACAAGCTTATGGTTGGCAGATATATCACTCCTGTGATCAAAGATGTATTCACAAAGTATATCAATGAGATAACGTTTGTTTGCTGTTACTGTGAGACGGACCTTTTGTGATGGGAGTGGTGTACACAATAACAGCTGATGTCTTTGGCTAGCTTCTTTCCTTGTTTGTGCTTCACAGATTAGTTCCTTTGGGCTCATTTCCTTGTATGTATCAAACAGCAAGTATGTATCAGCCTTCCTGATATATCCATTCAAATGTTGCATACAAAATTTGATTTAGTCTTTAAGTGCACATATTATTGGCCATTTAATCTGCCACGACCTGAACGAGTCCATAACTACTGCAAGATATACCTTATTGCACCATTAGACCAGTCAAAGTAGGGCTGGACTTAGAACAAATTGCAATAGAAGGTTTTTTGGCTTTAACTTGTTTATTAGGTCCCTCTGATGAACATATAAAAAGTCTCCAACTTTTGGACACCGGGAAAGTGGTTAATTTGCATAAATTCAAGATGGCCGCCGTCCAAAGCTTCAATTTACAGATAACTTTTTTCTGGTTGCTCCTAGACCCTATAAATGTATTACAAACAACGTTGTTTGGCTTTAACTTGTTTATTAGGTCCCTCTGATGAACATATAAAAAGTCTCCAACTTTTGAACACCTGGAAAGTGGTTAATTTACAGCCAAAAAACCTTACAGCCAAAAAACCTTCTATTGCAATTTGTTCTAGGTCAAGCCCTACCTTTACTGCACATTATTGTCTATTACATTTTGCCTAGGCCTATACTAATCCCATCATCTTGTTTCTTGTTTCAACAGATTGGTGCGACATCTACCGAAGCCATGGAAGAAGAGGTGGTGCATAATCCCTGCGGCATTTGCTCAAACACGTTAGACGAAGGAGAAACAGTCAAGCTGAGGGCGAAGGGAGCAGATACTATCAACAAGGCCAGTACTGAACGTGGAACGCCATCAATTACCGTGTCCGAGGGCCAAACGGTGCACATTGATTGCCGAAAGAAGCATGTCAATACGAAGCCAAATAGAATTCCTGGGAAGCAGAAGAAACGTCCTGAAAACCTGCTCTTCGTTCTCAGACACCAGACTTTTGTTTTACAGAGAACTGCTTTTTTTGTGGTACAAAAATCTATTTGGACACAAAGCATGATTCAGAAGAAGTGTATCCAGTACGCACCTTCAACTTTCAAAGGACAATACTTTCTGCATGTGATGCCAGGGCTGATGAGTGGGCTGACACTGTTAGAGGCCAAATTAACTTTGCACGCGATCTTCCAGCAGCTGACGCAATATATCACAAGCAGTGCAGCTCAAATTTCCAGACACATAGGCAGATCCTCTCCAAATATCGTGATTCCGCAGACAGTGAACCTCCTCGCAAGGGTCGCAAAGTAGATGCCTCACGAGAGGAAGCATTTCTACTCGCAATCGAGGACCTAGTCAGTGGCAATGATGATGAACAGACTACAGTGGTTGATCTCGTTGATAGAATGTCCCAGTTGTGCCCTGATGTTGAAGCGTATAGTGTAAAATACATGAAACAGAAACTTATTTCATATTTTGGGGATGAACTGGTTATTAGTAACGTGCATGGACGCAGCGATGTTGTAACTGTCAAAGAAAGTGCTGCAAAGATTTTGCAACAATTCAAAGACTCACCACAGACTGATGATGAGGAAGCAGAACAAAGAAAGATAGTCAGGGCTGCGGCACGGTTGATCAAAGCAGATATAAAGAACATTGATACTTGTATAGATTTCTATCCAGATCCTTCTGAACTCCGGTCGCTGGAAAAGAATGTGGCGTACGTTCCGCAGTCCCTTCGTATATTGCTGCAAGAGACGTTCAGTGGCAAGTCATGTGATCTTGAAGTTGCATCAATTGGACAAAGTATCGTGCAACTTACCAGACCAAGGGCCATTGTAGCACAAAGCCAGAGCAGCACAAAGAAATGACTGAAGCAAGGCGTGAACGAGATAGGAAGGACACAGAGAAGGTTCTCGCATTCTTCAAGGATTATGATCCATTTCAAGAATCAAATGAACTCAGGAATATTGCCAACGGTGTGACAGGACCAGCCTCGGCCAATCCTCATTTACTGTATGAGGTTGGTATGAACATTGTGCAGAAGATGGAAGGTAGCAATGCTTTTGACTTTTCATTTAGGAAGAAAGATCAAGTTGAGTCGTTGGGTGCAAAGGTTACAATCAGTGCTGAAAAAGTACCAATCGACCCACAGCTCCTTTTCCAGAGGCTCCTCATCTTTGCTAATAACAGGGACTTAGGTGTTGAAGAGGTCTTTGCGTATGAGTTGTCTAGCTACCCTACTGCTCTGTTCGATAAGTGGGGGAGGCTCAGGGAAGCCAATAAACCACAGCTAGGAGATGAGATAGCTGCTGTTGTTCCCAAGTCGTCATTGGAATCATTTGAGGAAGAAAGGACTGTGACCCATGTTCTGGATGGTGGTTCCTTATTGCAAAGGATTCCATGGAAGAAGGGTGACACATTTGAGGACATTGCAAGCATGTACATGAAGCATGTTTCCAAAAACTTTCTCAACCCGGTGGTTGTATTCGACGGTTATAAATCAGGACCTACTACCAAGGACATGACACACAATCGACGATCAAAAGGAGTCTTTGGTCAAAAGGTGATGTTCACTCCAACCATGCCCCTTCGGTCAAAAAAGGAAAACTTCTTGTCAAACTCGGACAATAAGCAAAACTTCATTGACTTATTGTGTGAAACATTCAAGGCAAATGGAATTGACTGTGTCAATGCGCCAGCAGATGCAGATGTCATGATTGCGAAGAAGGGAATTGAGCATGCAAGGGAAACCGTGACATATGTGATAGGTGAGGACACAGACTTGTTGGTGCTGTTGTGTCATTATGCGGAACGAGGGATGAATGATTTGTACTTCAAGTCGAGCAAGGAAGGTGGGAAATGTTGGCATATTAACTCAGTAGCAGAAGCTCTCGGTGAAAGCATCTGTCGTGTCCTGCCAGTTGTCCATGCACTCTGTGGATGTGACACAACCTCACGACTGTATGGTATTGGTAAAGGGGCTGCCTTGAGGAAAGTGAGGGAAGACAACGGTTTCTTGAAATGTATAGAAGCATTCTGTTGCCAAAGTGGAAGTAAAGACGCGATATCATCAGCTGGTGAAAAGGCCTTGGTTTATTTGTACGGGGGAAAAGGAAATGACACCCTTGACGGACTGCGAAAGACAAAGTTTTGCAACAAGGTGGCAAAAAGTTCAACTACCGTTGAAGTTCACAGCCTTCCCCCAACAACCGATGCAGCCAAATACCACTCGTTCCGAGTTTATTGTCAGGTCCAGGAATGGATGGGGAACTGTGTGGACCCCGAGAAATGGGGCTGGTGTCTGCGGAAGGGACAGCTTGAACCGAAGACGATGGATTCGCCAGTGGCTCCTGATTCACTACTGAAATTGGTCAGATGTCAGTGTAAGGGCAACTGTGACACTCAACGCTGTAGTTGCAAACGGAATGAGCTTGAATGTTCCAGTGCATGTGGTCAATGTAAAGGACTCTGTCAAAATAGCAACTTTGATGCAAGCACCGATGATCCAAGTGAATACGAACTCCTATCATGAATTACATAATTGGCTCTGAATGACGTCATACTACGTCATGTTTTTTTTTTTATTTTATTTTATAAAAAAGAGAGACAACAGGTCAAAAAACCCATACAAGCACAAAGTGCCTGTGTCACCCCTTGTGAAAGAGACAGTTCAGCCTGTCTGTAAGGTTTTTCGGCTGTAAATTAACCACTTTCCAGGTGTCCAAAAGTTGGAGACTTTTTATATGTTCATCAGAGGGACCTAATAAACAAGTTAAAGCCAAAAAACGTTGTTTGTAATACATTTATAGGGTCTAGGAGCAACCAGAAAAAAGTTATCTGTAAATTGAAGCTTTGGACGGCGGCCATCTTGAATTTATGCAAATTAACCACTTTCCCAGTGTCCAAAAGTTGGAGACTTTTTATATGTTCATCAGAGGGACCTAATAAACAAGTTAAAGCCAAAAAACCTTCTATTGCAATTTGTTCTAGGTCCAGTTAAATGATTGCTAGATTTACTGGACTACATGTCCTTGGCTCCTGCATGAGCTGCTGACAATTTGTTTAACAAGACCTCATCATAGATTGATGTGACACGAAAACTATGAAGCATTTCTATCACACTCTTATCATGAACTGGTACACAGAGTGCAGTCTACAATGATGTTGGTTTAGCTGTGACACATGCAGGAGGAGGCTGTAGGCACCAGCCGAACAGGGCAGTACTCCCGGGGAATGCTACATGTGGTTGATAAGGACAGTGGGAATTCCTGTTTCACCACCTGGCTTTCCTTTGTTGCTGATCCTTCCGTGCCTCACCAATATTGAGGGCAACCCCAGTTTGCCCTCCAAAACACATTCTCTTTCTATCAATACATTATACCACAAACACATTAACTTAAACAAAATATATATATCTATCGATTTATGCAACATCCGCAGCCTTTCCTCTAACTTCCTCTCTGTGGAACACCATCTCTCTTCTACCAAACCTGGCTTATTTGTTCTCACCAAAACACAGTTATCTAAGGCAACAGACAGCAAACCCTTCTCTATATCCTCCTACTAACTCTATCCTTAATTCAAAGGCCAAAGCGGATGCTGTGTGAATATAGGCAACAATCTTTCTTGCTCTCATTTTCCGAACTTTGACCCCTCTGAATTCTCAACCCTCTGGCTTAAGCTATCTTGTCACTCTCTCACTAAATATATCTGTGCAGTTTATCTCTCCCCTATGTCTACTGACTATCCAAAATTATTTGACTATATTACTTCCAAAGTGAAGGGAGAAAGGTATCCTGACCAGGATTCGAACCCACTCACTCCAAGTATATTTGGGAGAGTCGGGCACCGTAACCACTCGGCAATGAGCGGATATAAGGAAAGAAACCTTAGTTTTTATTTGAAGAACCAGTTCCACCCAGATCTGCTCTTGCTGAATTGGCAACTAACCCTTAGCGACAGACCTCAGCTCACACTAAGAGCAGGCATGACACCTCACTCCACCCAGCCCCTTCTCCCATCATTATTAACACTTATTAAAAGCCAAGTCAAGCTTGTACCCTAAGCCTAACTCTTATATTTAATATTGGACAAGCCCCATAACCTCTATTAGTCTAAGTCTCCATTTAGTATCTCCTTAATTATTTACCCCAGAGTAAGTTTATAATCCACATTAACTCATTCTTATCCAGTTAGGAGTATATCTAAGCCATTGTATTATACAACCAATATAAATTATAATACATTTATGCTTTCCTTTACTCCCTTGATTATATTTATGAATAACATATATGCCCTGGTTACACTATTCAACTAGTTGTTCACATCAACCCCCCATGCAAGCACTCCAAAACAAACATGAGGAGGCCATAGAACGCCTATCTTCTGATCTTTCAATTGTGTCTGATTGGGGCAGAGAAAATCTTGTTACTTTCAATGCCTCCAAGACCCAGTTTCTCCCTCTGTCTCTCCATCACTATCTTGCACAAGACTATTAGCTATTCTTCAACAATACACAACTCAACCCCTCATCTTCTCCCAATAATTTAGGTGTATCTTTTTTTTCCGTCCCATCTTGGAAAGATCATATTACCCCTCTTGCTAAAACAGTCTCCCAAAAGTTAAGTGTGCTCAACCGTCTCTGTGTGTTCTTCACTCCCGTACAGCTTCCTGCTCTGTACAGTGCTCACCTGTATTGAGTATTGTTCGCATGTGTTTGGAGGCTCCACGTATGCCGCACTTCTCGAACGAGTAGAATCAAAAGCATTTTGTCTCATCAACTCATTTCCTCTTACTAGTTCCCTACAATCTCTTTCTACATGCCACAATGTTGCATCTCTTTCACTATTCTATCGCTATTACAACAATCAGTGTTCTTCAGAGCTCTCTCAGTGTATAACTCCTCCCTTGCGGCGAGTGCGTGGCACCTGCCTTTCAGCACAGTCCTCCTCTTATTCTGTCCAGCTCTCCAACCCAAGAATTGGCAAATTTCATCAGTCTATATTTTACTCAACAATTGAACTCTGGAACTCTGTCCTTCAATCAATCTTTCCTTTATCCTATGGCTTAGACTGCTTTAAATTTCTTGTGTCCAGGCATTTTGACTCCAACGTCCCTTGAAATTGGCTTTATCTCTCTTTTGACTTGGGGGAGACACTCATTACAGGCAACCTACCTTTTGTCTCTTCCATACACATAGAACGAAATGTTACAATATTTGCTGCCATGATAGCAGAAGGGTATTATCAAATGTTTATATGTCTGAAAAGAAGAGTGTTGAACTGCAGTAATTAAGGGCACTGTCCAGGATCATTCGCTTTTTGTAGGTTGATTGGTCTCGTTTGAGCTAAGTACATTCACTCGCTATTTTCTTGGCAAGTGTTTTATGTCGGAATCGGGTTATCTTCACAATCATTTGTTACTATTCTCAATTGATTACTTGCTTTGTTTCTAAAGACCAGGATATATGCTATCCCATTGCCAGAGAGTACTAAAGGGTCAGCGAGACTTGTAGAAATGTACTCAGTAAATAACCTACGAGAAAGTTGTTGTCCTCTATATGACTGGTAGAGTTCCTCTCTTCAACTTCAACAGAATTCCAGAGTCATGACCAATCACTGGACATGATGTCAACAAGTATACTGAATGCATGGTCATCTGATCCAGCGCTCTCTGAAGAAGTTGGTTTATTTCTCTTGAATGTTGACATGTAGTCCTTGTGGTATTGGCCGTCTGCAGCGTGAAGGTCACTCACAACCAGTAATACTCTGACTTCGTCTGCCCATTAGTCACTTCGTTCATCACACGTTTGAAGAATGGTATTCTTGAAAATGTTCTGTAATTTCCATGGTCTGCTGTGCAACATGTGGCAACTCGGTGCCAGCGTTCTAGATGCTGAAGTTCTAGTGGCAGGCAAATTTTTCCATAAAAGTTACAATGCTCCTTAACATTGAATACAATTTAAGTGGAACGACGAATGCACTTCGAGATTGGCTACACTCTGACATTAGCCTTGAAAATATTTGGTCTTAATATATGACTAATTGAGGAGTAGGTATCAATACAGTTTTTGCACCATCTGTAAGTAGTATGATGGTCATTTGATAGCTGTTCATGCAGTCTATCCCCTCTGTGTAAGCTGGAAAAATTAAAACGGTTAACCCTTATGTTGCAAAAACCAACAGCACAACTACTTTTACAGTTAATATAATTTTGAAAATAACACCGTTCTTTTTCCATTATGTTATTTAGTAATACATCGCCTACACACTTTCTTTAAGGAATACCCCCCCATGCATTGTGCTCTATTGCCGGACGCCGTGATCCCTGAAGGGGTGGCCATGAACGAATTGCCCCCATGCACCTCGGTTGCCAGTCAGTTGACGCCACTCCTCCCTTCCAGCACCGCTTACAAACATATACTTCTTAAATCCATCCTTCCACCTCTCTCTCGGTTTACCTCTCCCTCTTTGTCATTCCACTTCACTCTCGTACACTCTCTTAGTCATTCTCTCGTTTCCCATACGTGTCCACATGGCTGAACCATCTCAAGGTGTTAATTTTTACACTTTCCAGCACATCTACATCCACACCACACCGCTCTTGTAACTCCTCATTTGTCTGTCTATCCCTCCATGCATTTCTCAAGTATTTCATTTGCACCCCTCTCACTCTTGGTTTCTGTCTCTACAACAACGTCCATCCTTCACTCCCGTATGTCAATGTCGGGATTACCACACTATCATGCAAGGACTTCTTTACTTCCATGCTGACAACCCTATTTCTTGTTACTGCTTTCAGCAATCCTACAACCCTCTTCACCTGTTGCACCCTCTCCCGCACTCCTTCATCCATACTTCCATCTTTACTCAATGCACTGCCAAAATACTTAAATGAGCTGAAATTCTCTTTAGCCTGACCATTCAACCTAACATCACACTCTGTGACTGCATTACTATTTCTCGCATTTACTTTCAGATTCCGTTTTTTCACACACTGTTCCAAACATATTTACCAGACCCTGCAACTCCCATTCGCTATTGGTCATCAGAACTGTATCATCAACAAACAGCAGTACAAGCAACTTCCAGTAATTTCCTTCCCTTCTCAAAAGTACACCAACATCCACTGCTCTTCCTTGTATTTCTCTTATGACTTCATCCATATACATATTGAACAACCATGGGAACATCACACACCCTTGCTTTAACCCAACAATCAGATCAAAGATCTTGCTCTGTTCATTCGCCACACATACTGACGTCATTGCACCTCCATGCATGTTCTTCATTGCATTCAGCTACTTGATATCTACTCTGTATATTCTCAGTACTTTCCACATACCTTCTCTATCAACTCTGTCATAGGCCTTCTCCAAGTCCACAAAGGCAGCATGCAACTTTTGTCCCTTTTCCAGATATTTCTCCACAACACACTTCAAGGAAAAAATCTGATCTACACAATACCTTCCATTCCTAAACCTGCCCTGCTCGGCACTTACCCATTTCTCCATTCGCGCTCTCACTCTCTCGATCACTACCCTACTGTACATCTTCCCTACTACGCTTAGGAGACATATCCCCGGTGATTATCGCACACTCCTCTTTCCCCTTTACCCTTGCAGAGGGGGACTATTATGACTGTCTTCCAGTCATCAGGCGCACTTCTCTTCACCCATGCTAGTTTACATATTTTCCATACCCATTCAATCACTATCTCACCACCATACCTCAGCATCTACCCACACACTCCATCTATTCCTGATGCTTTACCCATTATCACTCTTTTCAAGGCTCTATACACTTCTAACCTCCTGATCCCCACCTCCTCCTCCACTACTTCGCTTCTTTTCCCTCCCATACCCCATCCAACTATGTTTGCTGGCGTTTCATTCCTTACATTCAACAATTCGTTGAAAATACGTTGAAGTGCTCCTTCCATCTCTCGACTCTCTCTTGCTTCTCTGCTAACACTCGCCAATTCTTATCTTTCACACCCTTACTACTTCCTTATTATCCTCTATAGCTTTCTTGACCTCTTTCCAGAACAGATTCTTACACTCCCTCCACTTTACACTTAAATTCCTTCCAAATTTCTCATCCACTTTTCTCTTACTTTCCTTTACTACTTTTTTCACCACTCTTTTTTTTCTTTCTCCAAGTACCTTTCCCTTTTGTGTCTCTCCAAATATTCATTCCCTCTACTACCCAACCACTCTATATATGCTTTCTTCTTGTCTTCAACAGCTAGTTTTACCTCTTCAGTCCAACATACAGTACCCTTCACTCCACTCCCTCTTCTCCTAACTCCACATACTTCGTTTCATGTTGCACACATCCCTTCCTTAAACACTTTGCTTACCTCTTCCACTTCCTCCATACCCTCTAAGTCAAACCTACCTAGTCATCTTTCCACTGCTTTCTTGATCTCTTCCCTGATCTCCTCCTGTAACCTTTCCACCTTCTTCACCACTCCACCTCCCTCCCACCTCACTCTAGCTCTCTTCATCCTTTTATTTTGTGTCCTAATTTTAGCTACTGCTACATAATGGTAAGACAACCCCCCCCCCCATACCCCTATATACCCTAGCATCTAGTACAACATTCTTCATTCTTTCATCCGGACATAAAATCAATCAGTGCCTTTTGTTCCACTGTCTCTCTCTCTCCCTCCTCCACTCCACTTTCTATGTGTACCTGTGTATCATTCTGTGTCCGAAGAAGGTGTTGACTCTCAACTGTCTTTTCCCCACAGACTCGTCCACAAGTGCACGGCCATTCCCATCTACCATCTATCTAGCGTACTCTCAAATTAACACGTTGAAGATATGCAAAATATGCTAGATAAGTTGTCATATTGGGCTCAAATTTGAAAAATGTGTTTCAATGCGGATAACTGTAAAGTATTCCATATCGGAAACCGAAATGAGAAAGCAAACTATTCAATGAATGGCACCCAGCTTAAGAGTGTAGACAGAGAAACTAATTTGGGAGTAACAATATCGAGTAACCTAAAACCGAGTCAACAATGTTCAGAAATTGTTAAGAAGGCAAACAAAATCATTGGCTTTATAGGCAGTTCATTTGAGCATAAATTCGAAGATGTAGTCATCACTCTTTACAATTCTTTAGTCCGCCCTCTCCTGGAATATTTCATTCAATCCCGGTGCCCTTACTACCAAAAAGATATAGACAAGCTAGAACGAGTTCAACGTATAGTTAACAAAATGATACCTTGCCTAAAGAACAAACCATACGAGGAGCGTCTTAGAGAATTAAATCTATGTCCTTTAACCCAGCACAGATTAAGAAGCGACTTAATTCAAGTGTTCAAAATCATCAAAGGCATCGACAATATGAACTGTAATCAATAGTTCACTATCGACCAATCAAATTACACGCGGAGGAACGGTTGCAAACTTAATGGTAAATATTTTAACTAACACGAGTCTAAGAATTTCGTCTTCAATTGAGTTGTCAAGTTGTGGAATGGGATTCCCCGAGATGTCATAGACTGTATCACCGTTGATTATTTTAAACTTCGCCTAGACAAACACCTTGCCTTAAATCCATGACTGACTGCATTTGTAAATGAATAAAGTGTGTTTTTTCCCCTCTATTATATTACTAACAACTGTTCCCTACTAATATCTCCTAATCCTGCCATGGACATTTGTCCCAGAGCAATCTTCCCTTTCCATTTTTCTCTTACCCACTCTAAACTACTGTTTGGACCCTTGACCATCAGTGTTTTGGAGGGCAAGCAGCCTTGAGGGGTCGCTGGCTTGCTGTTTTGCTTGATTTCCTTTGTACTCCTTACTCCTTTACCTCTGACGGTAAACCTCTCCCTCCCACCACCCCATCAATTTTACTATCACCCACCTTCCCATTCATATCCCCAATCAGAAATATTTTTTCGCTCTTACCAGACCTATCCAGGCATGCCTCAACAGTCACCCAGAACTCCTCTTTCTCTCTTTCAGGTTTATCCTCTGACGGAGCATACACACACACACACACATTTGTATTCGTACTTTCATTCTTACCCACCCTTGCACCCACAGAACCATAGTCCCTTACACGCTCCTCCCACTTGTTATTTAACCCAGGAACGGCGAGCGTCCTCATATGAGTCTGAACCCTAGGAGGGCGAGCGTCCTCATATGAGCCATGGCCTAAAAAAAGGCTTTCCAAACATCCCACTGTCACTCAAAACAATGGAATGTGTAAATATGTGAGATAATTCCTCTCCATACATGCTATCACTCCACCACACATGTCCAAATTCCCCCCCCCCCCTCCTCAATTATCACCTATTTATCTTTTATTCCTGTGATTATTGGTTTATTTATGGCGCCAAAACTCCCTACCCAGTTTCAAGGTCGAAAGGGAGGGGTGTGGAGGAAGGAGAGAGAGAGAGACTAGCCCGCACTGCCTCCAGTCTCGCTCGAGAGCTCGTGAAGGGAGGGTGCAGTCTCGCTCTCTGTCAACTCCATGAATGAACCGCTCGGCAATATTTCGTGTTTGTCACCCCTCAAATACTATTCCCACTTGTTTTATTGTTGTAACATGTTACTATCTTCATATTAAACATAAAATAGGCGCATATGAATAAGTAATAACTATATTTATCGGATAATGACGATTTTTGTCAGAAATTAATGAAATAGCTTAGCCCCACACGACGTTTAACGAATCGGAGTCTCGCCGCGGATAGGTTAAAAACAAACATGCACCTCCTTTCACTCTCTCATTTTCATTCACTCCAGCACACACACCTATTCCACATTCCCATGCTTTCACACATGTACCCTTCCATTTGGTCTCAGTCATTACACACACATCCAGCCTGGCGTTTGCTAACATTTCCAGACCGTCTCTCTCTTTTGTGTCATCATTCATGCCTCTTACATTCCATGTTGCAATCCTTAAGCAGTCCTTGTCCAGTCGGTGATCGTCCATCAGTGTCCGAGGCTGATTGATCGTTTTCAGTGCTCAGGATATTTTCCGGGTGGAGCTGCAGGCCCAACTTCTTTAGTCGCCTTGTACAACACGCAAGAGGCACGTGCGGCACATTCTGACTCCCTACCGCCAATATAATGCAATGTTACAATTACTATGTATGTCCATGACTATCAGCCACATCACTAGAAACAAAAATCAATGTACGAATATGGTCAGCTATAAAGAGTATAATTACTCAATATATTGACCTCTACCTTTCACAATTTTTGGTCATATTCCAATTTTATGTCACTGCAGACTAGAACATATTTTATAACAATAACTTATGAATTTCTTTACAATTTTTGAGAGTATTTTATATATTAAACATAATTGCAAATTAAGGAAATATTATTATAGATATATTAATGAGTTTATTGAGCCCCAAACATATATTTTGCTACAAAATCTATTTTTTCACCACACCACCAAACACCTCCAATGAAATTAATGAAAGCATAATTATGTGCAATTATGCTGCATGTCTGCCTGCCGAGATCGGAACCTCTCCGGGTGGTCAGGGGCCGGGGGAGTGCTGGAGCGACCTTGGTAACCCTGGTCTCTAGGTCTTCTCCTGGGTGACCTGGATGTGTGTGAGTGTGTGTTTTTTATCTGTGTTTATTTTGTTGTTTTATGTTGTTTTTGTGTTTTCCCTGTTCTTGCTCTGTCTTGAGTCGGCTACCCCCAAAATGGGGATTGGGCCTGAGCATATAGATAGATAGATAGATAATTATGTGATCCACCGGGATTCGAACCTGGGTTATCACACACAGATTATTAGGCACCTTAACCATTACACCACCAGGATGGTTTCAATCCAGAATAGAAGCAAAGTTATGATTAAATAATTGATTATATATTTGCAATGATGTCCATCTTTGTTATATGTTAATAAACAACACCCCTATACATAGCAGCTTGGCATCCGCCTAAATTGTCATTAGCAGACCCTAATGCACTCAAAGCAGCAATAAAACATTGTTTAACCTGTACAGTACCAGCGACGGCAGAGAGCCGTCAGTAGATAAATCGATAAATTACTCCCCAGTCCCAGCGACGGTAGAGAGCAGTCAGTAATATACGATCATTGTAACTGCCAGTATCAGGCAGTGCCTGGTACCACCAGGGGTGGAGTTACATGTTATGGGGCCCGAGGCACTGGGGTTATGGAGGGCCACTGTAAATGGGTAGGTGGGGGTCGAGCGAAGCGAGCCCCTACAGCTGGAGAACATTTTGGAAAATAGAGTACTTTTAGGGACATTTTGAGGCCTATGGAGGGAGTGAAATCCTGTAATTTATAGTGGTTTAAATATGACCATAGTGCTTCTCACGCATGATAATCAAAGTAATATTTGACACAACATGAGCGACTGAGCCTATTTGTGCTAGTTTAATATACATTTTGATTATTTTTTCAATAGCCTAGTGATCACTTTATTTTGTTTACCTTTGTAACTAGTAAAATGAAATAGCAAATGTATACAGGTATACAAAATTAACCATATATCTATGTACAACAACGATAACACTGACAATATTATTTGAGTCAGTCTGCTTTGTTAAGAAAAATGAAAAGAAAATGCATATTTTGCAGCTTTTGCTGTATGTAGCTAGGCTATGGGAATGGATCAGTTGTTGGTTTTGCCGAATGAGGCTTTGAACTTCTGTGAACTATAGAAAATAATTAAAATTTTACTTTGATCAAGTTTTCAATGTAAAAATTGTCATTGATATTATGTCATAGACATTAGAATGAGTTGCTGAAAATGAAGGCATGATCGCATTGCCAATTATATCTATCTTTAGACTAGCATGATAAAACCACCTTTAAATTGTAAACTACTATCCAAGACTACAAGCTATAATATTAACTTATTACCTTTCTACTTAGCGTAATGCAAGATGGTATTATAAGTGATTGGAAAATGGGCTAGACAAAACTATTTTTCATAAATAATAGTATTATAGATTATATAGATAAAATATATATTGATATATAGGCTATTATACATTTGTAATATAATAAAATCGTCTAAAAGAAGCCAGAATGTTATTTAAAAGGATGGCACTGGTACTGAATGGGTTAAGTTAATGTAGGCAAACAGCCTAAGGACTACGGAGATTGATTAGCATGGGTCTAGATTCCATAGACCTAGGCATACAAAATTGCACCTCCACCTACGGGAACTATCTGCTCCTCTTGAATCTCGTCTGGGCTAGGAAACGAGCGTGCCGAGCTATGTGATATAGCGGTGCCTACTATGCATAGACTACCCATAAATAATAAATGGTTAAGCAAATATACAAGGCATAGGCAGTGCCAGTAACATAAACACTTAATAACGGGTATTTACAAGTGAGGATCGATGAGAGAAATTGAGGAAAGAGTCCTAGATTCCCAATAATCAATAATAAAATATGAACAAAACATCCATTCCTACCTTCTCAGCCCAGCTGCTCGGTCAGGTCTATTTACCCCATGCCAGTAACATTCGATGCTACGTGAACTTTTGAATTAAATAACTTGTAATATGAATATGTTATGTTATATTAATAATAATGTTTAAAAACTTATTGATTATCATAATAAAATAAACGGACATAAATATACATTATCAGAAACTGTAAGGGGAAATAAAAATATTCGAACAAAATGTTCCGTCATTGAAGAAAACAGACATGGCAGCGTAATTATTAAGGATAACTAAATTATTTATTCTACCAGGATTACGCGTTTTACGGTTTTAAAATAAATATAACACAATCATTATAAATTTAATACCCATTATTTTATGTTCTAAAAGTCATAATGCCATTAATCCCAATAGTACTGGGAATGGGAAAATCGCTAACAAAAATTAATAACCGAAAATGCAAACTGTGAATCAACTTTTCCTTGTTTTTTTTTATTTATTTATTTTTTTTTTTTTTTTTACTTTTTTTTTCTTTCCCCGCCCCCCCTTGGGGGCGCGGGGTCCTAAGCCATGGCCTACTCGGCCCCCCCTTAAATCCGCCACTGGGTTCCACGACCATTTTGAACACTGCTCTAGAGTTGGCAACACTTCTCAGCTTATATCCAAGCTTCTACAGGCTGGGAGAGGCAGTATTCCTCCATCTTTTGAGGTGGGAGGTGTTATATTTTGCGATGTTGGCCACATTGCTTGGGACTGGGGGGGACTTTTATGGTAGTACCCTATGGTACAGTAGGGGTTAACCCATTCTGTTGCGGCGATGTCTTTTTTATTTGATTTTAGCTACACATAGCCGATTTTATGAAGCTTAGGAAGGAAATATGGTAGCTAATAGGACCAATTGAAATAGTCTGAAGCCTCTTAACCCTTTACGAGCGGCCTATGCGGTTTATTTATATGTACCGCCCAGCGGGGTGTTTTTAGCCAAAATAGGGCTGTTTACGTGATCATTTTCATGCCTAAATAAGACCCAGAACGTAAAACAAGTATCTATGCCTGAAAGGGCATAAACAGAGCTTTCGAATGACACCATAACGATCCTTTTATGATAGCTAGTTTTCTTGCAATAACCGTGCAACGCGAGTGCAAAAAGCATGTAATTAGCTACTTTCCCGATACAATTCCGTATATAGCGAGTGAGAGAGGTAGGAGGGAGGTGAGATTCGTGTCAGTAGGTTCGCTGCGGTGGTCTGGAGCAGTCATACACTCGCTACTCTCCTGCCACCACTTGTCTCTCTCTCTCAGCAACATTACGTGCTGAAATTGCCACTCGAGTTATGTCGAGCGCCGCCACATAGTCCAGCTTTATTTAACTCGACTTAAGTTGTGCGCCGACTTTTAGGGGTTAATGGGTAGACATCCTTCCTAAGCGGAATAATAAAGTCTAATAGTTGCCAGAATATAATGAAAATGACGTCACCGGTACAGTGTGGGTTAAATCTCCAAACACAGTTGAGCGAAATTCCACAGGTCTTTTGTACAGTTGCCCACATAAATTATCTTCCTCTCCGTGCTCTTATACGTGGACATACTGTATAATGCGCATGATTCAATAATGAGTGTGGTTTATTAAGCACTGGTTAGCTTATCTTGCTATTCAACTAACAAAATAAAAAACACACTTGAAATTTATTCAAAATAATTTTCCTTTCATACACAAAATCACGACGAGGAACATAACTTTATGTGGGCAACTGTATAAAGAATAGTAAACTAAAGTAAACAGGATATACAAAAAAGGGTAAAGAACAAACCTAACAATCCAAGACCAAAATTGCGAAAACAATTTTTTTCCAAGGGCAAGGGGTGAGAATACGAAATGGGTTGAAAAGTAAGAAACAGAGAATCCGCCAAGGTTGACATTCGATACTGCGGCAAAAATGAGGCGGGAGGGAGGAAAGGCGAGCCAGAAGGGAACAATGGATATATTGACACTTGGAACTGCAATAGGTAACAAGGCAGGAGAGGGAAGAAGTAGTGGTAGTTTGTGTGTACGTGTGTGTGGGAAGGAGGGTGGGTGGGGTTATATTGACACTTGGAACTGCAATAGGTAACAAGGCAGGAGAGGGAAGAAGTAGTGGTAGTTTGTGTGTACGTGTGTGTGGGAAGGAGGGTTGGTGGGGTTGTATTGACACTTGGAACTGCAATAGGTAACAAGGCAGGAGAGGGAAGAAGTAGTGGTAGTTTGTGTGTACGTGTGTGTGGGAAGGAGGGTGGGTGGGGTTATATTGACACTTGGAACTGCAATAGGTAACAAGGCAGGAGAGGGAAGAAGTAGTGGTAGTTTGTGTGTACGTGTGTGTGTGGAGGAGGGTGGGTGGGGTTATATTGACACTTGGAACTGCAATAGGTAACAAGGCAGGAGAGGGAAGAAGTAGTGGTAGTTTGTGTGTACGTGTGTGTGGGGAGGAGGGTGGGTGGGGTTACACAGAGAGGACGTAATATAGAGGAGTGAGAAGAGAGGAAGTAATAAGTTACAAAGTAATACAGATCAGTAAGAATATAGGAAGTAATAAGAGAGGAAGTAAAAGAGAGAAGTAAGAAGAAGCTTTGATTAAGGAAGGAAGGTCAGAATGGTTATTGTGGTACCGAGTGAGGAAAGGAGGTAAACCTGGGATGATGGAAGGAGAGAGAGTAGTAGTAGTAGTGGTAGCAGTGTGCATGTGTGTGGTAATAAAAAGGGAAGACGATGATGCCAGAGGGATCAGGGGGTGTAAAAACGTAGTTGCAGTTGGTATTGTTGTTGTTGTTCCCCAGGCTGTCTGACCGAACAGCCCCAAGTTCCTGGGCAAGGCCAAGGCCCGAACCAAGCGCCCCAACAGAAACCTCCCAGCTATACCACTAAGAAAGCCCAGGTGACCGAAGCCGCTACCAGGCGAGGGTGCGGCAATGCCCGGGACACCAAAGCCCCCCCAGGGCCCTGTGCCTCTTAACAATTATGAAGGGAAAGTTGCGGGCAAGGGAAAAATGTGACACTTTGGATCCCAGTCTGCCAACCTAGAGAGGTCAATCCACGAAATGACGCCACGAATTGAGATCTAGAAAATATATAAGCAAAAGGAACAGTCAGAGTAAGCTATGGGTATGGCAGAGAATGCTCACCTCTCAATCTGATAGACAAGCCCATTACCACCGTAGTTGCAGTTATGTGTGGTAGTGTGTATAATAATAATAATAATAATAATAAACGGTTTATTAAAGAATGGCAGCCTCATGAGCTGAAAATACACATTTTACAATTTAGTGGATGAACATGAGATGTACAGATATGAGGATGGTAAGCTCAGTTTACAAACAAAATAAATAAATACAATAATGATGCATGTGCAGAATACAAATTATCATAAAATAACCATGAGAGTAAGTGATATACAGTACATATACACATTAATTTACTTAATCATATACAGAACATACGTATATACACGTACGTGCGCACATACATATACATACATATATAGGAACATAAGAACATGCAGTAAGTGTGTATATGTGCTTAGATATGTGTATATGTGTCTGTGTAGACATGGTGTTAAGAAGAGAAGACGCTGATGGTGAAGGGAGCAGGGTATTACTAAGACGTGGTTGTGTGTACGTGTGGGAGTGTAGATGGGCTTAGGCTTGTGCGTGCGTGCATCTTTGATAAGCAGACATAATAATTATACAAAAATATAGAATGCGAGTCAGACAGAGACAAATATACATAAGCACGTACGTTCACAGACACATATGCACACATTTATTATATATATATATATATATATATATATATATATATACTTTATATTTATATATATATATATATATATATATATATATATATATATATATATATATATATATATATAAATACTGTATATATACTGTATATATATATATTTATATATATATATATATATATATATATATATTGAGTATATATCACAAATACACGTGAGCCACTAAATGTTTCTAATCTCTCAGTGGGGTTCGAACCGCCGACCGTCAAGACGATAGCCGACGCTTTAATCAACTACACCACGGCAGTCTAAAAGACACTCAACCCTCTATCCTATTTATGTTAGGGAGAAGGGAAGCCCACTAGGTGAAAACTGGTGAATATATTTCAATTCATACCTAGTCGTAGGATCCATATTCCAGAATTCCATAAAAGGATTTCTGAGTGTCCTGACGCAACTAGGGCCGAAATTGATTTCATTTAATTCTAACCCACCAAGCATGAGAGTTACAAATATTGAGTATACATCACAAATGCACGTGAGCCACTAAATGTTTCTAATCTCTCAGTGGGGTTCGAACCGCCGACCGTCAGGACGATAGCCGACGCTTTAATCAACTACACCACGGCAGTCTAAAAGACACTCAACCCTCTACAACCTCCGTGTGTCCAGCCATTTTGACTCTATTTTATCTAGAATTTGGGTCCCTATCACTCCTTCAATTGTTTAAGGGGACACTTGTTACAAGCAGTATTGCCTTTTGTCTCCTTCATACACAGGCGCACAATGATAAAATTAAAATAAAGTTTCTTCAAAGTGTCTACACTGATATCATCAGACTTCAGGTTGCATTTACAAACATCCCTGTAACACAGCATTCTGTGCCCTGTGGACCGGGATCCTGTAGCGAGTTCTCCTTACAGAAAATGTTTGGGGATACAGACATAAGGTAGCGAGACTTCTATTGATATGATTTGCGGGTGAAGGCTTACCTTGAGGAGGCAAGCAAACTTGGACGGGTCACGGAGGAAAAACTTGAACTTAAAGTATTTATATGAATTCCCATCACAACTGTATAAAAATATCTGCGCTTACAAATAGTATATCTTAATACACACAAGAGTTCTGAATGTCTACACATGATCATATACATATTACACAGAATTACATACACATATGGACAAGTACACTGACACGTTTATAGGCTAATATATTCACTCGTACACAATAGTCACCATCACTATACTTACACAGTGATATTACATAGAAAAACCTCTTCAGTAGTGTAAGCCACGATCTATCCTGATAGTATTACACTGACCAAGATAAGTTGAAATGACCACATAAATTCAGCCAAGTGTCCAGGCTCACGGTTATTACGCTAAAAATCTGACTCAAGCAAGCACAAGGTTCTTTTATCACAAGTTCGTTCAAACTATGATTATATTTACTCAGTTTACAAGGGAAATCATCTTTAGTTAAATACGTAATTTAACATTTAACACAAGGTTCAAGGTTAGCGCAAGCTTTAGGCAATTACGCTTTGTTTAAATATATGATGTCTCCCAACTCCCAACGCAAATTGTACTGGTTCTTCAAGGATTACCCTATCATGACTCAGTAATTCATACCCAGGGTAATATAGGTTGGTGGAGTTACTTATTCACGGATTGACGATAACACATTGAGTCCCAAAAAACTGGTTCAATCTAGATTCACTCCACATGGAGTAGTAGGAGCTCGAGCTGTGGTTAAAGGCATTTAATTACTCTTGACTGGGCGGCTTCCGTCATCGATTAACACTATCATCAAGAAAGGCAAGGTAAAATTCCATACCGCGGTTCTCATCTGACATCTATAGGTGCACATGCACTATGCAATCCAATAAATAGTTCGGAGTAACAATCTCAATTCTGAACTAACTCACGATAACTGGATATACAATAAACTAGATACAATCTCACTCACTCTCGTACTACTGTGTTACAAAACAAATACCTAGATCGGCGGTATTACTAGACATAACCTTTTCAGTGCGGCCCTACTTTAGGGAAGAATACGCCCAGGCGGCTATATTACTGCTACTTCTATCAATAAACGTCGCTCTACCGCCATATATATTGCTTTGAGCGAATTGGAAGGACTTCTATTGTAAAGGTTGAGTCCAATTCTTCCCACCCCGTCCCTACCTCTTCAAACTACCTAAAACAAATGATAAATACATTGTGTTTTCTGTCTCCCACTAGCCGTCCCCTCGCAAACAAAAATGTATGTGTTTATCGTTCACTACCACTCCCGATAGCTGGATGACATGTACAGTTATTGCATCATATTCTTTGTTTACAAGACAGGATGGGATGTTGAAATGAAGGTGAGATGAACCTCATATTGGTACCTGGTAAATGGCTGTCACAATTACATGGAGAGGCAGCCCTGTTCTTGTTGATTTTCAGCTTCTAAAACACCTCTTCATTGTACACACATCCTTTCTCCACCAATGCTCAGAGCACACTGCTGTAAATATGGGTGGCAATGCTAAAACTTCCTGGAAGTGCCTGGCAACAAGCGGGGCGGATTGGAGCCACCAACTCAGCTGGTACTACCACAACATATATGTACGTCAGCCGCAGTTTAGGCCATTTTTACATAGGACGTATATGTACTTCACCCGTAGTTGAAGGGTTAATACATTTCAATGATTAATAGGTACTAGCAGCAGTGGCCATGTGTATACACATGAGTAGACCTTGATACAAATGAATAAGGACTAAGTCGTAATTCCTTAAACACTTTGGCTACGAGCATATCTCCGCCTATTTCCGCCATATTAGGGCTCATTCATGCACTCCTGATTGGTTAAGCAAGTGTCTGAATGAAATTAAATGTATTCAGCCAAAAACTAAAAGAAAATAGCTTCAAAATGACACCCAAACGAGCTTCGTAGCTTGCAGGCTTCACCTGCAGCGCTACCATAGACATTCGCTAAAATTAGCAATTATCGATATTGTTGCGCTACATTTGCCTTTGGCAGCGCTTTATATCTCGCGAGAATATGCCTCCGAGTCCTCAGTGCCGTGGCCGGCTGGCTGCAGGAAGGACGTTTGGTCTGTCGCGCTCCCGCTCCCTCACACTCGATTTTACAGGATTTAAGAGGCTTTAATGCCTGTAAATTGCTGTAAATTGCCATGGCGTTCCGGAATGTCTCCCTCAGCCAATTGGTTAAACCTTTGACATGGCACATTTGAAACATAAACATATCATAAGAAGCTACTAGAAGCACTGTGATCACGGGGTCTTCGCCTATTGACCTGACTTTAGGTTATATCACAGATACAAGACTTTCCAATAAATATAAACAAAAATTGGACATTAGATTATTCCTACGCGTCTGGGCGGAGAATATATTAATGACATTATACTAAAGGGGTATATGGGGTATTAGGGCGATAGATGTTCGAAATAAATGCGGATGAAAGCTGGACCTTATGTCGAGCTAAAAGGAAAGAGTTAATTGTAATTAAATTACCACTTGTTTAATATACACGATTATTACAGGAATAAAAATGGTTATCACAAGTTCTTATGTAATGATACTCATATAATACATTTGTAGTGAGGGCGTAACACTCCCACCCCTACTCTGCCTGTCTCTAACCCAAGAGTGAATCGTTTTTGCACGGCGTGCTGGACTTTGAGGGTTTTCAACTATTGGCATTGTTGCGTGGGATTCTTACTCAGTTCCCATACAAATCTGAGACCTCTAGGTGCCATAGGACCGGAGTAAATAACCCTCTCCGACATATGAAGCGATTTGGAGCCTATTGGGGATACTTTAAAGCCTTTGTTACCATCAGAGGTATTTAGAAACCTTTAGTTTAGTTACTTCAACCTCTGCAGTTGTCTTTGAGTTAGCTGTGGGCAGAAAATTAATTTTGGAGGGGTAATTACAAGAGTAAGAAAGGCTTTGGATGATAGAGGAATGACTATAGATCAGGCAGGGGAAGTGGTGGTGGACAGGAGTGAATGGAGAATGCTTGTGAATAGTTGAGTGAACACGTGGTCATTTGGAGTAAGGGGTCGGGCGCAAGTTGGACTAGATAATAGTCCATCAGGCGCCTGGCCCGGGGAGACGATTAATATGAAGGGTGTGCCTGGAAGTGTGGTGGGAGGGCTTGTCGCTTTGGCTCCGCTGCATGTCTGCCTGCCGAGATCGGAACCTCTCCTGGTGGTCAGGGGCCGGGAGAGTGCTGGAGCGACCTTGGTAACCCTGGTCTCTGGGTCTTCTCCTGGGTGACCTGGATGTGTGAGAGTTTTTGTTTTTTATCTGTGTTTATTTTTTGTTTTATGTTGTTTTTGTGTTTTCCCTGTTCTTGCTCTGTCTTGAGTCGGCTACCCCCAAAATGGGGATTGGGCCTGAGCATATAGATAGATAGATAGAATTACAAGAGTGAGAGAACTCTATTTCTTATTGCTAATATGGCAACCTCTGCATCATATGAGCGTGAAATGGTTAACTGCAAAGCACCCTATGCGGCGCTGGGGATTAGCGTTACATGCATTGCCGACGTAATACGTGCGTCGCTGGTACTTGATGGGTTAATTTATCTCCCTCAATCTATCTTTTCACATGCCTATGATTTATACTGCTTCAAGCTCCGTGTGTCCAGGCATTTTCACCCTAACGTACCTTGAATATGGCTCTCTCTCACTCCTTCAACTTTAGGGGAGACACTTGTTACAGACAGTTATGCATATTGTCTCCTTCATTCACACAGACAAAACAAAATATATATTCGGGTATGCACCCAAAAACACCACAATTTGATGAATGCCAACGGAAAAAAAGACGCCTGAATGAGAGCCCCAAAACAACCCAGGGTGTCTATGAGTGTGATCGTTTGCGTTGTGACCATTTAGGAGTGTGATCATTTTGACCTGTTTCTTTAACCCGTACAATCCCAGCGATGGCTGCCAGCCGTCAGTAGATAAATCACTCCCCAGTCCCAGCGACGGCTGTAACAGAAATGTACGATCCTTGTAACTATCAGGCAGTGGCTGGTACCATGACTTGTAAACACAGTTCTAAGGAATTGGCAACTCTTCTTAGGGTGGCTGCAAGCTTCCACAGGCTGCCTGGGTCAGTGTTTCATCAACTTTTGAGGTGGGAGGTTGTTATATCTTGCCTCTGAAGCCATTTTGGCCACATTGCTTGGTACTGGGGGTACATTTATGGTAGTACCCTATGGTACAGTAGGGGTTAAAATTGTTCTGGTATTCTTTGTGGACAAATGTGAAGGCAGAAATTCAAGTAATCTTAAATTTATTAAATTGCATCAGAGGGTGAGAGGCAAAATAAGTCATTACAGGTGGAGGTGGACAAATACTGTATGCAATAAAAGAGAGTATTATGCAATATTTGAACAGCTATAATAGAAATATAGCAGAGACTGTAGCGGTAAATATAGCAGAGACTGTAGCGGTAAATATAGCAGAGACTGTAGCGGTAAATATAGCAGAGACTGTAGCGGTAAATATAGCAGAGACTGTAGCGGTAAATATAGCAGAGACTGTAGCGGTAAATATAGCAGAGACTGTAGCGGTAAATATAGCAGAGACTGTAGCGGTAAATATAGCAGAGACTGTAGCGGTAAATATAGCAGAGACTGTAGCGGTAAATATAGCAGAGACTGTAGCGGTAAATATAGCAGAGACTGTAGCGGTAAATATAGCAGAGACTGTAGAGGTAAATATAGCAGAGACTGTAGCGGTAAATATAGCAGAGACTGTAGCGGTAAATAGCAGAGACTGTAGCGGTAAATATAGCAGAGACTGTAGAGGTAAATATAGCAGAGACTGTAGCGGTAAATATAGCAGAGACTGTAGAGGTAAATATAGCAGAGACTGTAGCGGTAAATATAGCAGAGACTGTAGCGGTAAATATAGCAGAGACTGTAGCGGTAAATATAGCAGAGACTGTAGCGGTAAATATAGCAGAGACTGTAGCGGTAAATATAGCAGAGACTGTAGAGGTAAATATAGCAGAGACTGTAGCGGTAAATATAGCAGAGACTGTAGCGGTAAATATAGCAGAGACTGTAGCGGTAAATATAGCAGAGACTGTAGCGGTAAATATAGCAGAGACTGTAGAGGTAAATATAGCAGAGACTGTAGCGGTAAATATAGCAGAGACTGTAGCGGTAAATATAGCAGAGACTGTAGCGGTAAATATAGCAGAGACTGTAGCGGTAAATATAGCAGAGACTGTAGCGGTAAATATAGCAGAGACTGTAGCGGTAAATATAGCAGAGACTGTAGAGGTAAATATAGCAGAGACTGTAGCAGTAAATATAGCAGAGACTGTAGCGGTAAATATAGCAGAGACTGTATCGGTAAATATAGCAGAGACTGTAGCGGTAAATATAGCAGAGACTGTAGCGGTAAATATAGCAGAGACTGTAGCGGTAAATATAGCAGAGACTGTAGCGGTAAATATAGCAGAGACTGTAGCGGTAAATATAGCAGAGACTGTAGAGGTAAATATAGCAGAGACTGTAGCGGTAAATATAGCAGAGACTGTAGCGGTAAATATAGCAGAGACTGTAGAGGTAAATATAGCAGAGACTGTAGCGGTAAATATAGCAGAGACTGTAGCGGTAAATATAGCAGAGACTGTAGCGGTAAATATAGCAGAGACTGTAGCGGTAAATATAGCAGAGACTGTAGAGGTAAATATAGCAGAGACTGTAGCGGTAAATATAGCAGAGACTGTAGCGGTAAATATAGCAGAGACTGTAGCGGTAAATATAGCAGAGACTGTAGCGGTAAATATAGCAGAAACTGTAGCGGTAAATATAGCAGAGACTGTAGCGGTAAATATAGCAGAGACTGTAGCGGTAAATATAGCAGAGACTGTAGAGGTAAATATAGCAGAGACTGTAGCGGTAAATATAGCAGAGACTGTAGCGGTAAATATAGCAGAGACTGTAGCGGTAAATAGCAGAGACTGTAGCGGTAAATATAGCAGAGACTGTAGCGGTAAATATAGCAGAGACTGTAGCGGTAAATATAGCAGAGACTGTAGCGGTAAATTGAAATGCTGCAGGTAAAAAGACATCAACTGTATTATTTGTTAATATATTCTTAGCTATCCTAATTACAAACATTCAATAAATATATAGCGATGATTACTTAAGCATTGCATCAATGTAGGGAGAATAAACATTTTGAGTTAAAGCGCCACTCGGTAAAGTGCATACCTCCGTTTAAGCTGGCTTCTTCTTTAACATTAATATCATAGGCATAACACAAATTCTGGATCTGGATCGCTTTCTAAATTGAATCACTTCTTACTTGACGAATAATCTATCTGCCCACCAAATGTCCTGAACACTTCTGTATCGACTTCTAAATGGAATCTCTTCTTCTTTCTTCCACCAAAGTTCGTGAAAATCGCTTCAAACCTATATCATATCTGTCCACCAAATGTTGTGAAAATCTTTGGATCACCTCTTAAATTGAAAAATGCTTCCTTGGTGTATATCATATCTCCCCCCCAAATGTCGTGAAAATCGGTTCCTCACTTTGTGAAATATATGTTTACAAACAGACAGACGGAGGCAAAATCACAACCTCCATCCAACTTCGATGGCGGAGGTAACAAAAATAATGATCTCACCAATGCTCTCTCTCTCTCTCTCTCCTACGATAATCATTATTTACCATTTTCATTTGTTTATGATATATCATTATACTGTACCTTATGCCCTCTCTTGCTTATTCACTATATGTTCCACAACTAGTCTTGTCCCAATCAAATCATTTTTGTTTTCGTAACCACATTTCTTACTGATGCTCTCTCTCTCTCTCTCTCTCTCTCTCTCTCTCTCTCTCTCTCTCTCTCTCTCTCCATTCTGCTAGGAGGTTTGTATCCCCAACTAAATATACAGCTGACTGACACAGGATCGAAGAAAGTGATGGGTCTTCTGCTTTTGTGTGTATATTTTCCACTGCGCAGCAAATTCTAAGTTGTAGTTAAATCCGGACTGCTTAGTAGGTATCGCCAGGTCTGTGCAGTCTGTTTATCTATTTAGCTCTATGTAACTTGCTCTCCACCCTCCTCCCTTGTGTTACGACCACCTCTTCCTCGGCCCCTCTGTGTCAACTCATTAACTCATTCTCATTCCCTCAGTGTGTCTCCTTTCATCATTATCATATTCTCTCTCTCTGTTTTTACTCTCTCTCTCTCTCTCTCTCTCTCTCTCTCTCTCTCTCTCTCTCTCTCTCTCTCTCTCTCTCTATCAGTAGTAAATCATATTTCTCAGCTTCATTCTTTACTATGAATTTCCCAGTAAAAATGTTCTCATTCTGCTGGGGGACTTGTTTCCCCGACCATAATTTCATGCCGACCAATGGTCGGAGGGATTAGTGGGTGGGGAGAGAGCCTTCTTCTTTGCTATCCTTGCCTTCCACATTGTAGCAAATTTGTTTTTATCATTAATTCCTGACTGCCTAGTAGGGACAGCAAGGTATGTGCAGCCTGTGTATCTGTGTAACTCTCTCTCTCTCTCTTTTACTATCTTTACTATCTTTGTTTATTTCTTTTTTTGTGTCAGTGAATAAAGGCGCGGTTACACATGCCCGAGTTGCCCGAATCGGTGACAAAAGTTGCTCCGTGGAGCAACTTTTGCGCCCCAAGCAACTTTTTCGGGACCCATTTGTCACCCGAATAGGGCAACTTTTGCGTCCCGAACGTACGGGACACATCGCCTGTTGCGGCAACTATAAATATGGGTTGCATGCAATGGTAGTAATGTGATAACTATATATATGATGTGCAAGCATTAATATACTATAATAATGCTCAATCCTTAAATATATAATATGTCATCACAGTATAATATTCAATAGATTGGGATGAGAGAAAACGGTTTAATCAAGAAGTAGGCTACGGTATGAATGCGCAATTTCAAGTTTGTACAAATAGCCTACAATATCTTTGGGCAAGAATGGGAAGAATATTATCTCAGGGGATTAAATGTATCATATATCGGTTATCATAATCAACTTACAATTATAATTTGTAACAGTAAATGATTTGTTATAACTAAATATGAATAATAGCTTCGTTACTGCAATGGTTAGCCTAATACTTCCTTCAGTATTACAAATTATGTATTCTGTATGCTTTGTAATCTTGATTAAATACCGTATTTATGGATTATAGGTTCGGTTAATGCGACGTGCTAAATAGTAGGCTACTCTTTACATAACTTAGTAGCCTACATGTACAGTATACGGTAATAGTGTTTGGCGTGAATTAGTAGGCTATGTCGTGGACATATATTCCATATGTAGCCTATAGCCTAAATAGGCATATATATATATATATATATATATATATATATATTATTGTGTTTCCTGTGTTCTTTAAGAGCTCTTTAGATTCGGATAGTACTGTAATTTATTAAGTAATAATACAAATTAATTAAACATATCTAGTGTAATGAATAAATAAGGACCAATACAGATAATAAATCAATGATCAGGGTAATGATAAGATAGCCAATCATGAACGTCCTGCTGTTTCAACTGACTTGCACTTTTACCGACAGACGTGGATTCATGTGGCTTGTTTTATGTAATGGCGAGCAATATAGTGATAGGCCTACATACCTTGGTTTTTATATATGCTCAGCTTTATCATAGGGATTGTGATGTATTAATAGCGTGACGGGAAGCTAAAACGGCCGAATTAAGACCAATTAATTTCGAAGTGAAAACGAAAGAGTGTAGGCTACGGGAGATAGTGCTACGAGCAACTTTCTTCCTGCATGTGTAACCACTTGTTTTTGGGTCTCAGAAAAGTTGCCCGTAGCGGTGACAAAAGTTGCTCGGATGGCAAAAATTCGGGCATGTGTAACCGCCCCTTAAGAAACCCAATATATTTCCCAGGCGTACAATGTGTTACGCTTACAGGAGACGCTGTATACTTCTTGTTTATGGCTAGAAGTCAGCACTCTAAAAAAAAAATAAAAAAAAAATATATATACCGGTATAGGCCTATATATATATATATATATATATATATATATATATATATATATATATATATATATATATATATATATATATATATATATATATATATATATATATATATATATATATATATATATATATTGCATTCCGTCGAACTAACCTTTCATTTCATTATATACAGTAGGAAGTGTAATACATGTATTATTAAGTTTGCTACTTTTGTGTGTCATAATTACGTTTTCATAATTAACAACATATTTCACTACAAAATCTACGTAATAGCTGAATAACCAAGATACTAACATGGCAATTTACTGTCTACGTTTTCCAGTCGAGTGTTTGCTTCCGTTAATTGCCAACATGGCTGAACAAATTTGTTTAGTGTTAACAAGAACAAAATTCAAAATACAAAATATAAATCAAGACCGTGGCTATATCTACGGGTATTAGCGGTCGTAATATAAAATACTGGAAAGAGACTTGGCGTGTGCGTAAATTGTGATATGGGCTAAATGGATTATGTATGACGTAATTTGAGGGTAATATTGATAAGGTGTAAAGTTAATTATTAGCTAACTTAACTTTGGGCGAAATCACTTTCGGGTTAAATTACTTGGTGTGAAATTAATTGTGGATGAAATCACTTGTCGGCGAAACCAACAAACACCCTTGACTCTTCTCAATAAACACTAACCTTTCCATCTATCAGTCTCTCTCTCTCTCTCTCTCTTTCTCACACACACACACCCACACACACACACTTGTATCTCCAATCCACGCGAGGAGTGAAATGAACGAGAGAGGGGTATGGCAAGAGTCTCAGATTGGAAGAGAGAGAGAGAGCTACATAGATACACAGACCACACAGACCTCAAGGTCCTTACTAGGCAGTCTGGCCTTACAAACTATATATATATATATATATATATATATATATATATATATATATATATATATATATACTGTATATATACATATACACATACATACATATATATACATATACTGTACAGTGTACATACATACACACATATATACACACATACATGCATATGGTGAGTTATCTGCTCAACAGGTGGCGTTGTGTGTGTGTAAGTGTGAGAGTCCGAGTGTAGGGGGTGAGACAGTGAAGCACGGGAACGAGGTGGCTTCAGAGATTTGGTCGTTTCGGGCCATGAGTGAGCACCGTGCCTCATGTGAAGGCAAGATGGCAGGTGCTCGTTGTACTCTACGTGCTTCACATGTCTCACTCCCTAGACTGGAACAAGACCTCACAGGCTTCACTGTTCATTGTAAAGCGGTGAATGTTAAGGCTCTCAGCCTATGCCCAGAGGAAGTAAGTTGGAATATAGAAAACAAAAAATAGGGGAGGTGTGGCAGAGTGGTCTTGCCACTGGACTGGTAATCCAATGGACCCGGGTTCGAATCCCAATATGTCAATGGGAAGATATTATTGGGATGGAATTTGTGCTGTACCTAGTTTCAGTGCATTACCACAACACACTGAAATGCCAAAATAAAAAAATACGCTCATTGTTCCCTGATTAAATAGCACTGTATGAATATTCCCATATTCAAAATATGCTACAGGGGGGCAATGCCTAGTGAGTTAATTGCTCAATAGGTGGCGTTCTGAGAGTGAGGGTCCGTGGCTGGGGAGTGAGACTGTGAAGCGCAGAGGCGAAGCAGCTTCAGAGATGGAGTTGGGTTCGAGCCGTGAATAGGTGCTTCGCATGTCTCACTCCCTAGACTGGAACAAGACCTCACGGGCCTCACCGTATACAGGGGTAGAGTGTAAAGGCTATCAGCCTATGCCCGAGAGGGAGTAATTGGAATATAGAAAACAAAATATATATATATATATACAGTATACAGTATATACATATACATTCATATACATACACATATACACACATACATATATGTATATACATACATACACATACATATACACATATACACACATATATATACAGTATATATATTATATATATATTTTTTGTTTTTCTTCAGAGAGAGAGAGAGAGAGAGAGAGAGAGACAGAGAGAGCTAGAGCGAGAGAGGCAAAATATTAGTCATTACAGTTGGAGGTGGACAAATACTGTATGCTGTAAAAAGGACTGTTATGCAATATATAACAGGTACAATACAAACATAGCAGAGGCTGTAACGGTAAATTGAAAGGGTAATTGTGGAAACATGTGATAACTTGAACGGAGAATTGAACAGAAAATACGGAAGTAGACAAAATGAAAGGAAAACGATTTACATAGATACACTAGCCGCACATACCAACGATATCAGCGCGGTGATCATGACTTAATTATTCTAATAGAGTTGGCAGACCCGATTGTACTGGAAGGTGGAAGGAAAGGATAGCTATGACAAAAGCATAGAGAAAGGGAAATAACAGAAGCATTGTAAATAAATGATGTCTAACGAAAATATAAACAGAGCAAATAATAGGTAAATATACAAACACATATATTGTCGAAATGAAAATAATACTTTAAAAGGAGGGACAAGTCTAGGAAAAGTAGAAAAGCGAAAGATTATTATTTTGTTCGTAATCTATTTTATTTTACAATTTTCCTGTGGGGGGGCTAGACTTATCAGGGTAAGGGCCGGTGTCCTCTACTTCCCATAACTAGTACGGACTTCTTTTTCGTATTACCTTTATTTCTTCGGAGATTGGTTTATGAAATAGGGCCATAATATATGACAATGACGTCCTTTTCGTCGTGGTTGGGGGTGGCATTACATTTTATTGTTTGTGTAGAGAGTGGCTGTGATGGTTGCCACCGACAAGGGAGTGGTTTGTCTGGGGGTGCGACCCTAAGGCGTCTGGTGCATTGTATTAATTGATTCTAGAAGTGATTTGAACTCGTATATGTCTGAATATTTGTGTAAGAAATTTAGTTAGATGCTGCCACTCTAGTTACTGACAGAATTACTACAGATTTTCTCATACGAATCCTCCCTACCTGTAGCATGGGGATTCGTAGGTCAGCATTTACAGTCGTCCATAATTACTTAATTTTTATGATGGAAGCATTTATTTGTGATGGCAGTCTATTTATCTTTCTATCTCTTTCACCTCCATCACCTTCACCTTCCACCTCCATCGTTTCCATACACACATAGTTGAACTCAGGCCAATGCAATCTATTTTATTTTACAATTTTCCTGTGGTGGGCCTGAAATTGTGTCCCCCTAATTTCTATAACTCAAAAAGGGCTAGAACAAATGTGCTGTAAAATTCCACACCTATTCCCTGGCTGACCCTTCCTAAATGGTGGAAATTTTAGTTTGACTACTTTAGTCCTGTTTGAGTTATAGAGGTCAGAGGTCAAGAATTGCAACGTTATTTTAATGAATATTCTACAGTTATGTGAATCTTTTTAAGATATAAAACGCCATATCGTATGGCAACAAAACTGTATTTCGGAATCTAAAAACTCAAAATGTGAAACGAAATTATATAAGTTTCTACCTTCCTTCCAATTTGATAAACCAAATATTAAATTGATATTATTAAAGTAAATTAATTTGTTATCATTATTATTATTATTATTATTATTATAATTGTATTGTTATTTGTTTTTGTTGTAGTTTGCTCCCTTGATCTGTTTAAAAAAAAAAAAAAAAAAAAAAATATATATATATATATATACAGTATATATATATATATATATATATATATATATATATATATATATATATATATATATATATATATATATATATTTTCTTTAATACATACGAGGTTGAAAGAAATGGCAATTTCTGCGTTGGAAATTTTATTATTCAAAGTTTCCAGGTCTCTGATGAGTTTTCGCTGGGTGGCAGGAAGTAGATGAAGGAGATGAGCAAAATTCATGGTGGTACAGGGTTACATAAATGTACATGATGATACAGGATATACGACGCGTTTAACTGGACAACCAGCATTATCAAGTAAGGAAGGAATGATATAAAGGGTAAACAGGAAGGGTATATATAGAGGGTGGAGGATCAGAGGAGGCGGAAAACAGGGGGCAAAAGTCTGCTATTGGTGGAAGCATAAATTAGGAGAGAGAAAGGGGTTAACCGCTTCACGCATGCGCACTGGATGCGGGATGGTGGTCAGTAGGTGGGGTCGAAGCTGATTGGCTGCGTGTCGAGGGGCGTGGCCTAAGTTGTGTGGCGCCTGCAGAAGACGAAGCTGAAGGAGGTAGCGCGCGGCGCTGCGTCAAGGGCACCGGGGGGCGAGGAGGGGTGTTAGGTCCTGTAGGGTAGTGCCTTTTGGCAGAAGGAAGGATCTGAAGGTCCAGAGTTTGGTTGTTGATGTTGGGATGTAAGGCTTGGATATATAAAGCTTCGAGTATAGGTAATCTCCTTGGGTCACTTTCTCTATCGAGTATGGTGGTGTGTTTCTCTAACTCGTTGCGTGTGAGGTGAGGGTGGTTAGGGGTGAGATAGTGGTCTTTGATGGCTCCAGCCTGAAGGTGAAGAGTTAACACCTTAAGAGCGGCCTATGCGGTTTATTTATATGTACCGCCCAGCGGGGTGTTTTTAGCCAAAATAGGGCTGTTTACGTGATCATTTTCATGCCTAAATAAGACCCAGAACGTAAAACAAGTATCTATCCCTGAAAGGGCATAAACAGAGCTTTCGAATGACACCATAACGATCCTTTTATGATGGCTAGTTTTCTTGCAATAACCGTGCAACGCGAGTGCAAAAAGCATGTAATTAGGCACTTTCCCCATACAATTCCTTATATAGCGAGTGAGAGAGGTAGGAGGGAGGTGAGATTCGTGTCAGTAGGTTCGCCGCGGTGGTCTGGAGCAGTCATACGCTCGCTACTCTCCTGCCACCACTTGTCTCTCTCTCTCAGCAACATTACGTGCTGAAATTGCCACTCGAGTTATGTCGAGCGCCGCCACATAGTCCAGCTTTATTTATCTCGACTTATGTGGTGAGCCGCTAATTAAGGGTTAACCGACGTGAAAGACGAGTCTGCGTCATACCAATATAGGAATGAGGTCCACAGTCCTCATAATTACAGGTATGTTGGTAAATGACGTGATCGTCGGTCATCGGGCTCTTTATCTTGGTGGAGACTGGTTTGTTGCGGAGAACGAGGTTGGAGGTCTTGGGGGATTTGTAATAAATTATTAATTTGAGTTTGTTTTCCGGGTTGGTTGGGTGGACATGCTTGGAGATTATTTCTTTTAAGACGGCCTCGTCATTTTTGTGTTCAGAGGACATGTAATTGCGGTAGAAGATCTTAATTTCATTGGGGGGTCAATGTTGGGAGGGCTTTGGGTGTACCATTTTTCAAGATGGTGGTTGATGGTGCTGGAGATGTCGGAGTTGGAGTATCCGTTATTAACTAAAACTTGGTATAGTCTTTCTAGTTCCTGGTGGGTGTCGGCCCAGGTAGAGCAGTGCGTGAGGGCTCTCCTAACATAGGCGGAGATGGAGGATAGAAGATAACGGCGGGGGCATTCACTATCGCCGTTGAGGCATTGTCCTGTGTTAGTAGGTTTAATGTAGACGGTGGTTTTGAACCCATGGTCGTTCAGAGCTACGAGGATGTCGAGGAAGGGGAGTTGTCCATTGTTAGATTTTTCAAAGGTGAAGTTAAGTCCGGAGGAGGTCATGAAGCGACGCTGGAGTTCCTGTAGTTCGTGGAGGTCCTTGATTTGCACGAAGATGTCATCCACGTATCTACAGTAGACGGCTGGTCGTTGGGCAGCTAGGAGCTCTTCCTCGATGGTACCCATGAAAAAGTTCGCAAAAAGAACTCCTAGGGGGCTGCCCATCGCCACACCGTCTATCTGCTTGTACATGTTGCCCCGGGGGCAAAGGAAGGGGGCCTCCTTGGTACATAGCTCCAGTAGTGTTTTCAGGGCCTTCTCCGGGATGTCCAGTGTAGGTGTATCAGGGCAATGATAAATTCGACGTAGAATCATGTCAATGGTCCTATCCACTGGCACGTTGGTGAACAGGCTTTCTACGTCGAGACAGGCGATAGTGTGGTTGTTGTTACGGGGGGCGTCTCGTAAAATTTCCAAGAAATCGTGGGCTGAGTTAAGGTTGAATTGGCTGGGCACGTAGGGGGTGAGGAGGTTGTTCAGGGCCTTGGCGATCTGGTAGGTGGCAGTGGGGATCTGGGAGATGATGGGGCGGAGGGGGTTCCCAGGTTTGTGTGTTTTGATGGTTCCGTACGCATAACCAGGGGTGTATTCTCCGACGAGTTTTTTAAGGTGGATCCCTCCTTGTTTGGCGTTGATGGCGGTGATGGTGGTGTTGGCAATACGTTTGATTTCGTCGGTTGGGTTGCGGGTGATCTTTTTAAATTTAGTGTTGTCACTTAAGATGACGTCCATTTTTCTAAGATATTCCTCCTTGTCATGGATCACGAGGCAGGAAGCTTTATCTGCACGACGGATGATGATGTTGGGGTTGTCTCTTAATAGTTTGGCAGCTTGGAAGTGTTGTTTGTTGAGTATTTTGCTATGGTGAGTTCCTCTGGTTTTGGCGGCTTCAGCGAGGAGAGTAGGTTGTAGGGCGGGAGTAGTGGTGACCTTGCCATCCTTCTTGAGTCGTAGGATGTCGTCCAGGAGGATTTCCGTTTCTAGGCGTTTCCGGTGGGGGCCAGGTTTGGGGCTGTAGTGGCAGTTGAGGCCTTTGTTGAGGAGGTCTTCTTGGTCCAGGGTCAGAATGGTGTTAGTAAGGTTTATATATCCTTTAGTTGGTTTGGGAAGTTTTAAGTTTCCGCCATAAAGACGGGCAAGCTTTTTTATGGTTGTGTTTTCAGCTTGTCTTCTGTGTTGTTCAAGGAGTTGTTCGAGAGCTGTGTTGATTTCGGCTTTGAGGTGGTCTGGAGGGGTTTCGTCTTCCCAAATCCGTAGAAGAGCATCTCGTTCTTTACGAAGGTTGTTGGCGAGCTCTCGTTTTTCAATTATTTGGTCCTTCACCAGTTCTTCACGAAACTGGAGGGTGCTGGTGCGATGTCTGGCATTCTCGTGAAGTTTTATGTTAGTAAAGCCAGGTAATAAATTTTCTTTAATACATACGAGGTTGAAAGAAATGGCAATTTCTGCGTTGGAAATGTTATTATTCAAAGTTTCCAGGTCTCTGATTAGTTTTCGCTGGGTGGCAGGAAGTAGATGAAGGAGATGAGCAAAATTCGTGGTGGTACAGGGTTACATAAATGTACATGATGATACAGGATATACGACGCGTTTCACTGGACAACCAGCATTATCAAGTAAGGAAGGAATGATATAAAAGGTAAATAGGAAGGGTATATATAGAGAGTGGAGGATCAGAGGAGGCGGAAAACAGGGGCCAAAAGTCTGCTATTGGTGGAAGCGTAAATTAGGAGAGAGAAAGGGGTTAACCGCTTCACGCATGCGCACTGGATGCGGGATGGTGGTCAGTAGGTGGGGTCGATGCTGATTGGCTGCGTGTCGAGGGGCGTGGCCTAAGTTGTGTGGCGCCTGCAGAAGACGAAGCTGAAGGAGGTAGCGCGGGGGGCTGCGTCAAGGGCACCGGGGGGCGAGGAGGGGTGTTAGGTCCTGTAGGGTAGTGCCTTTTGGCAGAAGGAAGGATCTGAAGGTCCAGAGTTTGGTTGTTGATGTTGGGATGTAAGGCATGGATATATAAAGCTTCGAGTATAGGTAATCTCCTTGGGTCACTTTCTTTATCGAGTATGGTGGTGTGTTTCTCTAACTCGTTGCGTGTGAGGTAAGGGTGGTTAGGGGTGAGATAGTGGTCTTTGATGGCTCCAGCCTGAAGGTGAAGAGTTAACACCTTAAGAGCGGCCTATGCGGTTTATTTATATGTACCGCCCAGCGGGGTGTTTTTAGCCAAAATAGGGCTGTTTACGTGATCATTTTCATGCCTAAATAAGACCCAGAACGTAAAACAAGTATCTATCCCTGAAAGGGCATAAACAGAGCTTTCGAATGACACCATAACGATCCTTTTATGATGGCTAGTTTTCTTGCAATAACCGTGCAACGCGAGTGCAAAAAGCATGTAATTAGGCACTTTCCCCATACAATTCCTTATATAGCGAGTGAGAGAGGTAGGAGGGAGGTGAGATTTGTGTCAGTAGGTTCGCCGCGGTGGTCTGGAGCAGTCATACGCTCGCTACTCTCCTGCCACCACTTGTCTCTCTCTCTCAGCAACATTACGTGCTGAAATTGCCACTCGAGTTATGTCGAGCGCCGCCACATAGTCCAGCTTTATTTAACTCGACTTATGTGGTGAGCCGCTAATTAAGGGTTAACCGACGTGAAAGACGAGTCTGCGTCATACCAACATAGGAATGAGGTCCACAGTCCTCATAATTACAGGTATGTTGGTAAATGACGTGATCGTCGGTCATCGGGCTCTTTATCTTGGTGGAGGCTGGTTTGTTGCGGAGAACGAGGTTGGAGGTCTTGGGGGATTTGTAATAAATTATTAATTTGATTTTGTTTTCTGGGTTGGTTGGGTGGACATGCTTGGAGATTATTTCTTTTAAGACGGCCTCGTCATTTTTGTGTTCAGAGGACATGTAATTGCGGTAGAAGATCTTAATTTCATTGGGGGGGTCAATGTTGGGAGGGCTTTGGGTGTACCATTTTTCAAGATGGTGGTTGATGGTGCTGGAGATGTCGGAGTTGGAGTATCCGTTATTAACTAAAACTTGGGATAGTCTTTCTAGTTCCTGGTGGGTGTCGGCCCAGGTAGAGCAGTGCGTGAGGGCTCTCCTAACATAGGCGGAGATGGAGGATAGAAGATAACGGCGGGGGCATTCACTATCGCCGTTGAGGCATTGTCCTGTGTTAGTAGGTTTAATGTAGACGGTGGTTTTGAACCCATGGTCGTTCAGAGCTACGAGGATGTCGAGGAAGGGGAGTTGTCCATTGTTAGATTTTTCAAAGGTGAAGTTAAGTCCGGAGGAGGTCATGAAGCGACGCTGGAGTTCCTGTAGTTCGTGGAGGTCCTTGATTTGCACGAAGATGTCATCCACGTATCTACAGTAGACGGCTGGTCGTTGGGCAGCTAGGAGCTCTTCCTCGATGGTACCCATGAAAAAGTTCGCAAAAAGAACTCCTAGGGGGCTGCCCATCGCCACACCGTCTATCTGCTTGTACATGTTGCCCCGGGGGCAAAGGAAGGGGGCCTCCTTGGTACATAGCTCCAGTAGTGTTTTCAGGGCCTTCTCCGGGATGTCCAGTGTAGGTGTATCAGGGCAATGATAAATTTGACGTAGAATCATGTCAATGGTCCTATCCACTGGCACGTTGGTGAACAGGCTTTCTACGTCGAGACAGGCGATAGTGTGGTTGTTGTTACGGGGGGCGTCTCGTAAAATTTCCAAGAAATCGTGGGCTGAGTTAAGGTTGAATTGGCTGGGCACGTAGGGGGTGAGGAGGTTGTTCAGGGCCTTGGTGATCTGGTAGGTGGCAGTGGGGATCTGGGAGATGATGGGGCGGAGGGGGTTCCCAGGTTTGTGTGTTTTGATGGTTCCGTACGCATAACCAGGGGTGTATTCTCCGACGAGTTTTTTAAGGTGGATCCCTCCTTGTTTGGCGTTGATGGCGGTGATGGTGGTGTTGGCAATACGTTTGATTTCGTCGGTTGGGTTGCGGGTGATCTTTTTAAATTTAGTGTTGTCACTTAAGATGACGTCCATTTTTCTAAGATATTCCTCCTTGTCATGGATCACGAGGCAGGAAGCTTTATCCGCACGACGGATGATGATGTTGGGGTTGTCTCTTAATAGTTTGGCAGCTTGGAAGTGTTGTTTGTTGAGTATTTTGCTATGGTGAGTTCCTCTGGTTTTGGCGGCTTCAGCGAGGAGAGTAGGTTGTAGGGCGGGAGTAGTGGTGACCTTGCCATCCTTCTTGAGTCGTAGGATGTCGTCCAGGAGGATTTCCGTTTCTAGGCGTTTCCGGTGGGGGCCAGGTTTGGAGCTGTAGTGGCAGTTGAGGCCTTTGTTGAGGAGGTCTTCTTGGTCCAGGGTCAGAATGGTGTTAGTAAGGTTTATATATCCTTTAGTTGGTTTGGGAAGTTTTAAGTTTCCGCCATAAAGACGGGCAAGCTTTTTTATGGTTGTGTTTTCAGCTTGTCTTCTGTGTTGTTCAAGGAGTTGTTCGAGGGCTGTGTTGATTTCGGCTTTGAGGTGGTCTGGAGGGGTTTCGTCTTCCCAAATCCGTAGAAGAGCATCTCGTTCTTTACGAAGGTTGTTGGCGAGCTCTCGTTTTTCAATTATTTGGTCCTTCACCAGTTCTTCACGAAACTGGAGGGTGCTGGTGCGATGTCTGGCATTCTCGTGAAGTTTTATGTTAGTAAAGCCAGGTAATAAATTTTCTTTAATACATACGAGGTTGAAAGAAATGGCAATTTCTGCGTTGGAAATTTTATTATTCAAAGTTTCCAGGTCTCTGATGAGTTTTCGCTGGGTGGCAGGAAGTAGATGAAGGAGATGAGCAAAATTCATGGTGGTACAGGGTTACATAAATGTACATGATGATACAGGATATACGACGCGTTTCACTGGACAACCAGCATTATCAAGTAAGGAAGGAATGATATAAAAGGTAAACAGGAAGGGTATATATAGAGGGTGGAGGATCAGAGGAGGCGGAAAACAGGGGGCAAAAGTCTGCTATTGGTGGAAGCGTAAATTAGGAGAGAGAAAGGGGTTAACCGCTTCACGCATGCGCACTGGATGCGGGATGGTGGTCAGTAGAGGGGGTCGAAGCTGATTGGCTACGTGTCGAGGGGCGTGGCCTAAGTTGTGTGGCGCCTGCAGAGGACGAAGCTGAAGGAGGTAGCGCGGGGGGCTGCGTCAAGGGCACCGGGGGGCGAGGAGGGGTGTTAGGTCCTGTAGGGTAGTGCCTTTTGGCAGAAGGAAGGATCTGAAGGTCCAGAGTTTGGTTGTTGATGTTGGGATGTAAGGCTTGGATATATAAAGCTTCGAGTATAGGTAATCTCCTTGGATTACTTTCTTTATCGAGTATGGTGGTGTGTTTCTCTAACTCGTTGCGTGTGAGGTGAGGGTGGTTAGGGGTGAGATAGTGGTCTTTGATGGCTCCAGCCTGAAGGTGAAGAGTTAACCGACGTGAAAGACGAGTCTGCGTCATACCAATATAGGAATGAGGTCCACAGTCCTCATAATTACAGGTATGTTGGTAAATGACGTGATCGTCGGTCATCGGGCTCTTTATCTTGGTGGAAGCTGGTTTGTTGCGGAGAACGAGGTTGGAGGTCTTGGGGGATTTGTAATAAATTATTAATTTGATTTTGTTTTCCGGGTTGGTTGGGTGGACATGCTTGGAGATTATTTCTTTTAAGACGGCCTCGTCATTTTTGTGTTCAGAGGACATGTAAATGCGGTAGAAGATCTTAATTTCATTGGGGGGGTCAATGTTGGGAGGGCTTTGGGTGTACCATTTTTCAAGATGGTGGTTGATGGTGCTGGAGATGTCGGAGTTGGAGTATCCGTTATTAACTAAAACTTGGGATAGTTTTTCTAGTTCCTGGTGGGTGTCGGCCCAGGTAGAGCAGTGCGTGAGGGCTCTCCTAACATAGGCGGAGATGGAGGATAGAAGATAACGGCGGGGGCATTCACTATCGCCGTTGAGGCATTGTCCTGTGTTAGTAGGTTTAATGTAGACGGTGGTTTTGAACCCATGGTCGTTCAGAGCTACGAGGATGTCGAGGAAGGGGAGTTGTCCATTGTTAGATTTTTCAAAGGTGAAGTTAAGTCCGGAGGAGGTCATGAAGCGACGCAGGAGTTCCTGTAGTTCGTGGAGGTCCTTGATTTGCACGAAGATGTCATCCACGTATCTACAGTAGACGGCTGGTCGTTGGGCAGCTAGGAGCTCTTCCTCGATGGTACCCATGAAAAAGATGACGTCCATTTTTCTAAGACCACCTCAAAGCCGAAATCAACACAGCCCTCGAACAACTCCTTGAACAACACAGAAGACAAGCTGAAAACACAACCATAAAAAAGCTTGCCCGTCTTTATGGCGGAAACTTAAAACTTCCCAAACCAACTAAAGGATATATAAACCTTACTATCACCATTCTGACCCTGGACCAAGAAGACCTCCTCAACAAATGCCTCAACTGCCACTACAGCTCCAAACCTGGCCCCCACCGGAAACGCCTAGAAACGGAAATCCTCCTGGACGACATCCTACGACTCAAGAAGGATGGCAAGGTCACCACTACTCTCGCCCTACAACCTACTCTCCTCGCTGAAGCCGCCAAAACCAGAGGAACTCACCATAGCAAAATACTCAACAAACAACACTTCCAAGCTGCCAAACTATTAAGAGACAACCCCAACATCATCATCCGTCGTGCGGATAAAGCTTCCTGCCTCGTGATCCATGACAAGGAGGAATATCTTAGAAAAATGGACGTCATCTTAAGTGACAACACTAAATTTAAAAAGATCACCCGCAGCCCAACCGACGAAATCAAACGTATTGCTAACACCACCATCACCGCCATCAACGCCAAACAAGGAGGGATCCACCTTAAAAAACTTGTCGGAGAATACCCCTCTGGTTATGCGTACGGAACCATCAAAACACACAAACCTGGGAACCCCCTCCGCCCCATCATCTCCCAGATCCCCACTGCCACCTACCAGATCGCCAAGGCCCTGAACAACCTCCTCACCCCCTACGTGCCCAGCCAATTCAACCTTAACTCAGCCCACGATTTCTTGGAAATTTTACGAGACACCCCCCGTAACAACAACCACACTATCGCCTCTCTCGACGTAGAAAGCCTGTTCACCAACGTGCCAGTGGATAGGACCATTGACATGATTCTACGTCGAATTTATCATTGCCCTGATACACCTACACTGGACATCCCGGAGAAGGCCCTGAAAACTCTACTGGAGCTATGTACCAAGGAGGCCCCCTTCCTTTGCCCCCGGGGCAACATGTACAAGCAGATAGACGGTGTGGCGATGGGCAGCCCCCTAGGAGTTCTTTTTGCGAACTTTTTCATGGGTACCATCGAGGAAGAGCTCCTAGCTGCCCAACGACCAGCCGTCTACTGTAGATACGTGGATGACATCTTCGTGCAAATCAAGGACCTCCACGAACTACAGGAACTCCAGCGTCGCTTCATGACCTCCTCCGGACTTAACTTCACCTTTGAAAAATCTAACAATGGACAACTCCCCTTCCTCGACATCCTCGTAGCTCTGAACGACCATGGGTTCAAAACCACCGTCTACATTAAACCTACTAACACAGGACAATGCCTCAACGGCGATAGTGAATGCCCCCGCCGTTATCTTCTATCCTCCATCTCCGCCTATGTTAGGAGAGCCCTCACGCACTGCTCTACCTGGGCCGACACCCACCAGGAACTAGAAACACTATCCCAAGTTTTAGTTAATAACGGATACTCCAACTCCGACATCTCCAGCACCATCAACCACCATCTTGAAAAATGGTACACCCAAAGCCCTCCCAACATTGACCCCCCCAATGAAATTAAGATCTTCTACCGCAATTACATGTCCTCTGAACACAAAAATGACGAGGCCGTCTTAAAAGAAATAATCTCCAAGCATGTCCACCCAACCAACCCGGAAAACAAAATCAAATTAATAATTTATTACAAATCCCCCACGACCTCCAACCTCGTTCTCCGCAACAAACCAGCCTCCACCAAGATAAAGAGCCCGATGACCGACGATCACGTCACTTACCAACATACCTGTAATTATGAGGACTGTGGACCTCATTCCTATATTGGTATGACGCAGACTCGTCTTTCACGTCGGTTAACTCTTCACCTTCAGGCTGGAGCCATCAAAGACCATCTCACCCCTAACCACCCTCACCTCACACGCAACGAGTTAGAGAAACACACCACCATACTCGATAAAGAAAGTGACCCAAGGAGATTACCTATACTCGAAGCTTTATATATCCAAGCCTTACATCCCAACATCAACAACCAAACTCTGGACCTTCAGATCCTTCCTTCTGCCAAAAGGCACTACCCTACAGGACCTAACACCCCTCCTCGCCCCCCGGTGCCCTTGACGCAGCCCCCCGCGTTACCTCCTTCAGCTTCGTCTTCTGCAGGCGCCACACAACTTAGGCCACGCCCCTCGACACGCAGCCAATCAGCTTCGACCCCACCTACTGACCACCATCCCGCATCCAGTGCGCATGCGTGAAGCGGTTAACCACTTTCTCTCTCCTAATTTACGCTTCCACCAATAGCAAACTTTTGCCCCCTGTTTTCCGCCTCCTCTGATCCTCCACCCTCTATATATACCCTTCCTGTTTACCTTTTATATCATTCCTTCCTTACTTGATAATGCTGGTTGTCCAGTGAAACGCGTCGTATATCCTGTATCATCATGTACATTTATGTAACCCTGTACCACCATGAATTTTGCTCATCTCCTTCATCTACTTCCTGCCACCCAGCGAAAACTCATCAGAGACCTGGAAACTTTAAATAATAAAATTTCCAACGCAGAAATTGCCATTTCTTTCAACCTCGTATGTATTAAAGAAAATTTATTACCTGGCTTTACTAACATATATATATATATATATAAAATACCTCATATATCGGCCCCTGGCTGGTTTTTACTATATTACAGGTTTGCTATCACTCACCAGGAGCGACGATTAATTCGACACCTAAAAGACTTCAAAAGGTCTTAATATATAGAATAAAATGGGGCAAATGTCTTAAAATCTCAAAACTAATGAGGCAACACATAAGGGAGCACGGGGTCCAGACAAACCAAAGCCTACCCTTAATGTGCATGGAATTTTGTATGTTTAACACCTTACGAGCGGCCTATGCGGTTTATTTATGTGTACCGCACAGCGGGGTGTTTTTAGCCAAAATAGGGCTGTTTACGTGATCATTTTTATGCCTAAATAAGACCCAGAACGTAAAACAAGTACCTATCCCTGAAAGGGCATAAACAGAGCTTTCGAATGACACCATAACGATCCTTGTATGATGGATAGTTTTCTTGCAATAACCGTGCAACGCGAGTGCAAAAAGCAGGTAATTCGGTACTTTCAGTACATAATTGAGTATGTAGCGAGTGAGAGAGGGAGGAGGGAGCTGAGATTTGTGTCAGTAGGTTCGCCGCGGTGGTCTGGAGCAGTCATACGCTCGCTAGTCTCCTGCCACCACTTGTACTCGAGTTATGTCGAGCGCCGCCACATAGTCCAGCTTTTTTTAACTCGACTTATGTTGCTCGCCGCTAAATAAGGGTTAACATTGAAATATAAAATTTGTGAAAGTCTACGTCATGAACACCTAATTATGTATATCGTTCTTCTACCTTTAATGTATATTGATAATGGAATTCCTAGAGTTAAACCTTAATTTACCCAGCATATCAGCACTGTACACTTGCACTGCCACTTTACACAGGATTATCACCTTTGGTAATTACCACTTCTGAGTTTGATATTGCTGTTTGATATTGTATAATTTAACATAGCTATTTGTGTTGGTATTGTGCAGTCAAATGAAAATAAAAATCCTAACAATGGAAATGGTTATGTTTCACATAAACGTAACAGCCCTGGTAAAGGCGGAAGTGCAGGCAAATGTACCACAAAACACCCCACTAACGGCATAATGTGAACATAACAATAACAAATATTATAGTAGGACATGATTAGATTAATATTATAGTAGGACATGATTAGATTAATATCTATAATTCGAAAATGGATATTTATCGTGATCGAGTACTTAACATTTAACTGTGTTGGTGGTGTAATAGTTTAGATGCTTATGTTTTGGGTGTGGTGTCCCGAGTTCGAATCCCGGGAGGATCATATGTTTTCATTAGTTAATTATAGTGCATTGGGGTTTGTAATGGAGGATTAATTTTACTTATTTAACAACAACAACAACTAAATTACAATATATAAAACACAATACTAATATTATAAATATGAACATCCGAGAAGAATACATACCCTGTTGACTGAAAACGTTGAAACTCATTTACAAAGTACACGGGTGTTTTTAATCTAATCCAAAGCATCATATGCAACTCCGTGTCAAGACTAAGTCTGACCAAACTGACCCATTCATAGTAGGTCCGTAGGACCAGTCATGTATTGTTTGTTGTGCAGTCAAATAGGACATATCTCAATATCATTGTAGATCACAAAACACCCATAGAATATCCCGAACTCTCCCTCTGTCCACACCCGTCTGCTTGCAATAACCCGAGTGACAACCTTTGTACCATAATTATCATTAACCAAGGTTGCACAACAACTAAAGCCTATACTAAGAATATATCATATTATATGCATATAATATGTATCTTTGGATAGATAAATAAATACGCCAATCGAACTTCGCCAATACAGCCAATCAAACTAAAAACAGTCGACTTACTTTGTTTCCATTTCATTCCCTTTGTTTTCGATGTTCACAATATTTACAAGCATCCTGCAAATACGAAGAACCAATTATGTATTCGGTTCGTTTCTCAGCATCACCGTTTGCATTAACTCAGAACCTTTAGAATTAGGAACAGGACAGCGGCCGAAATGTTCTGCCGTTGTGCAGGATAAATGTGTATGACTAATTGTTTGTGTCTGACTCACTCATTCACTCAGTGACCTATTCAATCGCTCACTGACACACACACACACTCTCTCTCTCTCTCTTTCACTTCAAATGTTCCTCTCCAGCCGAGAGCTGACCCATGATGAGTTTGGGATTAAGCTCCTACAAAAACTCCCCGGTCCCATTGACGCTATAGACGAAGTGTTATTTATTAATTTTGTCAAGAGAGCCAAAAGTTCAGGACATATTCAGAGTGAGAGCCGCATAAGCTATAAGATAAATAAGCCACAAGGATAAGCAGAACAAAATAAATATAGGAACTAAATTACATATTGTTGTGGGTTTCCATAGCTACAGATTTATAGAACATGACTAGTAACAATCATTATATTGAAATGTTTTAGTAAAAATAAATTAAATTGAAAGTTTTGACTTTACTAACATACATTTAAACAAATAAATACTTTAATTTAATGTTGTGATGACCAGAAATGAGCCAAATGTGGAAAATACAGCGTTTGAATTTGCAAGAATGCGAGTTTAGGTCCATATACATTTCATGCATACACCGAAACCATCTTTTTCTTATAAAATAACACTAATTTACGAGGCACCATAACCCACTTTTCTGATGTGGTGTTAATAAAACGAGTGAATGGACAAGACTGACTGAGTATGGGCCGCCGAGCGCTGGACTTACGTAACCCACACGTACAGTTCCTGTACAGAAGGCTCGTTCTCGTCTCTCTCTTTCTCTCATGAGTCTCATCATTCCTGTATAATGGGTGCTCTCTCTGTTCTCCTTTTCTCTTTGTGTTAAATAATTATCAAAAGTAAAAAATTGCCAGGGCCACTAGGCCTATTAGTAGTCATTTTCAGAGCTTCCGTGACCGTGTTTAGGATACCAAAGTTTCTCAGTGAATTTAACAAGGGCAACTGATACTAAACAAAATAAGCCTCCATACACCTCACCAAAATGACGGGAAAGGTGTTATTTTAGACGTTTTTCAAAATGGCCGCCGCCGTCATCTTAAAAAATTGATAACGTTATATTTCTTGAAGTGAATGGTCAAAAATGACAATTTTGGTGTCTATTCCCACTAATTTTGGTGTCAGAAGATCAATGGCATGGCACAATTAAAACATTATTAATAAATAATTACCAAATAATTAAGTAAATAAGAAAATAATTAAGAAAATCAATGGGATGGCATAATTCATGATTTAGAGTCCCATTAACCTCAAAATCTAAGACAAATATGATGTTAAATCCACTGAGAAACTTTGGTATCCTAAATTAATAAAACATGAGACCTACTGCATTAAGATGCACTATCACTGCAGGACAAATATGATGCACAACTGTCAGAATCACTTCCGCTGTCATCATCGCTGTTCTCCATTTGTGGATGACTTGGAGTTTAGAAGATCCAGGAATGATGGAAGTGCAGGTTGGGTATAGCGTACTGGGAGGCATAAGCCATTTACAAGGTGCCATCCATGGCCAATTGGTGATGGATGATTCTGAAGCTGAAAATTCTTCTGCAGATATGTGAGGTAATTGGTGTGCTCTAAGTGTGGTCGTAGACTGTCAGAATCAGGTACCAGTCTGATGATCTTCTTTTTCTTGAGTACTGACCACATTGCTGCTCTCACCTCTGCTAGGGTCTTGTGTTTGGTGTCACAATAGATGTACCGGATAACAAATTTCTGTAAGTCATTGATGATTTCCTGTGTGACTGGGATGATTGTGCCACAACTTTTAAGGAGGTTGCGAGCTTCTGATGATTTTTCTACACGGTCAACAATAGTTTTCTTGCCTATTCCATAAAAGCCGGAGTTATGGTCGCATCCGGTAAGAACATAAAGTGGGATCAAAGACTCTCCCATTGCCTCACCACTACACAAACACCAAGCATTTATCAGCTGAGATTTGCGTTTCAAGCACAAGAGTCCTGATATTTGCCGAGCCACATAGGCTGCCTGAACGTAGTTATCAGTATCTTCATTGTCTATGACAACTGCTTCTGTATACCCTTCTGACTGCAGCTTACCATAAAGAGTGAACAGAGCTGTGTCTGCTTCTGCATGGGCGTATGTGAGATTCTGCAAAACTTCATCTGTGGTGAGATTCCTTGCTGGTTTGCCAACAACACAGTGTATGAGCTGAATAGTGGTTGTAGATGCCTTTCTTTTGAAAGCAGCCTTGATAAATGCTTGAAGGCGAACTTTATGCTCTGGCTTACCAAGAAGAGCATGAAAGTCTCAATTAGAAGGAAATTTGTCCTCTGACTTCATAAACACATTGCAAATGGACTGATTTTTTTTACGGTGTTGTCGTTCACTATCTTTGATGGAGAAGTCTTGCTCGTACGAGTCATTAACCAAGATAACACATTCTGCATTCGAATGTCTATTCAGGACAAAGTTCACAAGTTTCTCACCATAGTCTCCCCACGTTAACTTGGTTCCATTTGCTTTTTCTCTGTCTTCAGTAGTAGGCGTTGTTAGATGCCAGATTAGTCCCATGTCTACTATTGATGTGTAAATATCAGGGTACGGTATGGATATCATTGTCAGTTTTTCCTGTAGCTTACTCTTCTGCGTTTTGCGCATAGTACCATTTGCATTGAAAATTGAAAGGCACTCATCTGTTACTCGATGCTGCATTAAGTCTTCCATCTTTAAGCCGTCAATTGCCTCAACAAGTTTGATGACCGAGGTAAATGCCTTACTCTCCATTTCTTCAGTTGTCCGTTTCAGGTTTTCACTTGCTGTCTTCTCGATTTCTTGAGTTGCAAAATTGACTCTTTTACTACGTGGTATTTGAGCATTGAGGGACTTTGTTTTGGAATAGACTCTTTCATTTACAAATTCCTCCACTTTTCTTTCTCCATCGGCCTTTGCAGACTTCAGATCAGCAAAGAGAGCTGGAGAGGCTTGAATTCCAGATTGTAGGGATCTTAGTGTCAGATCTGATTGGTCAAATGGATCACAATGGAACTCGGTGAGACATGCACTGATATCCTGCACAGATTGTTCATCTATCTTCATCTTACTTGGGGCACAATCTGCATGGTTTCTTGAACCTCGTCTCTTGTGATTTGCGTGACGATGAACACAGCCTCTTATCCGGTTGACGTTGTTAACATTCCGCGTGTTTGACAGGAGTTGCTTCTCATTCTTTAGAATAGCCAACCATCCACACTTAAGCTTGGATCCTTTATTCATCGTTGACTCTATCCATATGTCAAGGGCAACACATGAGTAGGGTTTACCGGTCATTGACTGTGCAAACATGCCACTCTCCATGAATTGTGCTTGGATATGGGGAAGACTTTCTAGGACTGCTATGAAATCTGGAAGATGGCGCCCATATCTATCGTTGTCATAAATATGCATCCAAGGAAGCATCAACTTCAGTGAAGACTTGAACTCGATCCAGTATCTTGTCCTTATAGCATGTATATTTTGAGTCAGTATCTCTACCATCTCCAAGAATGAAATCCAGAATTCTGCTAGTGGAGCACCATCTAAGTTCTGGAATAGAGAGTCAACGAGCCCCTTGAGATCGGCATTGCTCTCTAACTCAGCATGTGCATCATTAAGTACTTGTTGGTCTACTGAACTGCGTAATTTATTGAGAGATGCCTGGATCTCTTCACACAGCACCTTCCAAACGTTTGTCTAGTGCATGTTGGAGTAAAGCCTTGTAGAAGAGTCGAAAGCAACGCACACCGCGGTTGAAGTGTTTTCCACGCAGAGCTTGATCCACGGATCCATCTGCAACGACGCCTGCAGCCACCAGTACATCTGAAATGCCTGAGCCTTTGAACCTTTTGTAGATTGCATTGATGAAAGACATCTGGATATGAAAGGGCCCCATGAATGTCAATATGTAAGGAAATATCTCTGGATTCTCACTTTTCAATTCTAGCAATAATGCGTAGACAGGATGATCACCGACGATAATGGAAAATGGCATTTTCTTGTCATCAATTGCCTTTGCAAGCTTGCACAGGGCATCATACAGAATGGTCTTGCTTGGTGGATCAGGATAAGTCATATGATAAATCGCTTGACTTTTCTGGGTTTCTGATGATAGCGTGGCCTGGAACCCAGAAAAGGCTGGTACAGTCTGGTCTTCTGGCTTTGGTCTTGTTCCGTCTGCCTTAGCTCGGGCCATTGCATGGATGACACCTCTCATTCTTTGAGGAACTGTGTCCAGATGTTGTTCATCCATTATCCTTGGTCTGATGGGTGGTTCACCACGCTTGACTGTTTTGTATGGTTCAATTCTTTGCATCTGGCTCCCAAGTTCTTTGAGGCTATCAGAGAGGTACGAAGGCAAGGTGCTATTTGCAACTGGTCTATCATCATCTAGGGTAGGTAGATTTAGCTTAGGTAGGTCTGGCTGAACAAACATGACATTTGTATGATGTGATTGGCCACTTCCAGTCAAAGTGTCACTTTTGAAGTCATCGTTGTCGACTATACATATTGCCGGTGTTCCTTCAGAAAGTTCAAAAGGACACTCAGTTGAATGCTTCAGGTCAGTAACTGCCCAGAAATCTCTAAGCAAAAGCACATCATTGTAACTGATTCCCAGGCCATCCTTATGTAATATGTCTACCATTTCTCTGCTCTTTGTCATACCATGTAGCAGTACACCGAGGTTTGTCTCAAATGCAGTACGTCTTCCAGTGATGTAGCTGGTCAAAATAGATACAATTGATCTGACTTGGGGCTTGTCATCGACTTCAGACTTTGTGGGGTGCTTTAACCAAGTGCTGAGCTTCAATAGGAGATCATTCAGGTCTTCATATTCTTCTAGCTCATGTATGTATGGAGGCCAAGGAACAGTTTTTGTTTTGATGATCTGATCTCTGAGTCGCCCAGCTACATTCTTCACCAGCTGATCGTCACTTACACCTAGAGAGGATATTGCAGCCTCAAGATATGAACCTGCAGCTCTTGCATCATATACCAGTTCACTAACATTCTTCTGACCTCGTTCATGAAATGCTATGTCATCTCCAAATTCCTTGATCAGAATTTCCTTCACGAAACTGGACTTTGCTGTGGAATAGTAACCATAATTTGAAGTAATGCCTTTGTAATCCTTTACAAGACCTTGCAGTGTACGGATTTCATGATCTTCAAAGATAACTTGACGGACATGATGAAAGAAGATGTTTTGGGCCTCTCGAAGATTAACATGTTGCAGATGCTCTGTTTTTGCATCAGGAAAAGACTCCTTCAGAGGGTTGCTGACATAATTGCGCCAACATTCACGATGATAACGAATTTCCAATCCAAACGCCGTTCGACTGTCTGGGATAGATGCAAGTAGGGTATTTAATCTTTCTCTTATAGGCTCATCTGACAGACAAACTGTATGCAACTTGAACCAGTTCCATGCGTCTACTGTTGACAGCAGCAAAAGTTTGGACTTGCCAGGATTACTGGTTTTTTGTGGTCCTTTCATACACCACACACAGAGATTCTTATCATGAACCACTCCAGTACTAGAACGAAGCTTTTTAGGCACATTTCCTGGGAGTTGTTGACTTGAAGTTGATGCTTGAACTTCTTCCTGTTCAGATTTCCGTTTTTCGATTCTGTGCTTGCTGAATATAGCGATTACTACTGATCTGGGTGTAACATTTACTATGCATGTACAGGCCTTTAGGCCCCTTGTCCCACTCCACTGCTGCATAGGCATGCTGAAATTTATCAAGTTCCTTCCACCGAAAACACTTGCTCCTTAGATTCTCCCACTTTGTATCAGATGTCTTGTCCGTACTATCATCAGCTATACAGGGATGTTGACATAATATGCATTTTAATCCAGGTCCTGGGTCAGGCACATCACTAACTCCTCTACGTTCCATGCTTATGATTCTTCATGCCAAATTCGATGCAACAAACCTGAAAAAAGAAGGAATTGATCAGTCAACATTCTTGGTTTACATTTTAAATTATATATTATATTATTTGAGTAAGTTTCAGAGGATCCGTGACCGTGTTTAGGATACCAAAGTTTCTCAGTGGATTTAACAACATCATATTTGTCTTAGATGTTGAGGTTAATGGGACTCTAAATCATGAATTATGCCATCCCATTGATTTTCTTAATTATTTTCTTATTTTCTTAATTATTTGGTAATTAGTTATTAATTATTTTTTAATTGTGCCATCCCATTGGTTTTCTGACACCAAAATTAGTGGGAATAGACACCAAAATTGTCATTTTTAGCCATTCACTTCAAGAAATAGAACATCAATTTTTTAAGATGACGGCGGCGGCCATTTTGAAAAACGTCATAAATAACAACTTTCCCGTCATTTTGGTGAGGTGTATGGGGGCTTATTTTTTTTAGCATCAGTTGCCCTTGTTAAATTCACTGAGAAACTTTGGTATCCTAAACACGGTCACGGAAGCTCTGAAAATGACTCTACTATATTCCCATTGGCAATTTTATTAAGTGATACATCGGATATGGCATAATGATGCAATTTATATATAATACTTTGGACTATTCTCTGATTACTGATGAATTATCTCTCTCTCTCTCTCTCTCTCTCTTGCGAGCCGCCAATCAGGTCATTGCGAGCCGCCACTGGCTCGCGAGCCGCGCAATGAAGACCACTGCTCGGTATAGAGCAAGGGATAATTTGCCGGCAGAGCGGGAGGTTCACCAAGCAAGATTTCCAGTTGGCCCAGAGTTATAGTATATAATTATATGGATGACTGTTGTTTAACTATTTATATAAAGAGAGATAAGAAAAGGAACCCCACATATTTACAAATTACTGTATATGTTTTCCCTTTGAGGATGATGACACGTTATGTGATCAGTTTGTCATGCCTATGATTAAACGGTTTTATTCAGATTAGGAATAGTATATGGAAGTGAGAGGGTTATTTGAGATAGTCTACCATTTTGATGCCAATATATCCCTCCTAAGTTGTATAAAATCGTCTAATGATAGCCAGAATAAACTGTCAAAATTTGTCATAGTTCTCAAGGGGTTAATTATGTATATTTTGATTGCCACTGTTCTGCATTAGGCTAACTAGGAACAACATAAGTAGCACAGGGTAAGCTGGATACCTGGATAGATGTACATTCACTGTCTAAAGTCGTGCCCAAGATATATTTGTACATCCACGGATAAAGGAAGTGTCCTACCTTCCTAGCTGATGTTTGACGCCTGGGACCTTTCTTCTTGAAGGGATAAGGGGCTAAGTCATCCCTATCTGAAAAGGAAAATGGGACCGCAACAAGTACCGTGGTGTTATGCTGCTCTGTGTGCCAGTCAAGGTTTTTGCTCATATATCACCTGTTAAAATGTCAGATACCTGAACAATTTGGTTTCACACCCAAGAAATTAATAATTCATCTAATCTTGGCTCTACAGGTCCTTGTGGAATAGCAGCTTAAGTTTCAAGAGACGCTGCTGCACCTATGTTTATCTAAAAAATGCATGTGACTCAAGGCATCAGGTGACACTGTGGGAGCTTCTACGACTCCATGGAATACCTGTAGCAATCTGGTGTCTAGATTTATACAGGAACAGAGACTCAGGTCAGATCAGGTGAAAGTATTGAAGGATAAACGACACCTCATAGCTACTTTCTACTTTTCCTATGATTCTGAAGAATGTAGAGAAGGGAGAAGGGGTGATGGAGAGAGGAAGCTGTTGGAGTGATTTTGTTATGTGTGTTATTAGTCTGTATAATTATGTCATCGAGGTATCCCCCGACTGGGTGCGAGCATGTGAAACGTGCCATGACGTATTACCACACCCACTAAATATCTGCCTTGGCTGGGATTGAGCCCAGGTCAAGCAGATTCACACGAGAGCGTACTCTCCACTAGACCGCCGCGGCTGTCAAGTGCTGTCAAGTGTAGTGGGTAGGCATCCTCCTTCTTCCCTGTGAACTCGGGAATGTGACATGGATGTGTGATGGCACCATACACTTGTATGGACTGGACATTGGGTAAGAGAATCAGTCGTAGTTAATGCGGAGCATGGGTTGGCCAATATATTTATTTACATAACCGCTTACCTCTATTAAGATAATATAATAATCATACATTCTGATATATGCTCATAATTGGTGATGTCTAAATGCTGCTTTTGTCATATTTAACCCATACAGCTTCAGGATCAGCTGTTTGCCGACGCCTACTTTTGTTGCGCACATCCCCAGCCTCGGCCATTGCACGTCGGCTATTCTCGCCATATTTAAATAATTTTATGCTGCTCAAAAAGCTTGTAAGGATCTCACATTTGTACACATAGCAGCTAAGGATGTGGGGCAAAGTTAGCAGCTCTGAAAGACCACCAGGGCCATCCAATGCTGTTTAATATTAAACAGAAAGAAAAAATATGAAAAATGCCTAGGACTGGGTGTTGTATTAAGTTACTTTTAGGATGGGGCTAAACGGGTTAAATGTCGTATAGGCTATAGTCGGACATTCCAAAAAGTATAATAAATATTATTCAATTGTTTACTTAATGTTCCATTTGTTTTTCACTTTCAATGTCTTTGTTAATATTAACGTTTTCTCACTATTCTAATACATATATTATACTGCTTTGGAAAGGCAATGTTTGTTTTTATATTTTACTATTTTGTTTAATGAAACCTAACCTAATTTTGTATGACTCCATTCTCTATTACTTTACCTCTACTTATTTGGAAATGCAATATTTTCTTTAGTTCGTAAATAATGTTTGTTAGTACAACGTTAACGTTTATTGAAAATGTAAACAAATATTTTCATATAATTTGTATAGAGTCGGTAAGTACCGTAGAAATAGGTTATCATTCAATCACAAAATATAACACCCAACTGATACAGTTTACTCTGCTATGTTTTAGATTTACTCTACTACAGTGTGCAGCATGTTGACGTCACCATAAACCTTCAGCCGAGATACTCAAAGAGAGTAATTCTTTATACAACGTTGGCTGAATTTCACATGACCTATCGAGCGTGAACCTTGAGGGATATATCAAAGGTTTATAGACTTCGTTATATAGTAAAAACTGAAACTTGTTTTCCGAATCGTACTACAAAGGTATTGTGCAGAAAGGTTCCTAGCATTAACGTGACGGATTATTTTATTTTTGTATATAGCGTGTATAATTTTATTATCATTAACTCCTTACGTAACAAGACCTTTTTTATCTTTATTCTTGATTATTCTTTACTTTTTCACACAGTTTAGGATTGATTTATAGAAATCAGGTGGTAAAATCTCTCTCAATTATCCCGTAACTCACATGAAGTTTTTCTAAGCTCACAAACATTGTCTAACAATATTAAGAATACTAAAAAAATAATGAATCAGGGTATTATGAGTTTGTTAACAAAAATATGGAATTAAAGAGTTAAAAATATATATATAATGTAGAAAAGAGAAAACTAAAATTATTTGTTTTAATTTTTTCATGCTGCATTTACCTACCTTTGAATTCTCGAAGTCTTGAAGTTATTCGAATATTGATAAACTGTCCATGGAATGCTTAGTGAATATTTTCTTATCAGCTCGTCAGCGCATTATATTTTGTAAATATGTGTTATGAGTTCAGACAATACACTGGTTAGGTAGTGTCGTGAATCCTAGCTGGTATATATACCGTAGTTTGAATTTCCCGGGTTCATGACAGCTGGTTCCTTTTTGTTTATACGCATTACTTTATTTATCTTTGTGGATAAATATTACTGTGGTTGCGCCAATTATATCTTAGTTTATTTTCCCTTATTATTTAATCACGGGAGACAATATAGAACCCTTAAATATATTTATATTGTTACGATAAAAGGGTATCTCAGTACACTTCACACAGAGACTTCGTCCCGTTCACAACAAACACCAGTTGCTGCCACATAACAACAGAACTTCACTGAACATCACCTAACCTACACTCTTTGCATCACAGCTAAGTTCCTTTAATACTAGAAGTACTTCATAGATATTACTGGGACTACCACAGATAACCTACACATACATGTTTACAAGTAAAGCGGGCCTCCCATACAGTACGTAAAGACCCGACAAGAGCCGATCTTTTCAAAATATTTGAATTTTTGCTAAATCGTCTGTGATCGAGTAAAGTCGTGTAAATCAATCGGCTCTACTCGAGTTGATCTCGAACTGGACGGGGTGCCCGCCGACAGGTCCGTGAAGTCGGCAAATAATTAGTGTATACACTATTTTTCAGCCGACTGTTTTTGATGGTCGGGGAAAAAAAACGTTAAATTTGGACCTGTTGCTGACGTATGTCGATCGGTTTTCGGACGTGCAGCAATCGTTTTTGACGTACAATAGTCGGGAAATAATCGGGCAAAATGTTCGAACAAGACTATAGTACGCTCGATACGACCATGACATGACAAACGCCCGACTAAAAACAGACAACCCAGTATGCCATACGTCCACAAGATGTTTGGAATCACGTCCACAACACGTCAAGCAGCCGACATCAGGTTGACTCACACGCCAGCGAACAGATAAATGCGACCAAATGTTCATGTTCACACGTGTTAATCGCGTTCAGTACAATCCTGTCTGGACATGGTGCAAGAGGATAACAGGATGTCAGCCACAGGTCAGACACGTCATGTACACGTTCGTTATCCCGACAAGCATTCGATTAGCTGGTCACGCGTACGTCAACCACGACCAATAGTCTGGCCAATCGTACGGCGTGGCAGCGCTACACGCCCCGCCTACAAAAGACTGCCGACCGAGCTGCCACCACCAGTATCTCCAGCACCCCCGCACGGACCACACACCAGACATCACCCCCCCACCCACCACCACCACCACCACCACCATGCCCAAGGGACGCAAGCTGCTAAAGAAGCCTGCCAAGCCCCAGGAATCGGAAGACCTCTTTGCATCAGAGGCCCTTGATGAGATGGATGTTGGATTCAATGATGATGCCCTTGATGACGATGTTGACTCGGATGACAACAGTGACACGCAGATCAGTGGGCAACGATTTACACCCTCACCTGAGCCCATTGAAATTCTCGAGGAGCCTTCATCCGCTGCACAACGACGCAGCACCACACGCCCCGCCACAATCAGCCCATCTATCCTGCCAGCACGCATCGCGCATCCAGTTGGGGACACGCAACACGGCAGCGACGAGGAGGGATCCACAGATGCCTCTTCTCAATCACAGCCCAGCCGCCCCTCGCAAGAAGCTGACGCCCACGCACCATCGAAGAAGCAAAAAAAGAGGAAGCGAAGCTATTACGTCATAACGGACGACAAGGAGGCTGGAGTTGCAGAGTGGTATAGGGAGCAAGAGTTCCTATACAACAAGAGGGCATTCCGGGACAGAGAGAGGAAGGACAGGGCGTACCGTGAAAAATCTGAAGACCTGGGCATAACAGGTGAGTTAAAGTGTTTTATTATTATTGGTTTTAACTATTCTTATTATTATATATTAATTATACATTATATTATATTATATTATATATATATATATATATATATATATATATATATATATATATATATATATTAAATTATATAGTATAATATATATATATATATATATATATATATATATATATATATATATATATATATATATATATATTTATATATTTTTATATATATATAATTATATATATATATATATTTGTCTTTGTTTATTAATTTAGTTGAGTATTATTATTATTATATTTAAATTATATACTATATTATATATTGTATATATATATATATATATATATATATATATATATATATATATATATATAGTAGTGTTTTATTATTAATTATTTTTATATTTATTATTATTATTATAATTATATATTAATTATATATTTTATATTATTTGTATTATATATTATATATTATATATTTTATTATAGACTGTATATATATATTATATATATAGTGTGATATAAACCGTTCTATGAATAGTGACTGTACTGAGTGAACTCCGTGGCCAGGTGTCAGGTGTCTAGGCTGCACCTTTGAGGTACCTTCAAAGGTCACAGAGCAGGGTACCAGGTCAGGTACCTGGTCAGGTCACAGCCTAATATATATATATATATATATATATATATATATATATATATATATATATATATATATATATTGGTCTTTGATTATTAATTTAGTTGAGTATTATTAATATTATATTTAAATTATATACTATATTATATATTGTATATATATATATATATATATATATATATATATATATATATATATATATATATATATATATATATATATATATATTATTATTATTATTATATTTTATATATATATATATATATATATACAGTATATATTAATTATTTTTAATTATTTTATTTTATATTATATATATTACATATATATATATATATATATATATATATATATATATATATATATATATATATTATATATAGTGTGATATAAACAGTTCCATGAATAGTGACTGTACTGAGTGAACTCCTGGCCAGGTGTCAGGTGTCTAAGCGGCACCTTTGATGTACCTTCAAAGGTCACAGAGCGGGGTACCTGGTCAGGTCACAGCCAAGGGTTGCCGAAAAGTGTGTGGTGATTGTATTTATATCCCGGGTTACTATAATTCAAAAATTAATATTGTTTTCCCTATATTTTCAGTTGACGAGCTACACAAGTGGCTGGAGAGCATGAGGACCAGGTATTCCAAACTCATCGTCCTCAAGTCCGGCCAGGAGACCAAGTCCCTCACTGAGAGAGAGCATTGGATCCGGGACACCTTTAATTTTTTGAGGCCACACATTGTGAGGTGTGCGACGAGGAGGAGCAAGGTACGTGCCAAAACTTAAAATTATATATATATATATTATACATTTATTCTGTTCGCCATTAGTTCTCCTAGTCTTTATGTAAAATGTACGTCTGTTGAAGTTCTATACAGTTTTCTCATACTTTCTCAGTGTTTCATGCAAGCGATCCTGACCATGTTTGGCAAAATATCAGTTATAATTAATAATACTAGAGTCACTTTGATCAATAATGTACTCAATAAGAATAGAGATAAGGATAAGCGTCGTCCACAGTCAAACATATTTATTAAAACCACATAAGAACATTGACATTATCAAGCAAGTCCACGGTCAAACATAGTTATTGAAACAACAGAAGAACATTGACATTATCAAGCAAGTATTGATAAAGGTATTAAACATTATTAATTCTAATACATATATATCCCATTCCCAATACAGCTCTACAAGGGTGGTCCGGTGAGCCAGGCCAGCCAGCCCAGCCAGGCGACACAGGACGAGGAGGCAGTGGATGACCCGGGGGAGCTGGCCACGCCACCTGCAGCGGCCGCGGCACCAAGGGCAGCCACCGTCGACCCACCTCCAGCCACTGTGGACCCAGCAGTAGGAACGACCCAAGCCGAAAGGGACCTGTTGAATAAGGTAAATATACATATTGTTACACTCATTTATATTTGCCCAGCACCTTTCACTTGAGTAGTATTTATAAGAAATACATTTACTTTTACCCCACTACATTACATTCACTTCTATTAATTTAGTAGAGTCAAATTTAAGCATATATCCGAAATATTCTTTACAATAGATTTGTAACTCTATGTAGCCTTTCCCATGGAGTGCAGGTGTGACATTCCTTGGCTAGTTCAAAGGTCACCACTATATTTCTATGGCGCTGCTGAGGTCTCCCCTCTCCCCCAACCCCCTATTACGATTTACCATTTTACATAAACTGACAGACAGTGTTGACTGAATTGATTATGGTATTACATCGTTTTATTTGCAAACCTTTAAACACAATATATTTAACACACAGCTGCGTGAGGCGGAATCCCGGCAGCTCAACATCACCGAGGCTTGGAGGGGGGCACACCAGGACGAAACACCGCTCATGACAGAGGTCCGCCTCTTTCACCAACTCCTGACAGCCTCGTTCAAGGCTGTGGAGCGACGCCATGTGGAGCATTATATGTTCGAGGGGCTCAAGTTGGTGACAAGGATGAATGCCTATGCCCTGGGGACAGGCTCAATCCCCAGGGTGGTCATTAATGAGCCACAACCGCCGCTACAACCCCAGCCAGCTCCTCCCCAGCCCTACGAGCCCATGCCACTTCCAGGACCTTCCCACTACAAGCTGCCAAGCGCACCCGGTACCCCTATTGGCTGGAGGTCACGGGCCCCCAGCTATGGGCGTCCTGATGCCACACCCGTCGAGCCACCCTGATCTGTGACCCCTAGGCTGTCGGACATTGCAAACTTGGACCGCTACCTGGAGAATGCTGTCGCTGGGCCGCTGAGGGACTTCAATTATTAGTTTTTCATTTCCCCCCTATCTCTATTTTCCTATCGGTTTTGTATTATTTGTTTAAATTCACCAAAAAGCATTTCTTTTCCCCCCTTTATATCTCTATTTTCGTATCTGTTTTTAGTACTTTTACAATAAATACAAAAATTTGTAATATGTTGTTTGCCATATCCTTGACCTAATGTAAGTTTAATTTATGTAAACGCTAAGATAACTCTGCACAAATATGACTTCAATTACCTAAATATTTATAGAAATGTTAGTACCAAATAATCCTACCATAATATCTCGTGCAACAAACATAGAACAAACCAAGTACAGAAGGAATGAAAAAAAATAATGATAAATAATGATAAATAAAATAATAATAATGAATATAAATACATGTCAGGGAAAATAAATAAATTAACGAAAATATAAGTTTGTTACAAATACCTAGAACAAATAGGAAACATTTTGAGAGGCAAAATCAATTAGAAAATAAATAGTAATTTGTAAAACTCTATAGAACAATTATGAACCATGTTGAGAGAGAAAATAAAATATAAAATATGAAAGAGATGGAAATATATGGAAAAAAATATGAAACATGTTGAGGGCAAAGCAAATGTTAAAGAAAACTATAAAGGAGATAGAAATATTTAGAACAAATATGAAACACATGTTGAGAGGAAAAAAATATATATAAGAGAGAAATATAAGAGATAGCAATATATGGAACAAATATTAAACATGTTGAGGGCAAAGCAAATGTTATAGAAAACTATAAAGGAGATATTTAGAACAAATGTGAAACCTATGTTGAGAGGGAAAAGGAAATATAAGAGATAAATATAACAGAGATAGAAATCTATAGAACAAATATGAAAGATATGTTAACGTTTACATGGCCAGGTGTCAGGTGTCACCTGTGCTATATTTTATAAAATAATAAGTATACATAAATCAGGTTGTATTAATCATGAAGTATACACTATTATCTTTACTTATTAAATGCCATTGGTAATTGCATTAATAGATAGAATGCGTGTATAATGTTAAGTTATAGTAAAACAACTCTAATACCTGATTTATGTTTAGATATATATATAGATATTGTATGAATTGGGAACCATTTCTACTTACCATTCACCGTTGCCAGGGCAGCAGGTTCCGTGGGAGGCTGTAGTAGTCTGTGAGGTAGTTCCTCACTATTTTGGCAGGTCCGGGTCCAGCTTGCCGCTGACGTGGCTGCAGTCCGTCCAAGGGGTCCCTTGTCCAGTCTCCAGGCCGCACACGGGTGTGATGCTCAGGTAGGCTGTTCATGCCTGGCCGTCTGTCGATGAGGATGTTGTGGAGGATGCAGCTTGCGAGAACCACCTTTTCAACAGTGCTTCCCTGTAGGTTGAGAGTTGTCAGCAGGCACCGGAAGCGGTTGACCAGCATCACGAAGGCGTTATCGACCACCTTCCTGGCCCTCGACAGACGGTAATTGAAGGCGCGTTGTTTCTTTTGTAGTCCTTGGTGGGGGTGTGGTTTCTGGAGCCACTCTCTCATAGGGAAGGCGTCGTCGCCCACAATGAAGTAGGTCACTGGCTCGTCATCCCCAGGCAGTGGCTCCCGGCCTGGCAATCCTGCTGCGTCGTTTTCTAGCGCCTGCCGGAGGTCGGTCACCTGAAAAATGTCGGCATCCGTGGCTGACCCGTTTGCTCCCACATCTACGTAGGTGAACTTTCCCTTGGAGGCAAACAGTGCAGGGAGAACGATGGAGTGGTACCCTTTGTAGTTGTAGTAGTACGATCCACAGTTGGCAGGGGGTTGCATTGCGATGTGCTTACCGTCGATCGCTCCTACGGTGTGGTGGAAATTCCATGTGTCGGCGAATCCCTTGGCTATGTCCTTCCACCCCTGCGGTGTCGTCGGGCACACGATCACCTCCTCCAAGTATTCCTGTACGATGGCCTCGCATGTCTCTCGTACAACCTTGGAAATGGTGTTTGGACCCACTCGGAAGTTGAGGGCCATGCTTTTGTAGGCCTCACCTGTGGCCAGGAAGCGCAGTGTGATGGCCAGACGTAGGCCTGGCTCCAGGGCCTTCCTAAAATTAGTATCCTGCTTTTGGATGCGTGGTGTCAGCCGTCCCAGAATCTCAGTGTAGAGTTCCTCGTCCATTCGCAGGTAATACTTGTAGGTGGTGACGTCCGTTGCTTGTAGGGTCTTGAGCAGTTGCTGATAGTGGCCATACTTTTCTCTTTCTGCTATCCATTCCCTCACAAAACAACTACGTGCCTTGGCTTTGCGTTTCTAATTCTTGTTCCTAATCCGAGTCCTCCTCAAAATCACGGCAGTGTAGAGCTGGACTCTCAGGTTGGTAATCAGCAACTGGTTGCGGTGCAGTAGGTCTTGGTAGTAGTCGTCGGTTGTCAGGTAGGGCGGTAGGTGTTCGAGTAGGGCAGTGCTGGGCTCCATGGTGCAGATGCAAGGTTTGGTGGTAGACTGTGTGGGGGTCTACGGCCCCCGACCTTTATATAGGGTTGGGTACTTTGTCGTGCTTCTGTCGTAGGAGTCGACCCTGTTGGGTGACACACGTATGTATCGTGCGACACACTTGCGCAGCACATATGCTGCTCGTCTGGCAGACGGCTAACATCCTAACAATATCCTAACAACATCCAACTTAGTGTACTGTGAACGTGTTGCGCGGACGTGTGTGTCATACTGACATCGTAATAGGGTCACGAGTTAACGTGTGGCAGACGTAAATGTGTCGTGAGTGACGTGTGACTGACGTGTGAGTGACGTGCGGCTGTTCTTGTCTGGCGAGCCTCGTGTCAAACGTGTCGATTCGGCAAAAAGTTGTTAAATCGGCTAACATCGGCCGTTGTCGTGTCTTGACGTACTGTATGGGACGCGGCCTTCAGTCAAACGCCGACCCGGTATCATATTTATAGCCTAGGCCATTTCATCTTCCCAGGTCTAATTATTTACTTTATATCCGTTTCTCCTCTACCGCCTAGGAATAATATTCAGGATATAATTGGTGCCGTGTGACCAGGATACTGGGCCATCTGTTATATATTGATAGGAATTGGGGGGGTATTAGGCCTGACTTGTCTGCCATTGTGTAGAGCTGGGCGATCCAGTGGACAAATGTTGAGGGGCGCATAGGCTATGTCCGGGATTTTCCGCTGGACCGTCCAGTGCAGTGCCCTGCTTTTTTTTTGTTAAACAGTTCTATAGACCAGGGGCAAGGGTGGACACTGTCAGGCAGACCTCAGCCTGGGTTAGATGCGCCAAGGAGCCGGAAGGTATTAGATAGGCTACTGAACAGAGCGCATACCTTCTTTGAGGAGAAGGACAAGGCCGAGGAGGAGCAGTCGACGCAATAGGCTAGATCTAAAGACTAGGACTACGGCTGCGGCTGTTCCTCCTTCAGAGAAGTCATGATCCTTCTTTCTCTTTCTTTTTCTTTCTTTTTCTTTGTAATTTGTTAAAATTTAATGTAGCCTAGCCTAGTAAAGTAAATATTGTAAAGTAGAGAAATATGACATAGGGTAATTTTTCTTTTCTTTGATCATTTGTAAACTCACAGGGGGCACACGGTCTTCATGCTTCAATTTGCTTGGTTGCTGTCGTCATCAATGTAAGTAGGTTAGCCTAGGCTTAGAATAGATTAGAATACGTTAGCCTACAGTGACGATTAGTATTGTTGTTCCTTAAGCTTTAGTTACCGTATACTTTTAAGAATGGATGAGAAAATAAAGCCATTGCGGCGGTTCAGGGCCGCCAAGAAGGGAGGGATTACTAAGCTTACCTCTAATCTCTCTGAATGTATTGAACATGCTGCTACACTGCATGATGTAAGGGGTGTGAAAGTCACTTTAGAATAGGCCCTAGCTGATATTGAGTCGTATAACGTAGAGTTGTATAGCTTATATTCAGATGATCAGTTAGAGGATGAGATGGTGAAAGATATGCAGTATGTTAATCAAGTAAACAGTCAGTTAGCTGAGTTAGATAGTGCTCTACAGACAACCACTACTGGTAGATCTCATGATAGTGCAGCAAGTAGGAAACAGAAGGGTATTAAGCTACCCTCCCTGAAGTTGCCAGTTTTTTATGGGGATCCAACACAGTGGGTGGGTTTCTGGGAGCTCTTTGATTGTAGTGTTCACTCCCAAACAGACTTAACTGACATTCAGAAATTTACGTATCTAAAGGGACAACTTAGTGGTGAGGCTCTACAAATTGTTAGTGGATTTAGTTTGGTCGCTGCAAGTTATGAACCAGCGGTCACTATACTGAAAAACAGTTATGGTCAAAAGGATCGCATCAAAGCAGCTCACATAGCGAAACTGTGTAATCTCCCACATCCTAGCCAAGAGGTCAGTGCTCTGAAAGATTTTTCCGCGTCATTTGAGTGTGCGTTAGAGTCATTACGCTCTATGGATGTAACAGTAAGTGAAATGTGTGCAGTACTGTTGCATAATAAACTCCCTAGTGCACTCTCTGAACTGATTAAGCGTGAATTAAAAGACAACTGGCTGGATGTGGATGAATATGTTCGTGTGTTTAAGACTGAAGTGTGCAATCTAGAAAGTAGACATAATCCACTAGAACAGTTTGGGGCGACCGCCACAGCAGCATATGCAGTGTATCAGAAACCCGATACCAAGCAGAAGTATGGATGTAAGTTGTGTTTAAAGACAGGACATTTTTGGGCAAAGTGTGCAAAATACAAGAACAGTCCCGCCAAGGCCAATAGAGCAAGGCAGTTGAAATTGTGCGTCGGGTGCCTGTCGTCAGAACATGGCAGCCAGAGGTGTACTAACCCTAAGATTAGGCCGTACCGATTCTACCAACAGAAACATTTTAATTATTTGTGTCCGACGCCACGCCTTGAACAAACTGGACAACCAGCAGCCCCTGAACCAACAGTGACCATGGCTGTGGCTTCGGGCCGTAATGCAGTGTTGTTGCCTACCATTCAGATTCCCTTGACCGACAGAAACGGTCATACCAGTAGAGTAAGAGCTTTGTTGGACCAATGTTCGCAGCGTACCTTCATCTTGCGCTCTGCTTTATCGCAGCTTGATTACGTTAGGGTCAGTAAGGAACAGCTAAAGCTCCAGGGATTTACTGGCTCACTTGGTTGTACTGAGTTTGAAATAGTAGAGTTAACCTATCATCACAGAAGAAGGGTACGTAATTTGAGAGCCGTTGTGGTAGAGGAGTTACCAGTATACAAGCCAGGGAGGGGATTAGGGATGGAGGTAAATGCTATCAAGGCTCGGGGTTACAAATTAGCAGATCCAGGTATCACTGATGGAGATATGATAGGGTTACTGATTGGGGCGGACTTTTATTACCACTTTGTACATTCAGGCTATGTCAGGGAAGGAAGTATAGTTATGTTACCCACAATTTATGGTTACGCACTGAGTGGCACTTATCAATCAGATATAGAAGAGACCCATGTAGAGTTAGTCACTGTTCTTAAGTTAGCAGTAGACCCTTTAGTGGAGATACAGGAAGATATTGGCAGGAATTCTCCAGAATTAAAGGATCTGACAGCTCTATGGGACTTGGACCATATTGGTATAAGTCCTAATGAGACTGGTAAGGGTGGGGAGAAAGTCTTAAATTGATTTTCTGAAACGGTACAGTATTCCGAAGCACAGGGACAGTATATAGTGGAACTGTCGTGGAGAGATAACATAGATAAATTACCTGATAAATTTAAGTTAGCCCTGGGCAGAATGAGAGGCTTGCAGCATAAGTTTATAAAATATCCCAACTACTGTCAACAGTATACAAAGGTTCTGGATAATCAGATAGAAAGGGGGTTTATTGAAAGGGTAGAAAACAGGAATCAGGCTGGTCATCCCATTCACTACTTAGCTCACCATGGTATTACCAAGGATAGTGTTACTACACCTGTACGGATAGTGTTTGACTGTTCGGCTAGGATGGACGAGAAGGCGTTCAGTCTGAATGACTGTCTCCATACAGGTCCATCGCTAGTGGCTGACCTCACCCAGGTGCTTCTGCGCTTTAGATGCCATCAATTTGTGTGGGTGAGTGATATTGAGAAAGCATTTCTCATGGTGGGGTTGAGTGAGAAAGATAGGGATGCTACTAGGTTTCTGTGGCCCATTGATCCCTTGGATGTTGCAAGTCCTTACATTGTCTACCGGTTCCATGCAGCTCTGTTCGGGGCCACCTGTTCCCAGTTCCTCCTTAATGCTACCATTAAAAAACACCTGTCTATGATACAGGAGAACAGTGAAGTAGTTACTAAGCTCAAAAGGGGGCTGTATATTGATAACTTGCAGGGGACTGGTGATGATGTTAGTGATTTGCAACAACAATGTTGGGATGCCCGTAGAATATTTTCCAGCGCTAACCTGTCTTTACGTGACTGGGTCACAAATAATGAGAATTTGCAGGAACTGTTGCACCTGAAGGGTATACCTTCCACCAAACAAGACGGGGTTAGGGTGCTTGGCGTTGGGTGGCTAACTAATAAGGATATGTTACAGGTTAATTGCCGTGGAAGTAGCCCTGCATTGGGTATGAAACGTGAGGCTCTAAGTCTAACCGCGAGTGTGTTCGATCCTCTAGGAGTGTTCCTACCGGTAACCATCCGGGCGCGGAGGTTCGTACAGGACTTGTGGAGATAAGAGTGTGGGTGGGATGTCCCCATTCCAGATGACATGAGAGCTAACTGGCAGGGTATTTATAACGATATGATAGATAGTACAGGTATCATGTTTCCCCGTCAGGTCACTATTTCTAAGAGGGTTACGCTGCACCTATTTAGTGACGCTAGCTCAGTAGCATATGGTGTAGCGGCCTATGCAGTTGGTGATTAGGTGAGTAGGTTAGTAATGGCCAAAGCTAAGGTGGCGCCTATTAAGTCCCTCACCATACCTAAGATGGAGTTGACTGCTGTTCTTCTCGCAGCTCGTCTCGCATGTTATATATGTGAGGCCTACGCGGACGAGCTGATTATAGAGAATGTATACCTCTGGTCGGACAGCCAGATAACCCTATGCTGGTTGTCTAGTAAAAAGATTTGGCTATTTATGTTCAAAATAGAGTTGATGAGATAAAGTCATTAGTCCCCGGCACTCATTTTCGTTATGTGTCCACAGAGGACAACCCCAGTGATCTAGTTACCAGAGGGATTTCTTATGTGTCCTTAGTTGCTTCTTCGCTTTGGTGGGGAGGGCCCATATGGCTACCTCACCTGGCCTGATCATGGCCCAATAGGGGGCTCAATAGGAGGGGACACCACTGTGGGTTGTAACGTGAGTCAAGAGGGAATCCTGTCATTGCCCCTGTCGGTTGCCCCTACTGCCATATTGAATTGGGACCGGTATGGCTCATATATGAAGTCATGGCATGTAAAGGCATGGGTCCTTAGGTTTATTAGGACTCTTAAAGAGAAGACACAAGGGAACTATCAGGCAAAACCGGCATACTTGACGGTGCCGGAATTAAGAGCAGCAGAGTCAGCCATGATAAAGGTAGCTCAGAGAGAAGCTTACTCTGAGGAACACCACTATTTGTCAAAAGGACAGGGCACACCAAACAATATAGTGAAGCAGTTAGGCCTCTATATGGAGGGAGGCATGATACGCTGTAGAGGTAGGCTACACTTTTCAGCTTTACATGATAGCGCCAAGTACCCTATCCTTATCCCTAATAAACATTGTATAGCCACTCTCCTTAGTAATTACTGCCACAAAGTGTGTAACCATAGTGGTGTTAGTTATGTTGTAAATTACATAAGGCAAAGATGGTGGATCCCCAAGATTAGACAGGTAGTAAAGAAAGCCTTAAGGGGATGTATCATCTGCAAGAGATTGCAAGGTACATCATACCGTGCTGTACAGGCCCCTCCGTTGCCGGAGTTTAGGGTTCAGGGAGTGAGTCCTTTCCAGGTAACGGGGGTTGACTACACAGGTGCCTTGCCAGTAAAAGAGAAGGGGCGTGCTGTAAGTAAACTATATGTAGTCTTATTCACCTGTGCAGTTACTAGAGTGGTCCATGTAGAAATGGTGTCTAACCTCTCCTGCGAATCATTTTTGCATGCGTTCCGTAGGTTTAGTAGCAGGAGGGGTTACCCTGAGATTATGATGAGTGATAATGCCACCACATTTGTTAGCAGAGCCAGTACATTACGGGAGTTGATGGATGATGCAAGGTTAAAAGGTACTCTAGCGGAATTCAAGTGCGAGTGGCGGTTTATACCGGCCAGGGCGCCATGGTTCGGTGCCATATGGGAACGAGTCATTGGCATCCTAAAGGCTGGCTTGAAGAAGGTACTGGGTCGAGCATTGGTTACCACAGAGGAACTGAATACGGTATTACTGGAGCTCGAGGCCACAGTCAATGATCACCTGCTTGGCTACAGCTACAGTGATCTTGAATACCCTCTACCCATCACTCCTTCACAACTGGTTCATGGGAGGCGGATCAGAAGCTTTCCAAGGCGGGAAGTCACGGAGGAAGATCTCAAGGACACGACTTGGCATAACAATGATTCCGTCAACCAACGCTTCCAATATGTTACGAAGCTCTCACATGACCTGTGGAAAAGGTGGAGCACTGATTATCTAATATCACTCAGGGAGCAACATCGTCACTTAATGGTAAAAAAAGAGATAGCATCGCCGCAAGTTGGGGACGTCGTTCTAGTACATGATGACGGCCCCCGACTTTTTTGGCGTATAGGTCGGATAATGAAATTTCTTCGTGGTCCTGACCACGAATGTAGGGTAGTTCAGGTAAAAACAGGAGCCGGTTTGACCCCCAGACCGGTGGTTAAGCTATACCCAATAGAGATAGATTTAGAGGTAGTGGATGGCGACAGCAAAGCGAACTCTGATAATATCCTTCCTGCTACTGGAGCGGACCGAGGTGATACCCCTCAGAGGCCGTCATGTCGGGCTGCTTTGGGTTCCTCCCAGTTGTGGCGATCCATGATCGGGACGGGACAATTGTAAATACTCTGTATATAGCTGGTGGCGGAGTATGTCGTGAATCCTAGCTGGTATATATACCGTAGTTTGAATTTCCCGGGTTCACGACAGCTGGTTCCTTTTTGTTTATACACATTACTTTATTTATCTTTGTGGATAAATATTACTGTGGTTGCACCAATTATATCTTAGTTTATTTTCCCTTATTATTTAATCACGGGAGACAATATAGAACCCTTAAATATATTTATATTGTTACGATAAAAGGGTATCTCAGTACACTTCACACAGAGACTTCGTCCTGTTCACAACAAACACCAGTTGCTGCCACATAACAACAGAACTTCACTGAACATCACCTAACCTACACTCTTTGCATCACAGCTAAGTTCCTTTAATACTAGAAGTACTTCATAGATATTACTGGGACTAACACAGATAACCTACACATACATGTTTACAAGTAAGTCAAACGCCGACCCGGTATCATATTTATAGCCTAGGCCATTTCATCTTCCCAGGTCTAATTATTTACTTTATATCCGTTTCTCCTCTACCCCCTAGGAATAATATTCAGGATAGGTAGATTGTATTATTCGGAATAGTGGACCGAACAGGGGCGGATTAAGGGTACATGGGGCCCCTGCCTAAAATTCATGCTTTCATCAAGCAGGTGACGATCGAAGCTAGCCTATACAGCCCTATTTTTAAATAGGGCACTTTCAGAGGCATTTTGAGGCTTATGAAGAGACATACTAGATAATTTTAAGTTATATTGGGTACAGTGAAAATGGTGAAAAATAGAAACAACTAGCTTGGTTAAGACAAGAAAATCGATCTTGTTTTGAAGATCAATAAGGACTTGGGGAACAAAAATGCAACTGTGAGTCTCTGATGCATTTCCTTTGCATTTGAGTGTCAGTGTACGATAACCTTTGCATTTGAGTGTCAGTGTACGATAACCTTTGAGTGTCAGTGTACGATAACCTTTGAGTGTCAGTGTACGATAACCTTTGCATTTGAGTGTCAGTGTACGATAACCTTTGCATTTGAGTGTCAGTGTACGATAACCTTTGCTGAAAATGGGATACCTGTAAGTCTGGTTTTCAGGTAAGAGTTACTGGCTGCATATAAAAGCTCTTTCAACAATCATTAGGGAATATTAGAACAAAATCCACCTGAAAGTCTCAAATGTCCAACTAACTCAAGAGTGAACCATATTCCCAGTCTTTCTTTTACTCAGGCAATACTTTGTTTCTCTTCTCAATCTAACTGTCCTTCTTCTTGACTTATCACTTATGCTTAAAGCTCTGCGCTGAGTTATCCCCCTTCCACAAAATGTTTGTAACAGTTACAATTGGATTTAAACTGTTGTTTAAATCTGGGGAGGGGATTAGTTATAGTTATTAGTTATAAGTTACTATCAGTAATCGCTAACCCCAATTTTTTTATGTTCAGCAATGATAAGGGGTCATAAAACCTATACAACACAATAAAATCAATGAGAGTACAGTCAACTAGGTAAATTCACAGAACAAAAATCCCATTGTTCAAGCTTAGTAGACTCTCTCCAAGGCAGGTCACTCAGGTTGAGCGACAAACATGGCTGAGTGACTCAGCCATCTCTGTCATGCAGGTGCATCCACGAACACGCTTCCAGTGCGACGCCCGCCAGTTTAACTGCCCGTTCTCACTCCTTACATTATACACTAGAGAAACTTAACTCTAATGTTTGGCCGTCCAGGCCCGTCTTGGCGTCCTCTATATTCAAGTGTTGGAGTGTCAATAATGACTTGAGCATTCGAGTAGGAATATAAAATTATACTTTATAATATTCAGATTCTCTCTTCTAGGTTTCATATAGAAAATTAGTCATTATCTATGTATTAAACATATAACTATATAAGCAAATGAGATATCATCCAGAATATATGTATGAGATACAAGATTCAATACTTTCGTTGGTGGTGTTTGGTGTTTTGATGAAATTAATACAAATATAGAATACTGCATAAAATAACAGGGAGAGTTACGAGTTATGCAAGAAAACCGGGGCCTGAAGGTAAATATAGCGGTAACTATTTTATTATTTAGGCACTGGCCCATTAAGTTACATGTACTATTATTAGTTTATTACTGTTTATAATGAAAACCTAAGTGTTAGTGTCGCCGTGGCCCGTGGAGGAATAGTACCTGAGGGAAGATTTGTCATGGGGAGTTGGGAACGCCCGGAGGGCCCCCAATCATGCATCCCCCTTAGGTGACATTTTTTTCTGTTAATCAACTTTGGGAATTGGGGGCCCCTGGCTGCAGCCCAGCTATGAGGTTTGGGCTATTCATATATCATTCAGCTGTTGCTGGAGTTAGCGGTGTAGTGCACTTAATATGTCACTGCGAGAGGCTCTACTACCCTGGTATTTGTTTTCAAGGTTCTATTATTGTTTGTATCTTTGGCAATGGATGGTACTTACATGCCGATGCTTGTGGCAGCGAGGTAATGTTAGTTTCTAGGGCGGCATCAGTGGTAAGAGTACCGGATTCCGAAAGGGCTTGTGTGAGTGATGGAAGGAGTTTGGTGAGGTGCCCTTTTTGACTGAAATCACTTTATGGAGTTGTGCAGGAATCCCTGCGACCATGTACAGTACCATGTTTATGATGTATATTGTCTACCTCAATTGTAAGTGCTCTCTTCTGGTATTATGTTTCTATGGTCATTCTACAGCAGGGATATCATTTAACGTGGGGGAGGTATCTCTTGCGAAGATTTTTTCACGTCGCCCTTGTTTCCTGGGTGTTCTTTCTAGGTACAGTACATAATAATTAAACTACAATAGCCTGTCATTTGTCTTAGTATTATATGATTATTGTCTGATTATTTTTATTACAACAAAATTACTAATAATATATATATTGGCTTTAGAGTCACATATAGTGAATTGTCTTAACCTTATATGTGTGAATTACATTGGCGATTATGAGGTTTATTATAATTATACATCTACACCAAACCTACGAAGTGAAAGATACATTTAAAAAAAAGGGTCATGCGTATTTCAGCATGAGTATAAATATATTATATACCGTATGTGATAAGTTTGTCATATATTTTCTATGTGTAAGAATGAGATTAACGTCAGGCTGTTTGTAAAAAGTGTTTCCCCCAAAGTCAAAAGAGTGACAGAAAGCCAAATTCAAGGGACGATGGGGTCACAATATCTGGACACACAGAGATTATAGGAGTCTAAGTCATAGGATGAAGGAAAGTTTAATTGAGGGAGAGAGTTCCAAAGTCTACTTGTTGAGTAGAAGGAAGACTGACGAAATTTGCCAATTCTTGGTTTAGAGAGCTGGGCAGAGTAAGAGTGGGACTGTGTTGAAAGGTGGGTGCCTGGCACTCGCCGCAAGGGAGGGAATATGCACTAAGAGAGCGCTGAAGAATGCTGATTGTTGCGAAAACGATAGAAGAGTGAAAGAGATGCAGCATTGCGTCGTGTAGAAATAGATTGTAGGAAAGTAGTAAGAGGAAGTGAGTTTATGGGTGGAACCTCCCCGCACATGCGAACAATACTCGACAAATGGGCGCACTGTGCCCCTATACAGAGCAAGAAGGTGTGCGGGGGTGAGGACCACACAGAGAAGATTGAGCAGACCTAACTTCTGCAAAGCTATTGTAACAAGAGTGGTATGCATGCATTTATGAATGTTTTTGAGGAAATAAATACATTTATACGTTATCTTAAGGAATGGAAAAGAAGAAAGAATAAGACAAAACATACCTATAGAAAGGCTCACACTCTTGCATAGTATATGTGCCAAGGATATTAATTACAAACCAAATACAAAAGCAGGGGGTGATCTACAAGATATAATTATATTTCCCTGTAATAGGAAAACACAAAATGCGTAAAACTGTTTTAGCAGTTAATTTCCAAAAAATAAATAATAAAAGAGGACAATTAAGTATGCAGGGAGAAATATAATACTGTACATGAAAGTCGACAAGTTAACTGACATGCATGTTGAACACAGCAAAACAAAAGATTGCCTAAAGTTTCAACACAAACAATAGCAAAAGAGAATCGCAATATATGACAATTTTAAATATATAATATAACAACAACAAAAATACAAAGAAAATATTTAATATGGAGACAAAACAAAGCACAGGTATTGCACATCATCTGAAACAAACCAATAAACAGATCAATGGATTACATAAAACAAACCAATAAACAGATCAATGGATTACATAAAACAAACCAATAAACAGATCAATGGATTACATAAAACAAACCAATAAACAGATCAATGGATTACATAAAACAGATCAATGGATTACATAAAACAGATCAATGGATTACATAAAACGGCAACGCAACATAAGTTAAGGAGGGTCACCGGCTTTTTTTATCTCTCCTTTTCTCTCTTTCCTTGGCTTGTATCCATTCGGCCCAATTCAGCCAACTGTTTTAAGACGTTTATCCCCATCCAGGTGTCGATTTCTTCCTGGAGAGCGATAGCGAGCCAGCATTGAATGGAGAAATCCGTCTTCGACGGAGAAATGTTTCTATCGAAAAATTTACTAATTAGCTTGCTGTCAAAACAAAACATATATATATATGCTGGCTCGTTACCGCTCGCCAGGACAATATTGACACCTGGATGGGGGTAAACGTCTTAAAACAGTAGGCTGAATGGGGCAAAATGGATACAAGCCAAAGAGAGAAGGAGAGAAAGATAAAAAAGCGAGGTGGGTTCCCTTAAGATAACATATTATGAGTATGAATTACGAACAATATGGACTCATCTACACCCCTAGGGCCCACTCAGCCCATACATTAGGGCAATCATTGTGTGTAGGGTTTACTTTGTGCGTGTTGATGGGTCCCTATTAGCGGCCTCAATGGTCGGGATGGGTTGCCTTGAGGGATGTATTTATCTCCGGAGCTGTGTTGATGACGGTAGAAGGAGAGACAAAAAGGGAGAGAAGAAAAAGGGAGAGCACAAAGAAAAAGAAGCGGAGAAGAAGAAATAGTAAAACACAGAGATATCAGATTGTGGAATAATAAGAACAAACATGGTGACGGGAAAGATAAACAAAGGCTAAAAGGAAATGCGAGGCGAAAGAAAGATAACAATGTTAGTTCACATACAAATAGGAGAGGCATATCATTCATCGTGAAAATAACTAGGAATTAGTGTTAAAATCACTACACTGAAATCAGGTTTAGAAGAGATAACAACATTTTACGTTGATTGGGCAGGATTTCTGAACTTTGTTTAACTTTGCAAACGAAAGATTAGTTTCTTTAACCCGTACAGCCCCAGCAACGCGCCTGACGCGTCGGCGATGTATGTAACGCACAGCCCCAGAGACGCGCCTGGCGCGTCACCCTAATTGCGCCGACCGTAACCTCAGGTGTAGCCACTCAAGAGGGCTCAGATTTGTATGGGAACTGTGTACGTATCCCACGCAACCGTGCCGATGGTTGAAAACTCTCAAAGTCCACGTGCGTGAGCGCGCAATAACCTGTTTTTTTGGGGTAATTGCCTACAATATTTTACTCTTGTAAAATACGTTTTCGGGGGCTCTGTAGGACCATTCTTTAAGCTTTTTGAGCGGTTTTTCGTGGTTTTTCCTTCATTCCTAACCCATTCGCTATTGTTTCTGGAATAAAACCATATTTTGAAAACCGGCCGGGTTCTGGTGAACAAACATTACAAAACTAGCCGGGGCTGGACGGGTTAAACTAGCAAAAAGAATCCAATCTGAAATTCATTGATAAGGGAATAACATAGGCCATTAACCCTTTACGGATGGGGACATTTGTAACTTTTACTACCTGCCAGGCGGGCAGATTTACCCTAAACGAGCATCATTCCATGCTCTTTTTCATGCATAAACAAGAGCCAGAGCGTAATACAATTATGTATCCGTGAAAAGGCGATAATAGAGCTTTCCAATGACACCTGAATCATCCTTGTACGACAATGGGTTCGCTTGCAACTATGTTGCAACACGAGTACAAAAACCCTAAAATACGGTAATTTCCCGAGATTTTACCCTGTCTAGCGAGGCGAGGGATGTGTAGGTATGTGTTATACATGCCAGTAACCTCGCTAGGCTCGGGCCAAGCGGTCAGAGCCCACCTGCGGTCCTCCCACCGCGTGGACTCTCTCTCAGAGCCGATAATGTGCTCAAAATCCCTTGCGACTTAAGTCGGGACCCGCGGGTTAGGCCATGGTTCTCTCACCCGACTTAAGTCGGGAGCCGCGGCTTGAGTGTTAAAAGACTCGGCAACAAATTTAATTAAATTTCTCCAATCATATGATGACCATATTGATCAACTTTGATAGAGTCTGGCATCAATCCTTATTGTCGAAGATGTCACACTACGGCCTTGCATCATTAGTTCCACTAATTTCTTCTTATCTTCATAACAGAAAAATACGTGTAATGGTAGATGGCCTTTATTCTCAATTTCACTCAATAAATGCTGGTGTTCCCCAGGGATCAGTTTTGGCCCCAACTCTGTTCCTCATTCATATCAATGATCTCATATCTACCACTCATAATCCAATACATTCCTACGCAGATGACTCAACACTCCACAGTTCCTTCACATTTACCAATTCTTTCACCCAACCCGATCTTATAAATTCAAAAATAAGCACTGCAATTTCTCTGAACCAGGGCCTTTCTAGGATTGAAGAATGGGGACAGAAGAATCTAGTTTCCTTTAATGCACAGAAAACCAAGTACATTCAATTTTCTAACCGACAGAATCTCACTGACTCCCATATATTTTTTAATGATGTAAATATTCCCACTTCCCCTAGTATTGACATTCTCGGTGTAACATTAACTACTAACTTGAGCTGGACACATTATGTTAGAAGCATTGCTAAGAATGCCTCTAAAAAACTGGGACTCCTGTACAGAGTTCGAGAATTCTTCACTGACGAGCAGTTGGCCGTAATATATAAAAGGCATGTGCGTTCTCAGATGGATTACTGTTCACCTCTATGGAGTGGAAGTGGAGTGGTTGCATTGAGGCAGTTGGACAAAATTCAAAATAAAGCTATTAGATTAATCAATAACCCTGCAATCACACAGGACCTTCCTACATTATCCATACGAAGAAATGTTGCATCCCTTGCATTATTCTACAGATATTTTCACAGCAATTGTTCCGAGGAACTTGCTTCAATTGTTAGTCCAGTTAGTCCAGCAACCCACCCTTATCTCGGATCACTTCGGAGATCGGCCCAACATTCTTGACTTATTTCTAACCTCTAACCCTTCTGCTTATGCTGTAAATCTGTTCTCTCCTTTGGGTACCTCCGACCATAAACTTATCTCTGTCACCTGTCCTATCTTTATGGTACGGCCACCCGATCCTCCCAGCCGGCGGCGCTTGTGGCACTTTAACTCTGCCGACTGGGAGTCTCTTCGGCAGTACTTCTTTGATTTCCCATGGAATGACTTCAGTTTCCGTGGCCGGGGACCCTCGGAGAGTGCTGAACGCATTACCGAGGTAATCCATTTGGGTATGGAAGCATAAATTCCATTTTCTTTTTATCAGTCTAATGCAAAACAATCTTGGTTTACTCACGCTTGTTTTACTGCTGCCTGCAATAAGGAGGAAGCATTCAAACGGTACCATCACTTTCAAACTCAAGAATCTCATACTTCCGATGTTTCTGCCTGGAATCAAGCCAAATCTGTTCTTCACCTTGCCAGACATTCATTCATCAATAAGAAATGCACCGAACTATCGAACTCTAGCTCTTCCCAAGCTTTCTGGCATCTAGCCGTAAACCTCTCAAAAATTTGTCTTCTTCGTTTTTCCCTCCTCTTTTCCACTCTGACGTCACCACCGTAACTTCTTCCTCTGACTAAGCTGAACTCTTCGCTAACAATTTCGCTAAAAACTCCACCTTGGATGATTACGGTGCTACTTCCTCCCTCTCCACTTATGCCTAACATCATAATCTCTTCCAAGGATGTACTTTCCACCGTCTCTGGGCTAAATACTAAGAAAGCTTACGGACAGGCTGTGTTCCTCTTATTGTACTAAAAAACTGTGTTTCCGTGCTGACTCCCTGCCTAGGCAAACTCTTTCGGCTATGTCTCTCCTCTAACGTCTTTCCTTCTTGATAGAAGTTTGCTCTCATTCAACCTGCCCCAAAGAAGGGTGACTGCTTTCAACCCTCCAACTATCGTCCAATTGCTCTCATTTCTTGCATCTCTAAAGTTTTTGAAAATATTCTTGCCTCAAACTTTCCTCATCATCAGCGAGGGGAGGGTCACGTCCGTCGCGGTCCGGGATTTTTCGACTATTCCGCGGGATACTGGTAATTAAACTTTCATAAAATCACACACAAAAACAAACGTAGTGTCGCGGTACTGTGAAGTGAGAAATCGAACTGATTGATAAAATATCTTGGGAGATATACGCGTTTTGGAGAAAAAAAATCTGTTAACTCCTACAGCAGTGCCACAGCGCTTGTCTAGGGCAGGCCCATGAGGCATAGACAAGGCGTGGTGGAAAGAAGAAGGGAAAGAAAAAACCTTTACATCCCAAAGCAAAAGTGTTAGCTCTATAGTCCTATGAAATCAAACAGGGTTATGTGAAAATAGGAAGCCTAAGTTAAAAGTGGTAGTGAACAACGTATATCACGTAAATAAACTAGGAAAGTATAATACAGAAAATCAAAGTCAAGGGAACTTTAGTGTGGGAACAGGACGTATACTGTAAACAAAATACCCTCGGTGACCGCAAAGACCATAAACATATATCTCCTCGTCCCCACCCCCCTCACAGCGCAGATTATTTCTCGACCATATCGCAGGATAGTAGTGACGTTATCGGAGAAAGATCTCCCACGCAAACAAATGTGGTGAAAATTCGAACCTGTGCAGTGTTGAATCAAGTTGATAGGTAAAACAGGACAATTAAAATAGATAATATAGATATGCAGCCTGGAAAGTTCATTATTTTCCTAGAGTGCCGTATATTACGCTAAGCAGCCGACTAAAAACGGGAAAAGTGGTTAGGGCAGTGAAAATTCTGTTTCATAAGATTATAGAAAGTGTTACTTAAAGTTAAACCAAAACGAGTGTACGTAAGGGTTACGAGTGACACTACCCCCCCCCCCCCCCTTCCCCCAAACCGTGTAACAAACACCTTGTCCTCCGCGCCCCCCCCCCCTCCCCTCTCTCTCTCTCTCTCTCCCCATGTAAGGTCGGGTGGAAATAAATAACTAAATAAATAAATAAAAAAAAAAAAAAAAACAACAATGTCTACCAGAGACACCTGTACGAGGTGTAAGATGAATATACACGTGGATAAAGGCACAGCATGTCAGATAAACAAGAAACCATACCACTGGGTTTGCATAGGATTGATACCAATAAATGAGGCGTACAATACAAGAGGGAAGAACCTCCGTTTCTGCGAGAGTTGTTTCGATATCACATGGCAAGTCATTCAGACTGTAGAAAATACAGAAGTACAAGATAGACCGAAATATAGCCAAGATGTAGCTACTTTTCACAGAAAATGGGGAACTATTGGGGCCACAGGGTACCAGTATCACAACCAACACACACACACCTTCCCATGCAAAAGCCCACATTGCCTCCAGCACATCAACACACATCGCCTGCCGAACACCAACCTTTCTCACCCTACATATCCACAAACCCTGCCGCACACCTCCCCACCCCTCCCCAGAAACAGAAAACCCCCACATTAATCCCAGCTATGGCCATTGACCACCCTACTGCTGTTGATCAAATACATTTGCAGGATGAAAGTAGGATGCAACAAGCCTCCATATCAGGCTCCCCTTCCACATCCCCCCCCCCCCCCCCCTCACCACTGCCACCTGCCCACCTACAATCGACCCGTAACACCACCCCCCTGCAGGCCTCCCCCACCCATACACCCATACACACTTAGCTCACCACATAACCCCGCTCAGCCCCAGCCACCCCTACTGGGGTTGTCTACACCAGTGTGCAGATATTATCTGGAAAGAAGGTGCTACTTTGGTCAAACGGGTGAATATAATGGGAAGTCATGTAGATTTGCATAACCCAAAATTTGCAACAGCCTAACCAGTCATGGAAAATATAGATTTGGGGAAATCTGCAAATACCACCACCCATCCCTTTGCAACACATCACTTTAGAAAAAGACCTGCTACAATATGAAATGCCCAGCTTTTCATATTAAAGGGACTTGGAGATATGCTAGACCTAACACGAATGGTAGCCAAAAAAACTCTCTAGCTATGCGAGGACGAGACAGAGGAAAAAGGCAAGGACGGAAATGGCAGATGAAGATGAAGAGACTGAGGGAGATGGAAGAGCACATAGAACACCTCAAGCACCTCCTGGCCTCCCAAGAGTGGCAAATACATCCCGAAGACTATTAGGTGTACATAGTACTCCAAACAATCCCTCCCCAATCTTGTTTGCAAATATCTAAGGCCTAGCAAATAGAACCACGAACAAAGTACCATTTATTAGGGGCCTGCTAGAGGAAGGAAACGCTATATTTGCGGCTCTCACAGAAACTCACATTAAAGATCAGGAAGAGAGTGAGGTATGGAACTATGGATTCCTGGTTACAACCTACATAGGGCAGACAGAACGCATAGATCACATGGAGGTGTAGCCTTGTACATTCACGACTCACTGATATGTACTGATTTCCTAAATAACAGTAATGAAGTGGTGGAAATACTTGGAGTTAAAATAGAATCCCTAAATTTAGCAGTTATTGTTACATACAGGCCTCCAGACTCATCCCTAGAAGAATTCAAAACCCAGCTCAACAAAATAAAATCAGAAGTGGAAACCCTGGGGAACCCAACACCAAATATTATAGCTAGGAGACTTTAACCTACCACACATTAAGTGGAGACAACTAGAAAACCAGGTAGTGGCAAATAACACCGGAGAAGCAAATACAAATACGAGAGAGCTTTTTGAACTTTGCGATTTTTTTAGTCTTACCCAACATATTGCCGAACCCACACGGGAAAACAATACCTTAGACCTGGTCTTCACTAACAATGACTCTCTAGTACACAGCATTAACATATCGGACACAACATACTCAGATCATCAATTAATTGAGAACAAAACAACCTAAGCAAGTGTACAGACAACATCAGAATCGAGAACAAAAACCGGCCCCTTCAGTAAATTTAACTTCAATAACAAAAACATTAGGTGGGAAGAGGTAAATCAAGAAATGGAGGAAATAGACTGGGAAGATTTAATGAATAACCTGACACCAGCAGAATGTCTAGTCTTAATAACATAAACCATGATCCAAATCTGTAGCCACCATATACCTGCAAGACAAACAAGACGAAGAAGCAAACAAGACCGGGAAAGAAGGAGGCTGTACAGAAGAAGAAAATTACTCGCACAAAGACGCACACATCATAATCTACAGGATAGGCAAAAGGCCGAAATAGATAGAGAAATTGTGGAAATTAAACAAAGGCTAAGAATATCATATGAACTACAACATATGGAAGAGGAGAGGAAAGCTATTGCAGGTATAAAGGAAAATTCCAAATACTTCTTTTCATACGCCAAACAAAAGGCTAAAACAGCATCAAACATCGGCCCACTAAGTAAAGGGGACGGCTCATTCACAGGGGACAAAAAGGAAATGAGCGAACTCTTACGCAGGCAGTATGAAATGGCATTCAGTGAACCTGATGAAACAAAAGCCGTAAGAGACCAACAAATATTTTTCATGGAAACCTCCCCCACGGAAACCCCCCAAATGCTGGATATTAATTTTTGTCCAAAAGACATAGAAGAGGCCATTTCCAACATGCCATCCCCCTCGGCACCAGGCCCGGACTCATGGAATTCGATCCTAATGAAGAAATGTATGGAAAACCTCTCAAAACCCCTGGCTATAATGTGGAGAAGGAGTCTAGACACTGGTGAAATACCAGATAGCTTGAAAAATGCAATAATTGCCCCACTGCATAAAGGAGGGAGTAAAGCACTACCCAAAAACTACCGCCCGGTATCTCTAACCTCCCACATCATTAAAGTTTTCGAGCGAGTCCTGCAAAGCAAAATCTCAACATTCATGGAGGGAAATGAACAACACAACACCGGTCAACATGGGTTCAGAGCGGGAAGATCATGTCTCTCACAACTTTTGGAACACTATGACAAAATTCTTAAAGCGCTAGAAGAAAAGAAAAACGTGGATGTCATTTACACCACTTTTGCTAAGGCATTTGATAAATGTGACCATGGTATAATAGCCCACAAACTAAAAGCAAAAGGTATAACGGGGAAAATCGGACGGTGGATGTACAATTTCCTCGTAAACCGGAAACAATCAGTAGCAGTAAATCAAGTCACATCTGAGCCTTCGGATGTCAAAAGCTCAGTGCCCCAAGGAACAGTGCTAGCGCCCCTTCTGTTCCTCATACTAATTAGCGACATAGATACCAACACTAGACACAGTACAGTGTCGTCTTTTGCTGATGACACAAAATTAAGCAAGATATTAAACACACAAGAGGACACTGGCCGACTGCAGGAAGACATAAATGTAGTGTTCCAGTGGACCAGGGAAAACAACATGCAATTCAATGAAGAAAAATTCCAATTATTACGGTACGGAGATAATAATGGCGTTAAAGAAATTACAAATTACTTAACAGAATCTAACCAAATAATAGAACGGAAAGACAGTGTGAAAGACCTTGGGGTGTTAATGTCTGAAAATATGGGTTTCAAAGTACATAACCAGGTCAAAGTTGCGGCTGCGAAACGTCTAACGGGTTGGATTCTGCGTACATTTAAAACACGCGGTGAATTACCTATGATAACGCTCTTCAAATCTCTAGTGCTACTGCGGCTTGAATACTGTAGCATATTAACATCCCCATACAAAGCATGTGAAATAAATGACTTAGAGAGTGTACAAAGAAATTTCACTTTGCATAAAAGTTCGATAAAACAGCTACACTATTGGGAGCGTTTAAGAGCACTGAAACTGTACTCGCTGGAACATAGAAGAGAACGTTACCTAATAATATACACGTGGAAAATCGTAGTGGGTTTAGTACCAAACCTACATACTTCAATAGTCATGAAATTCAGTGATAGGAGAGGCTGGGAATGCGATATCCCCCGGATGACTAACAGGGGTGCTATGGGCTCTCTGCGAGAGGGTTGGTTATCACACAGAGGCCCACGTCTCTTCAACAAACTCCCACGGCGAGTAAGACATGACGAGTAAGAGACATGAGGGACGTCTCGTTAGACAACTTCAAGAGAGCCCTCGATGTCAAACTGCAAAAAGTGCCAGACGAGCCCATCTTCGCAAGGGAGCGAGCTGTCGCTTCAAACAGTCTGCTGCACCAAATCACCACTCATAACGAGGGGCGACGTGCTCCTCGGTGCCGCTAGAAGAGTGGCGAACACATCACAAGGTATCACAAGGTAAGGTAAGCATTTATCTTCCCATAACCTACTTTCAGACTGCCAGTATGGCTTCCTTAACCCAGCAAGCTCGATAGGCCTCAGAGGAAGGGTCACCATAGCGAATGCGATAGGCCACATGAAAGCAAGACCATAACAAACCTCTTCCAAAACACCCCAGGGGCTCTCAAAACAAAGGAATATGTCATTAGGTGAGATAATTTCCCTCTAGTACATTCTACCACTCATCCATATGTTTCTCACCCCCCCCTTCCCCATCTTATCCCCCCCTCCTCAGTTATCACCTATTTGTCCTCTTATTTTCATCATTTATTGGTTATTTTTCTCTCCCGCGTTAATGTAGCACAAGTGGGTTGCATTTTTTTTTTTTTTTTTTTTTTTTTTTTTTTCCAACTTACTTCCTCTCGGGCATAGGCTGAGAGCCTTAACATTCACCGCTTTACAATGCACAGTGAAGCCCGTGAGGTCTTGTTCCAGTCTAGGGAGTGAGACATGTGAAGCACGTAGAGTACAACGAGCACCTGCCATCTTGCCTTCACATGAGGCACGGTGCTCACTCATGGCCCGAAACGACCCCATCTCTGAAGCCACCTCGTTCCCATGCTTCACTGTCTCACCCCCTACACTCGGACTCTCACACTTACACACACATAAGAGTAGTTATGTAAAACTGAGACACCTCCCGCTTGCTTCAGTTGAGTCAGAGAGAGCGAATGAGTAGGGTGTCTGTCTCGCTTCCTCACGCCTGAGAATACGACCGGGTGGCGAATATTTACGATTTTCACCACCCAAATGCTTTTCCCATATATTTTATCGCTCTTCAAGGTTCATATATTCATCATATATGTAAAATAAAGGCACATTGAAAATAAAGAATGCTTTTTATCGTAAATATAACAAATTATATCAGAATCCAAGGCTAGAAATTCACAAATAAATACCCTTGCCCCTAGGGCATTTTCGCGCTTAATGGGTTAAGGGCCGCTCTACTGGTGATCTTCTTTCTTATCATAGTAACTCTTGGTCATTCTCCATTTGGGACTTCGCTAGACATATCGAAGGCCTTCGATAGAGTCTGGCACAAATCCCTTACTTCCAAACTACACTCCTACGGTTTCTATCCCTCCAGCTGTGGCCTTGTCTCTAATTTCCTTTCCAGCCAATCCATAGGTGCGGTTGTAAATGGCCACCGTTCACTTCCTCAACCTATCAATTCCGGTGTTCCTCAGAGTTCTGTCCTATCTCCAATGTTCTTCCTATTATTCATTAACGCCCTTCTCAACTGCACCTTCAGCCCCATTCACTCATATGCTGACAACTCTACATTACACTATTCAACTAGCCTTCCACAAAATTATTCACAGCAGGAACTCCAAAACTCATATAAGGAGGCCATAACACAATTATCTTCTGATCTCTCTAATATATTCAATTGGGGCAGAGAAAACCTTGTTACCATCAATGCTTCCAAAACTCAATGTCTCCCATCTGTCTACTCGTCGCCCCCATCCAGAAAACTATGACCTACTCTTCAACATCATACAAATTATCCCTTCATCTTCTCTTAATATTCTTGGTGTCTCATTTTGCTATGATCTCTCTTGGAAAGATCATGTTACCACCCTAGCTATAACAGCTTCCGAGAAGCTGAGAGTGCTCAACCACCTCCAGTGGCTCTTTACCCCTGCACAGCTTCTTGTTCTGTATAGGGGCACAGTGCGTCCATGTATTCAGTATTATTCACACGTGTGGGGAGGATCCTCTCACACAGCACTTCCAGACATAGTAGAAAAGAAAGCCTTCCGTCTCATTAACTCTCGTCCACTTACCAATTATCTGCAGTCTCACTCTCTTCGCCGCAATGTTGCATCCCTCTCAGTATTCTACCTCTATTACAACAAACATTGTTCCTCAGAGCTCCTTCAGTGTATACCACCCCCTCTTTTTAGAGCACCTAGCACATGTCTTGCAACACAATCCCACCCCTACTCTGTGCAACTCTCCAACTCATGAGTAATATTTTATTCTCAGTCTTTCTTCTATTCACCAGCTGAGCTCTGGAACTCTCTCCCAGAATCAGTCTTTCCCTTTTCCTATGACTTAAATTGCTTCAACCTCTGTGTGTCCAGGCATTTTGGCTCGAATGTCCCTTGATTTGGCCTATGTCACTCTTTCAACTCTGGGGAAGGCACTCGCTACAGGCAGTTCTGCCTATTGTCTCCCTCACCCCCATAGAAAAATAAAACCGCGCTACGGCGGTTGATAACACCTCGTAATTACCAATCTTCAAAAAATATTCTGGTATGTACATTTCCAATCATTGATTATTACATAATCTGAATTACTAGGAAGTTTTTATCACATCATGATTGGTCATAGATAATTATGGTCACTCCGACCTTAATAACCATACATAATCCTTTGCTTTCTTATAATTTTCCTCACCTCATTAGTTCCGCTGCCACTAATTAATTCATAGTTAAATCGGTAAGGAGAATATACTGTTCATGTCTAGCTGACCAGACGTTGGCTACTTAGTAATGTTATTATTATTATTAGTTTATTATTATAATTATGATGATGATTATTATTATGATTAGTTGTAGTAGTAGTAGTAGTAGTAATAGTAGTAGTAGTAGTAGTATTAGTATTAGCATTATTAGTAGTAGTATTAGTGTTAGTAATATTGTTTTTGTTATTATAATCATTGTTATCATTATTATTTTAATTACTACTATAATCATTATTATTATTATTAGTATTATGAATTTTCTTTGTATCAATTATTATTGTAGTAATTTTGTTTTAATATTACCAGATTTTAGGTGGATATAAGCCAATCGTAAACTATAAAATAAACCATTTATTCATAATCCCTTCTCATTAAACAATTACTTCTTTTTATCAAAACATTTAAAGCCTGCCTAACTCTAGGTTATGCAAAGATATAGGTAGAGATAGTAGTCCAATCCTAGTAACCTTTAATTGGTGATGGGCTGGTCTATCAGAGTGAGAACTGAGCGATCTCTGCCATACCCATAGCTTACTCTGACTGTTCCTTTTACTTATATATCTTCTAGATCTCGAGTGACGACGTCTCTTCCGTGGATTGACCTCCCAATCTACCAAGATTGGAAGCGAAAGCGTCACATTTTTCCCTTGCCCCTCAACTTTCTCTTCATAATTGCTGAGGGGCACAGGGCCCTGGGTGGGGCTTTGGTTTCCCGGGCGATTCCGCACCCTCCTCAGCTCCCCGCCATGGAGTGGCTTCGGTCACCCAGGCTTTATTGTGGTCGGCAGGGAGGGTTCTGTGGGAGTGCTCGGGGCCTTAGGGCTGTTCGGCCAGGCAGCTTGGGGAACAACAGCAACAACAACTAACCTTTAATCAAGCTCAAATAGCGAAGCATTAATTTATGCAATGCTTTCCTGCATGGACCTACCAAAACACAATGGTCTAGTTCATAACACTTATTATGCATCATATATAATCTATGGAAATGTAAATATCTACAGGCCAAATATCATATACTATTATCATACCCTGAAAACTGGTCATAACCACGATTCAAACATACTTTCACGCACATGCACTTCCAAGTACACTAAGATAATAATAAATGCTTATTAAATTACATTACAATACTGTCTACGGAGCTCTGAACAATCTATATAGCTCAAAACATTAACTAAGTATGTATGTCATTACAATATTATCTGGTTAGAATTTCTGCAATCACGCACATACTGTACATACATTTATGCCCCTTATCGCTCATTGAATGTTTGACTCGCGCATCTAACATTTACGCAACAGATACACCATTATATTTCATTATGAAACTACTTAAGAAATGAACCTTCATTGTTCAACATTTAGGCAAAAGTTGGTTGGATTATAATATACAAATAGTGTTACGTCCTGGGATATATAAACACTGGGCTCTTTCTATTGGACTAGGTATGCGGCAACAAGCATCAACGGAAAACGCTAGATCCAACCCTTATCTATATACCCAGGCAACAAACCACCCTAAACCGTCAAGAGTCCTGCCTGGACAATGAGGTATCCTATGACTCGGTTACAGGGTGCACGCACTATAGACTGCTGATAGTCAAGCAGGCTATATAAAAGATCACACAATTAAGTTGACTTAAAGCTTCAAGGAAAAGATAGATAACGGAATTAAATTGTAGAAACAATTTAATAACAAACTAGAAGAAAGTATATTTAACGTAACATTAATTAATACAACTAATCACCCCTGCGTGAAAGAAGGTGAAAGCAAACAGTCCTCAAAACATCGTACAGGTAGACAAGATGCGGGTTTCTAAACTGCATGCGGCTACTGTAGGATCTGATGCTTAGCAAAGAAAGTACGTTACGGATTTAGAGAACTCTTAACTCATAAGCAGGAATAAATACTAGTGATAGGACATACAGTGTATAATGGCATAGGTATAATTAAACAAAGGCAGTAACTCGCAACATAACCACATACAGGTGTGCTTCTCACTCTTAGTCAGGCAAGCCTGCTCGGACAGAGTCTCTAAGCCACACCCTGACTCACAATGCTCACAAAAAACGGTAAACTGTGGCACAATAACAAGCATACAGCGATAATAATACAGCGATAATAATAGGGGAGGTGTGGTGGAGTGGTCTTGCCACTGGCCTGGTAATCCAAAGGTCCCGGGTTCAAATCCCGATGTATCAATGGGAAGATATTATTGGGATGGAATTTGTGCTGTACCTAGTATCAGTGCATTACCACAAGCCCACCGAAACGTCAATAAAATACCCTCATTGTTCCCTGATTAAATAGCACTGTATGAATATTCCCATATTCAAAATCTGATAGGGGTGCAATGCTGGTGAGTTATCTGCTCAACAGGTGGCGGTTGTGTGTGGTGTAAGTGTGAGAGTCCGAGTGGAGGTGGTGAGACAGTGAAGCACGGGAACGAGGTGGCTTCAGAAATGGGGTCGTTTCGGGCCATGAGTGAGCACCGTGCCTCATGTGAAGGCAAGATGGCAGGTGCTCGTTTACTTAACGTGCTTCACATGTCTCACTCCCTAGACTGGAACAAGACCTCACGGGCTTCACTGTTCATTGTAAAGCGGTGAATGTTAAGGCTCTCAGCCTATGCCCGAGAGGAAGTAAGTTGGAATATAGAAAAAAAAAAAAAATAAAAATAAAAAAAATAAAAAAAAAAAAAAATAAATAAACCCCTAGCTGTTAATCTGCCAGGTGGCAGAGGTCTAGCCGGAAGGATATAGACTTCGGATACCCGGGCTGAGCCACCTGCTCTAGCCTAGGGACGTTCCCAGGTCTGTGCGCCAAATTACTCTAATTGAAAGGGTGCTCTCTTGAGAGACTCAGATCGCAAGTATCTGACTCTCTCCTGGCGACCCTAAAACAAAAGCAAGACGTGCTACCGCAGTGCTGAGTGGACTAGGCAATGGCCCTCACACAACACAACGCTAGACACACAGGGACACAGACAAGAAAATGCCCCCAGACTCCCACGGGTATCCTAGTAAAGTCGTGCGGGTCCACGGAACTCGCACCAGCAGACTTTACTTAAAGGATCGCAAAAAGCCTCCTCTCCGGTCTATCCCCTGCTAACCTGACACAAGAACACACTAGCAAGCATGAAACCACCAAATATGAGACAACAAAAAAAGCTTTCTAGGTCTCATTAACAATTACATCCCTGCATAAGGCCCAAAATCCTATCTCGTTATCTGAGAGCTCGTCGTTAATACAATAATAGATATAAGGTCTATCAAGGGGATGGGATAATTAAATAGATTGGTGAAGTAGTGGAAAGAAGGTATACAAAGTAAGAGAGAACGTTTCTAAGTGGAGTTGAGAGGGATAGATATCAAGGGGGTCCGAAGGGTACGACAATGAGGTGAGCTCTGAGTCTTGAATCTGTCTGGACCCCGACCTAGGCATGCAGAATACATCCCAGGCTTGGCAACACTCAACACCGTTGCCTGGTCAAAATCCTCTACCCCGTGCGTGAGTCGAAACTAAGCCTAAATGCTTGCAATCAATGCATGTGCTCAGCGCTCAGCGTCCCCCAAGCTGGACTCTCCGCGCGAAGCAACGTCCCAAGCCGGGCTCTCTCCCGCTCTAGACTTAGACTTACATCTTATATATTATTATGAAACAATCAACTATCGAGAATAAAATATACTAAGATGCGTTGGTTGTTGTTGTTGTTGTTGTTGTTGTTCCCCAAGCTGCCTGGCCGAACAGCCCCAAGGCCCCGAGCAATTCCAAGGCCATCACCGAGCGCCCCCACAGAACCCTCCCTGCCGACCACAATAAAGCCTGGGTGACCGAAGCCACTCCATGGCGGGGAGCAGAGGAGGGTGCAGAAATGCCCGGGAAACCAAAGCCCCACCCAGGGCCCTGTGCCCCTCAGCAATTATGAAGAGAAAGATGCGTTGGTTAAGAATAAGGGCAGTTTCAAGCTGTGAAACAACATAAGAATATCCCAGACATTAGTTACATTGTCGTAGGATATATACTAAGGGAAAGCCTGCCGGCCGGCTACCACCAGCCGGTTTCTAAACAGCTGGGCAGCCGACGCGCGCGCATGTCCGCACGTGGTCACTATGCAGAAGCGTCACACCTCCCCCAAGATATAAGACCCTTGACTAAGTTATTCATATCTAACAGAAAGCTTCTCATAGTACCACACACTGTTGCGACACAAGGCACTATATACAAAAAAAATAAAGACTGTTGCGCTCCACCGAGCAAGTTCAACTAACTCAGCGACAATAAGCGAAAACATTCAACTTAGATACTGCTACAACATCTTATACAAAATTCTACACGTTATAAAAAATAAAGAGTTTTTATAAGGTTTTTGCTTTTTTTATTTGTTTTTTTTCGGCTGAACTACAGTGACAGCCTATTTTCCTCCACACTCAACCCTCAATCCTGTGGCAGTCTAACCAACATCATCCACCCTTGATAGACAATCCGCTATCACGTTATCAGAACCGGCAATATGGCGTATGTCCAGATTATACTCCTGAAGCATAAATGACCACCTGGTCAGCCTCATATTCCGGTTATGAAACTGATTCAAGAATTTCAGAGGGTGATGATCGGTATAAACCACTACGACTGGTCCGAAAGCAGGAACATATACATCGAAGTGCCTGAGCGCCAGCACTATCGCCAGGAGTTCTTTTTCAATTCCTTTGTACACTATTGAATTTTTTACTGTAAAAACTCACTGGATGTTCGATACCTTCATCATCTGTCTGTAACAACACAGCTCCAGCCCCTATGCCACTGGCATCAGTCGCCAGCTGAAAAGGTCTGCTGAAGTCCGGGGCCCTGAGTATGGGGTGGGTACATAACAGGTGTTTCACCAAGGAAAACGCCTCTGCACACTCAGGAACCCACCGGAACTTCTTGTCCTAAGATAATAAGTCAGTTAAAGGTGCAAGTACAGTCGAATAGCCTTTGATGAAGCGACGATAATAGCCTATCATACCTAGAAACCGCATGATTTGTTTCTTAGTCGTAGGCTGGGGAAACTGATCGATGGCTTTGATCTTTGTCTGTGGAGGGCACACCTGACCCATCCCCACCTCGAACCCCAGGTACAAAACTGTGGCTTTGACAAAATCGCACTTACCCAGGTTTACCACCAAACCTGCTTCATTCAGTTTATTAAAAAGCTGTCCGATGTGAGCACAGTGACTGTTAAAATCATCGTCGTATATTATGACATCATCTAGGTACACCTTACAGTTGGCAATGTCGGCTACAATGTCGTTCATTAATTTCTGAAACGTTGCAGGGTCATTTTTCAGCCCGTAATAACATGGCAACGATATGTGGCACCGTCCACCACAAACCCACACACCTCTCGCGCTCGCTCAGCCAAGGGCACTTGCCAATATCCCTTAACAAGGTCTATCTTAGTGAGGAACTTGGCTTTTCCTATCTTATCCACACTGTCATCCACGCGAGGGAGAGGGTAGGCATTAGTGGGGGTTAAACCATTCAACCTGCGGAAATCTATACAAAACCGCACCTTGCCATCTGGTTTGGGCTGCAGTGTGACTGGGCAAGTCCACCTTACTGCACCCTCAGAAATCAGCCCACGTTTCAGCATATAATCCAGCTCTTCCCTAAGTGCTGGTAATTTAATAGGGGGAACACGGTATGGCACTGATTTAAAGGGCGGGTGGTCCCCAACATCGACATCGTGCACCGCTTGAGTAGTGAGGCCAGGATGCTCCGCGAAAACAGCTGGGTTTGAATCAAACAAGTTCTGCACAGCTACACGTTGTTGCTCAGGCAGGTGCAATATCAACTCGTGAGCCACTTGTCTAGAATTCCCCGCCCACTGATCCGCGGAAACATGACAATCCCAATTATCCTCCCCCGCAGCTTGACTGTCCCTTCCTCCTTCTCCACCACGATCGCTGCAGATCAACACCGGGACAGTGAGAGGCTCGGAGGGGCGCCTCACATACTCTTTCATCACATTTACATGGCAAAGTTGGTTCTTTTTCTTACGATCAGGAGTAGCTACTAAATAGTCTAGATCAGAAACCTTCCTTACAACCCGATACGGACCAGAATACTTGGCAGACAAGGGGTGTCCCACCAGAGGCAGTAGTATCAGTACCTCCTGATGTACTTCAAACTCCCTCAGCTTCACCTTCTGGTCGTATCTGTCCTTCATCTGAGCTTGTGAACTCTTAAGGTTCCGACCTGCTATCTCCAGGCTCTTTAGCATTCTCTCACGGCTTTCAACAACATACTTTAGAAGCGAGCATGGCTTTGTGACTCCCTCCCAGATCTCCTTGACTATGTGGAGGGGCCCCCTGACCCTGTGTCCAAAAACCAACTCGTTAGGGCTAAATCCCAAGCTCTCCCCAGGTACTTCTCTCGCAGCAAATAAAACGTATGGGAGACCTAGATCCCAGTCCTTCCCATTTTCCATGCAATAACACCGCAACATACTCTTGAGAGTCGAGTGCCACCTTTCCCAAACTCCCTGACTCTCGGGATGGTAGGCAGATGACACCACAGACACTATCCCATGTTGCTGCATGGTCTGCTTAAACAGAGCAGAAGTAAAATTGGATCCCTGATCAGACTGGATCTCCTGAGGGTAGCCATAACGAGAGAAATAGACAAGTAGGTTTTTGACAACAGTCTTAGCCATCCCGTTGCACATGGGGTAAGCATCTGGATACCGTGTTGCTACATCCATTACAGTAAGTAAAAATTTATTGCTGGCACTAGTGGGGGGCAAGGGGCCAACCATATCGATAACTACTTTGCTGAAGGGCGGCCCAATGACAGGGATGGGTTGTAACGGGGCTCTCGGGATGACCTGATTGGGTTTCCCAACAACTTGACAAGTGTGACACTGTGACACCCATGACACGACACTCGCCTTTAACCCCGGCCACCAGAAAAGCTTGCTCAGAGCTGCCTCCGTCTTACATGCCCCCAGGTGCCCTGCCAAAGGCACATCATGAGCTAATCTCAATAAGCTCTCACGGCACACCCTCGGTACTACTAACTGGTCCACTAATCCTGACCCGCCATCCCACTTTTTCTTGGGATCCTGATGTCTCCGATACAAGATCCCCTCGGACAAGAAAAAATCACCAGGCTGCGCATCCCCATCGCTCTCCAGTTCGACAGCACCATTACCACACGCCCTGACTTCAGGATCTTCCAGCTGCAAGGAACATATATCAGCAGGTGCGAGATTATCCAAGTTCATCTTAAATAATTTATTTCCACCTCCAATGTCCCGCTGAGCCATCCTTTCCTCACGCTGCGCATAACGATGCTGTCGCAGAGTCTCTTCCTGCCCTGCACCTGCACTAGCGGTGACAGGCCCCGGGGCCTCTCCAGACTCTAACATAGGTGCCAATAATGAGTCACCAAGAAACACTGCCGGCTCAAAACTCTCCAATTGACCAACACTTCCCGTTTTCTTGTGACCTTTCCTCCGCGGTTTGATAGACAGAGGTGGTGACTGCAAGGCTCCGGATGTCTGAGAACGCGTCACAACACACGCCATGGTTTGTACGCTACACTTCTCAACCCACCTGTTCCTCCCTACTAACGTCGGCCGCCTTCTCGGCAACGACCAAGGGTGAAACCTTAGAAGCAGGCACCGCAAAGTCGTTGCCGAGGAGGAGGTCGACGCCCCCAACAGGCAAGTTCTCTACAATTCCTACATCCAGCTCCTTCGCCACACCACCCACCTCCAGCTCCATCCGCACCAGCGGGTAGGACTTCGTAGCATTGATCCCCTGAGCTACCACCACCCGAGCAGCATTAATCGGTCTACCAGTAAAGTTCTTTAACAAGGTCTGAGAAGCCCCCGTATCACGCAATAGCTTAACTCCTCGCCTTTCGCCAGCCCACCTCACAAAACCATGCCCTCTATGACCCCCAAAGACGTCGCGAACAGGGTTCGAGCCTTCCGGACTCTTGAACACAGGCTGTGTCCCACCCTCTGACGAACTACCCTTGGCAAACTTAGAAGATATAGGCGACACCCCTATGCTGCGGGCCAATGACACAACCTCGTTTGGTGGATTGTTCGGACAAGCATTTGCAAAGTGACCCTCCTTGTGACATGCGAAGCACTCTTTACTCTTTGGTTTCCCTTGGGAGTGGGAGGTACCATTAGACTTCTTATACGGGACGGTATTTGGTTTATGTTCAGTTTTATTGTCAGTGCTAGATGGTTTTGTGTATTTATGTGTATCAAAATTCTTGGGAGGGGGAGGGGTACGATCCTTTGTACCCGACTCACTCCTAGCTGCTGCTCCGCACCCTCGAATTAATGACAGTCGGCGGTCAGCCATTTCTGCTGCCTCCTGGAGAGTTCTAAGATTTTTTTCCTTTATATTTAATGTTAAGTCCCCGCCTGTGCACTTAAAGAACTGCTCCAAGAGAACCAGCTCACTCAACTCCTCAAAAGTAGCTGCCCTCTCAGAACGCAGCCAATGTCGCAGTGCATCAGACAAGTCCCGGGCGTGTTCTAGGAAGGCACTATCCTTGCCCTTAGTAACACCCCGAAACTTCAAGCGGTAAGTTTCTGGTTGTAACTCATAGGCCCGTAGCACAGCCTTCTTTAGCTCATCATAAACTACACAGGACTCTAAAGGTAGTGCATCATACGCTTTTAGCCCCTTTCCTAGGAGTCTTGATGAAACTAATGCTGCCCACTTTTCCTGAGGCCACTGGTGTTCCTGACACTTCTTCTCAAATCGCATAAAAAAACTCAGCCACACATAATTCATCGAACACAGTAACTAGTTTAAGCAGGTGCGACAATGATTGGTCCCGATGTCTGTTACCTCCCCCAATATTTCGCCCTGTTACCTCCACTCGAGATCTCTCCAGCTCCCTGTCAGCCCGATAACTAGTAGACTCTGCCTGCAGTTCAGCCTCTCGTATAGCTGTTCTCTCTGCAGCCTCAGCCTGAGCTCTAGCAACCACAGCCTGCACACTAACCTGTCTCTTGGCGGCCTCAACCTGAGCTCTAGCGGCCTCAACCTTGGCCATCTCAAGCCGAAACAACAAATCTGGAGTCAACCCTTGAGGAGGGGAAGGTGCATTTAATGGAGAGGGTCCCTGTGATTGAATTCCACGCTGCCATTGACCATCAATTTGGGGGTATGTACTAAATTCAGGCACCCTGACGTTTGATATGGGGGTAGAGTGGAGGGGGGGCTGGGGACCGGGGCCCCCAGTTGCCTCTCCACCCAGGTCTCTCCCTTCTAAACCCAATATCAAAGTCCTCAGCTGATCTTTCCTCATGCCACTTAAACCCTGGTGACCCTGAAGACCTGCCACACACTTTAAGCCATACTTATTCAGCTTCAACACCCTGGCAGCGGTAAGGGGCACCTCTAAAAATCTTCTAGCACCCTCCTCGCTATCGACGAGCCACTCCACAGGTCTTTCTCCCTCCGAGCCCGTATCGTGACCTGACCCATCACTGTGTTCTGATGTATTAGATATGTTTGTGTACTGCAGTAATTATCACGGTTATAGAATGTGCCTTATCCCCCATGTAAGTATGTATATACTAATGTTATTTAACCCTTAATTAGCGGCGAGCAACATAAGTCGAGTTAAATAAAGCTGGACTATGTGGCGGTGCTCGACATAGGTCGAGTGGCAATTTCAGCACGTAATGTTGCTGAGAGAGAGAGACAAGTGGTGGCAGGAGAGTAGCGAGCGTATGACTGCTCTAGACCACCGCGGCGAACCTACTGACACGAATCGTACCTCCCTCCTCCCTCTCTCACTCGCTATATACGGAATTGTATGGGGAAAGTGCCTAATTACATGCTTTTTGCACTCGCGTTGCACGGTTATTGCAAGAAAACTAGCCATCATAAAAGGATCGTTATGGTGTCATTCGAAAGCTCTCTTTATGCCCTTTCAGGGATAGATACTTGTTTTACGTTCTGGGTCTTATTTAGGCATGAAAATGATCACGTAAATAGCCCTATTTTGGCTAAAAACACCCCGCTGGGCGGTACATATAAATAAACCGCATAGGCCGCTCTTAAGGTGTTAAAGTCTTTTAATGTGTTATATTGGTTGCTCCAAAAAAAAAAAAAATCTATGTCCACTGTATTCCTCTAATTATAAGGAATCTCAAAACAAATGACCACTATATTCCTCTGTTCAGTAAATCCTATGCAAGGTCGCCATTTGTTATGTCCTGGGATATATAAACACTGGGCTCTTTCTATTGGACTAGGTATGCGGCAACAAGCAACAACGGAAAACGCTAGATCCAACCCTTATCTATAAACCCAGGCAACAAACCACCCTAAACCGTCAAGAGTCCTGCCTGGACAACGAGGTATCCTATGACTCGGTTACAGGGTGCACGCACTATAGACTGCTGATAGTCAAGCAGGCTATATAAAAGATCACACAATTAAGTTGACTTAAAGCTTCAAGGAAAAGATAGATAACGGAATTTAATTGCAGAAACAATTTAATATCAAACTAGAAGAAAGTACATTTAACGTTACGTTACTTTAATTAATACAAGTAATCACCCCTGCGTGAAAGAAGGTGAAAGCAAACAGCCCTCAAAACATCGTACAGGTAGACAAGATGCGGGTTTCTAAACTGCATGCGGCTACTGTAGGATCTGATGCTTAGCAAACAAAGTACGTTACGGATTTAGAGAACTCTTAACTCATAAGCAGGAATATATACTAGTGATAGGACATACAGTGTATAATGGCATAGGTATAATTAAATAAAGGCAGCAACTCGCAACATAACCACATACAGGTGTGCTTCTCACTCTTAGTCAGGCAAGCCTGCTCGGACAGAGTCTCTAAGCCACACCCTGACTCACAATGCTCACATAAACGGTAAACTGTGGCACAATAACAAGCATACAGAGATAATAAACCCCTAGCTGTTAATCTGCCAGGTGGCAGAGGTCTAGCCAGAAGGATATAGGCTTCGGATACACGGGCTGAGCCACCTGCTCTAGCCTAGGGACGTTCCCAGGTCTGTGCGCCAAATTACTCTAATTGAAAGGGTGCTCTCTTGAGAGACTCAGATCGCAAGTATCTGACTCTCTCCTGGCGACCCTAAAACAAAAGCAAGACGTGCTAGCGCAGTGCTGAGTGGACTAGGCAATGGCCCTCACATAACACAACGCTAGACAAACAGGGACACAGACAAGAAAATGCCCCCAGACTCCCACGGGTATCCTAGTAAAGTCGTGCGGGTCCACGAGACTCGCACCAGCAGACTTTACTTAATGGATCGCAAAAAGCCTCCCATCCGGTCTAGCCCCTGCTAACCTGACACAAGAACACACTAGCAAGCATGAAACCACCAAATATGAGACAACAAAAAAAGCTTCCTAGGTCTCATTAACAATTACATCCCTGCATAAGGCCCAAAATCCTATCTCGTTATCTGAGAGCTCGTCGTTAATACAATAATAGATATAAGGTCTATCAAGGGGATGGGATAATTAAATAGATTAGTGAAGTAGTAGAAAGAAGGTATACAAAGTAAGAGAGAACGTTTCTAAGTGGGGTTGAGAGGGATAGATATCAAGGGGGTCCGAAGGGTATGACAATGAGGTGAGCTCTGAGTCTTGAATCTGTCTGGACCCCGCCCTAGGCATGCAGAATACATCCCAGGCTTGGCAACACTCAACACCGTTGCCTGGTCAAAATCCTCTACCCCGTGCGTGAGTCGAAACTAAGCCTAACGTTGCAATCAAATGCATGTGGCAGCGCTTCAGGCTCGTCCCAAGCTGGACTCTCCGCGCGAAGCAACGTCCCAAGCCGGTCTCTCTCTCCCGCTCGTCTCTTCCCGCTCTCACTAGACTTACATCTTATATATTATAATGAAACAATCAACTATCGAGAATAAAACATACAAAGATGCGTTGGTTAAGAATAAGGGCAGCTTCAAGCTGTGAAACAACTTAAGAATATCCCAGACATAAGTTACATTGTCATAGGATATATACTAAGGGAAAGCCTGCCGGCCGGCTACCACCAGCCGGTTTCTAAACGGCTGGGCAGCCGACGCGCGCGCATGCCCGCACGTGTTTACTATGCAGAAGCGTCACAATAGGCACAAGGTTGCCTAGGTTTCCTCCTAGAAAGGGGTATTTCTAAAAATAAAGCTCAACAACACATAATTTATACAGTGTCCCAAATTTCAGGATATACAGGAGTTATATAAGTGATTCTAAGCATAAAATGTTCTATACCAAAACAAGTCAATCTTAGCCATTAGAGAGATATTGAAGGTTTTATATAGTGTCTTCCCGTTGCACTACTGTAATGGACTCTGCCAAGTAAAAATGGTTTCCAACAGGTCCATAGTGAACTAATATATTTCTAATCAGTTTGTAACTTACAAAATAATATTGTCTGGATTATAATATGGTAAAACAAATGCAGTTCGCTGGGCTAGCTTTATAAAGGAAATACTAAACAAAATATGTAATTTTCAACAGGCAATATCTCTAATTGTTGAAAGTTGAAATTTTGCTTATAGAATATGTTATGCTTAAAATACTTTTCTTAACCTAACGCAACGTTTGGCACACTTATTTGGGACGCCTTGTATATAATCACTAGGCTGCAATGCCTTATTGTTTATTGTCTGATTGTCTCTGTCAAAGAAAGCGAGGTTAAGCTTACATCGGTTTATTAAAAGGTAATTAAATGTCTTTCTCCTTTCTTAATAGTTGAGAACCATATAAGCCTAAACAAATTACTGCCACAGGTTAAAACCAACACCCCTGCATTCACCTGCTCGTCTATCTCCTGGATGCAGCTGAAGGTTTGGTCCGGCACATTTACTCTTCCTCAAGTTAATGCAGGCAGCTTATGGTTAGGGAAATATTGTACTATTCAGCTCCCTTCTTGTGCACTGCTACAGATACAAAATGCATCGATGACAGGATGTAGCCGAGTGTGCTCCAGACACAGACAGGGAATACAGGACAAGGGGAGACAAGCAATCAAATTTACCCCAGGATACGACCATGCCATAGCCGATTTTACATTCCAGTTACCCCCTTTTATGTCTGGGTGGGACAAGGCGAACACGAGAGAGAGTCAGCCTAATGACTCATGAGCAATCCTTTTGGTTAACCAAGTTCTCATTATCGTGTGTTTGATGGTCATTTGTGCCACAACAAAACTAGGTACTCAAAATAGTGTGTCTAGTTGTTGTTGTTGTTGTTCCCTAAGCTGCCTGGCCGAACAGCCCCGAGTCCCTTAGGAAGGCCATGGCCACGATCGGGCTTTCCCATAGAGCTCTCATTGAGTGTAGATTGTGTTGTTGGCGTAAGTGGTTGTGTGAAATGCAGTCTTCTATGATGTGTTTGATGGTATGGGGTGCTATTTTACATCCTGGGCAGGTGTCGACGACGGAGTCATCCAGTCTCTTCTGATAGCTCAGAAGAGCTGGATGGTGTCCGTATATCAGCCTGGCCAGGTGGACTCTGTCCTCGCGAGGAAGGGAGGATTCGGAAGGATGGATTTCGGGAGGTCGTTCTTGCAGCTGCGTGTTGTCCTTGAGTGAGTGGATGGATCGGCGAGAGATATGAGTATGGATGTGCTTCTGGAAGTTGGTTTGGGGTGGGCAGGGAGGGAGAGAGGACAGTATTTGTGTGTGATACCGTGTGTTGGGTGTTGTTTTGATATTTCTTGGTGTCTATGGGTGTGTTGCCATGTAGTGTAGTGGGTGGTTTTTGTTCGTAGAGGCTGCTGCCAGAAATTGGGTGCCTCTGATGTCCAGATGGTCTTTGACGTTGAGGATTTTGGTTTCTTGATGTAGGTGATCTGTGGGTGTAGCAGCATTGCAGCCTGTAATGATTGTTAGGGCTTTGTTTTGAATAGTCTGTAAGGCCTTGTGATGTGTTTCAGCTAGGTTAGAAGCCCAGGCTGGGCTTGCATATTCCATCACTGATCTTATGTATTGTTTATAAACTGTGGTGGTGGTTTCTTTGTTGTGTCCAAATTTTGTGGGAGCAAGTGACCTGAGGGCGTTAAGTCTGGGTGTCAGTTTCTTTTTAATGTTTGTGAAGTGCTGTTTGAATGTCATATGAGTATCATATGTTACTCCTAGGATTTTGGGTTAGTGTGTATGTGTTAGGGGTGTGTTGTTTATGGTGAGTCGAGAGATGTATTCGTGTTCTGTCCAGCTTGTGAGCAGGGTTGTGGTGGATTTGGCTGGGGCTAGATTAAGTCTGTTTGTAGTGCACCAGCAATGAAGGAGATCTGTTGCTGTGTTTGGGTCATGGTGTGTGCATGTGAGTGTTATGTTGTCTGCATAGGAGGCTAAGTTTATTTGGGGTGTATAGGGTATATTTATGTCGTGCATGTACAGATTGAAGAGTGCGGGTGATAGGACAGATCCTTATGGGACTCCGTTTGGAAAGTTTCTGATTCTAGATGACTGACCGGCAAAAGATACGTGTGCACATCTGCCTGCTAGGAAGTTGGCCAGCCACCTTTTTGTGTTGTTGTGCATGTTTGTGTTGTAGATTTTGTTTGTTAGGTTGTGGCGGGGGATGGCATCGAAGGCTTTACTAATGTCGAGTGTGGCTAGTAGTGATCTGTGTGGTGGTCTAGCTGAGTTGATGCCGTCAAATGCTCTAAGTGTAAGGTCTGTGAGAAGAGTGTTTGCAGAGTGCAGTGGCCTGAAGCCATGTTGTGTTGGAGCTAGGGATAGGTCGGGTGTAATTAGCTGTAGTACAAGGCGTTCCATGACTTTGGAGAGGGTGCAAAGGAGTGTGATGGGGCGGTGTGAGGAGAGTAGCGTGGGGTCTTTGTTGGGTTTGGGGAATGTGATGATGATACCATGCTTCCAGATGTCTTGTATTGTGTTGTGTGAGTAACTATAGTTTGATATGTTAGTGAGTGCTTGTATGCCTTGTGGTCCCAGGTGGCTGAGGTGTATGTTGCTTATGTTGTCTAGGCCACCGGCGGGTGAGTGCTTGAGATTGTTGATGATGTGCTTTGTCTGGTGATTGGTGAAGGGTGTATAGTCAGGGTCTGTGGGGAATTGTCTCTTACGTCGGATGACACGTCGGTCGTCTTTGTGGGGTTTTAGGTGGCTGACACGTGAGAAGTGATGGATGAGAGTGTTTGCTTGTTGTTTACATGAAGGAGTAGAGTCTGTTGTTGTGATTGCAGCATGTGATTGTGTTGTGTTGCTGTTGGAAAGTGTGATGCTGTTTAGTGTTTTGTAGAAATTTTGGGGTTTGTTTTGTGATCAAGTGTTTGTAGGAAGTTATTCCAATTTAGTTTTTGTTGTTCTTGTATTTTGTTGTTAGTCTGGGTGTTGAGTGCTTGGATTTGTTGTGTGATGTCTTGTATGTGGGGTGCTGGGGAGTGTTTCAGTATGTTGCGTTGTCTGATGAGGTTTTGAATTTCTGGTGTGAAGTTGGGGTTGTGTCTTTTTCTGTTACCTCTTGGAATGTGTTTCTTGTCAGCGTCTTGGATAGTTTTATTGAGTATGTGTACAGCATTGTTGATGTTAGTGATGGGTACGCTGTTTAGAGTTGTGAAGTGTTGTTCTGTTTCATTTGTGAATGCTTCCCAGTTAGCTCTTTTATAATTGGTGTAAGTGTGTCTGTGGCTAGCTGGGGTGAGTCTGGTTTTGGTGGTGATAATGATCGGAAGGTCGTCAGAGCCTAAGGTTCTAACCACTCTCCAGGATGTTGTGGGGACGAGTTCTGGGGAGCAAAAGGTGATGTCTGGAGAAGATGGGTTATAGAGGGCTTGGGGGGGGGAATATGGGTATGTTGATGGATGTCGTTAAGGATGATGAGGTTATCTGTTTGGTGTTGAAGTACCAGCCCTCTGTCTGTGTCGGGGTTGTCGACAAACCAGGCCGACGTCTTTGCGTTGAAGTCACCACCCAGGATGATGTGTGGGGTGTTTGTGATCTGTTGTAATTGTGGTCTGTATTCATTTGGTACTGTCGGGGATGTTTGGGGAGGGATGTATGTGTTTATGATGGTTATGTTGGAGTTGTTGCCAGTGCGTATTTTAATTGATTGTATTTCTGTTGTGTTGTCATTTGGGGGGAGGAGGGATTTGGTATGTACACTGGTAACCATGTATGATATTTCTTTGTGTACCAGGGTGATGAGTCCACCGCCGCTGCCGATGGCCCGGTCTTGTCTAATGGTGGTGAAATCATGAAATGTAGGTGTTTTTTGTGTTGTGCGGAGTTTTGTTTCTTGTAAGATGGCAATGTGTATGTTGTGTTGTTTGATGAAGTGTGAGAGTTTGTGTTTCTTTGTGTTGATGCCATCTACGTTTAATTGGAGAATATTACTGTTATGTGCACAATGCATGTTGGCTGCTGCTGCACGAGGATGGGGTGGGGGTGAAGGATGGGGTGAGGGTTGGTAGGGTTGGGATGGGTGAGGTGGTGGTGGGGGTGGGGATTGGGGTGCAGTAGATGAGGGTGGCAATGGATTAGGTTGGGGTGTGGTGTGTTGAGTTGAGGATGTGGATGGTATGGGAAGGTTAGGTGGGTTGGGGAGGAGAGGTGGACGGGTTTTAGGGGAGTGATTTGACTGGGAGAGGGAGGGGCATGAGGAACAGGTCCAGGTGTTCGTGTAGTGTTTCTTGGAGGCAAGTGTTGTGCAGGTGAAATGGGTCCAGTTCCCGCATGAATTGCAGGAAACTGAACCCTTAGTGTGACGACTCGAAGTGATGGGTTTTGAGGAAGTTGGACATAATATGTATGTGTAGGTGGGTCCTGGGTTGCTCTCAATGTCTCCGGCTAGAAGAAGTCTTTGAGAAATGACAGCCGGAGAGTTATTACTCGGTGTAGGAAAAACTGTGTAATGTGTGTGTGTGGTATGAGAGGTGTGGAAATTGCCCGGCGCGACCGAAGCCGCTCCAAGCACCCGTGCCCCCAGGGAGGGGGCAGGGGATAAGTGTGACGCTTTGGCTCCCGGAGAACTGCTCTCCGCGGCCGGCAGCCGGCTGTCCTCCACTGGTCTTTGATCTTGTCTCCAGCCGTGGAGGGTCGGCAGCCACCCACGGTTGGCAGCTCCGGGATGTAGTTCCCACGGCGTAGACGCCGCCACATCAGGACTTGTGTCTAGTCATGTGTCATTGTTTTGGAAGTTCAGAAAAGTGGTTTTATGATATTATCTCTATTGACAAAAATTAAGCAATACTAAATATGATTCGATTACCTCCCTCTTTCCTAATGGAATTTTTAGTTCGGTTCTAGTGTTTTCTTTGTTAAATCGGATCTAGCAATTTTTGAAGCAGTATACTGTATAGTAGATTATTACAGTATATTGTGACTCCACTTTAGATGTAATTATAAACTAACCATTTCATTGTCATAGATATTTCATAAGGAGTTGTTGGAATTCCTGTATCATTTGCCTGTTTTTTCTTCCTGACTTGTTGCCTCACCTATACAGAGAGTAATCCAGCTCTATTTCACAAGCACCCACTATCTTTACCGCTACAATAAACAAACACACCAATTTCACACTCAATATCTTGATGCACATAGGAAGTAAAAACTCTCAGGAAGTACATACAGTATGTAGCAGGAAAATAGCAAGAGGGAAATGGTGGGGACAGGGAAGAGAAAGGGGAGTGGAGTAAATAAAAGTTAGAGTGAAGGATGGAAAAAAGAGAACTGAACACGGTTAGTGTGCCTGACAAGCGCCTTTGTCAAGGCGGTGGCACACCAGCGATTTTCCGTCAAATTGTTTAGGCAATTGTTGTCTGGCAGCTTGAAAATTTAATTGTCCCATAAGAATAAAACTAGCTATCATAATATACCTTCGATCTAGTTTCTGATTCCAATGCACAAGAACCTTACACTACTACGAGGACAAAACACTTTAGGGGCCCTCACACAGTCAGGAATGCGAGCTAGAGTCACTAGAAGTAGGGGAAAATTCAGACTCGCGGGCCGATTCTCGGTGAAAATCGATGACTCCTAGTTACTATAGCGACTCCTAGTGACTCCTGTTAGACTTCCAGTGATTCCCGGCCAGTCGCGGCATATTGGCCATGTCCGAACAAAATTTCATCGTGTTGAAAATATTGGCCGCGAATCGGACCACTTCCACTGACTCACAGTGAGTCCTGGTGACTCTCGGTGACTCCATTCTCGTCCCATTGACTCCCGATGATTCGTAATTGATTCTAACATGATTCGCGGACAATGTTTATGACTCGCGGACATTATTTAGTTACTTGATATACCGGTAGTCCATTCGCTGTAAATAGGCTACTTTATCCACCACTACCACTTTATCTACTACTACCACTTCATCCACCACTACCACTTTATCTACCACTACCACTTTATGTACCACTACCACTTTATACACAACTACCACTGTATCCACCACTACCACTACCACTTTATCCAGCACTACCATTTTATCTACCATTGTCACTTTATCCACAACTGCCACTTTATCCACCACTACCACTTTATCCACCACTACAACTTTATCCACCACTACCACTTATCCACTAATACCACTTTATCTAACACTACCACTTTATCCACCACTACCACATTATCTACTACCACTTTATCCACTACTACTACTTTATCTACCACTACCACTTTATCTTTCACTACCACTTTACACACAACTACCACTTTATCAACCACTACCACTTTATCTACGATTACCACTTTATCCACCACTACCATTTTATCTACCACTGTCACTTTATCCACAACTAACACTTTATCTACCACTACCACTTTATCCACCACTACCACTTTATCCACTAATACCACTTAATCTACCACTATCGCAGATTGTTGTGACCTGTTGTTGCTTGTTCTCATTTGTACTCTTTTGTTATAGCCGGGTAATCAAGATAAAGACATGGCACCTTACCATCAGTTGGAAATAATTGACTATTGTCACAAACGTGCCAGAAATATAGTAAAATAATAGATCTGAGGGGCCATCCATGACATACTCGCATCTCGATCCATCCTTACACCTCGCACTGATTCTCGGTGACTCCCAGTGACTCATATATAACTCCTCCTGACTCCCCCTGACCCGTGTATTACTCGCATCGACTCGTATCTAGCACTAATCCGAAAACGACCGTTAATTTTCACATTTTCAATAACTCGCAATTCATTCAAGGTTTTATCCCATTGACTCTGATAACTCACAGTGACTCACAGTGACTCCTTGTGACTCGCAAGTACACTCCCGCTGACTCCTACTCTGTCATGGTGACACGTGGAATTTCGGACACTTGCGGTCATTTTTGCAGGAACCGCCAAGAGTCATCATTCCCAGTGATTCTAGCTCGCACTCCTGACTGTGTGTGGGGCCCTTTTCTCGTCGATAATTGCCGGACAAATCACTCGTGTGACAATTTCCTCTTTGTTTCCCACCGATTTCTCCGAAGGGACTGGAGCTCTCGAAAGGGGCTCCAGTCCTGACGCTATTCTTGACTTACAGTGTCCTGGCTTCATAATTCAGAAGGGTTGATAGCCTCTGACATCCTATTTTAACTAACTAACTAAGCCTTCTCTGACATGACGAGGGTTGATTCATCAACATAACAAGATTGTTGGTTAAGTCGATGACAACTAATATATGGTACTATAACTTATCTATGATTTTTTGTTAACAATATTATTAATTTAAACACCCCATGTCTATACCATTCTGGTCATCAAGGCCGAATTTATGAAAATTGATGTATGGTGGTAAATGGGTTCGGTACTATAGATATGAACTGGATAGCATCGTTAACCCATGAACTGCTAGAACCTGTGCAAACAAATAGGTTAAGTTAAGAGAGGGAGAGGGTTGGGGTATAAAGGGGGGTGGAGGTGTGGAGGATGTGGTATTGAGAGATGCCACTACTTTCTATGTGTCACCCAATTTTAAGATAATTCCCAGTACTGGCATGGTATTTGAAGTTTTTTTTTCTTCATATGGTTAAATACCATGCCTTCTGGAAGAAGCATCATATTTCCTGGGTTAATGAAAACAGGCCCTTAGCTTTTATTATTATCAAATGGTATGCTAGAAACGCCATTGGTCAACTCTTAGAAGCACGCTATAACTCCCATATTAATGCTTAACTTGTAACCCAAACCTCATTGTCTTGAGCTGTAAGCTACACTACTCTTGATCTTGATTCTTGATTTAAGGGCTGTGTGGGCAGTGCCCTATTAACCCTGACACAGTGGTGGTCAAGCAGCAGCGGCCTCCCTGTAAGGAGGCTCAAACGACAGGGACCCAGGAGAGGCTGCAGAAGGGCAACAACACTCCCAGGACTCGAGGATGTAATGGAAGATGAAGCGATGAACGATGACACCCGACAGGAAGAAGACACGTGGAGAAGAGAAGAGGCGAGGACGGAGGGGCCAACACAATCCCCAGAAGCTGAAGGCGGCCCAGGCACCGACGGGGGAGGGGTCCTCTAAGGAACCCCGTAGAAAGCCGAGGATTTGCCGATACCAGAGCCGACCACCGTGGGCGCCACGACTCTCCAGCGGGCGAGCCACGGGTCACAGGCCCAGGGAATCGCCGGCCCCCACTAACCAGAAGGACAAAGATGGCGCAGAGCGAAGCCAAGCACAGATGATGAGCAGAGGATGACGAAGGCAGAGCAGGGCAGCATGGAGGAAGGGGATGGAGCCCGGGGGAGAGGCCGCTGGACCACAGACGCGGTAGACAACACCGGGACCGACTAAGTAGAGTTGCCCCTTAATGCTGCAGATTCGCCGGGCACTGAAGACGTCCGACCGAGACCACAGCCCAGCTAACTCAAGCTACACTACTCTCCAGGATCCCCTTACGGTTACCCTTTAGAAATGTTGGCACTTTGGGATCTGCAAGGGTAAGCAAAGATTCACAGCAGCCTGATGCAAGCTCCTTGTGCTAGACATCCCATACCCTCTAATCGAACAATAACCTTCGTCTTGAAGCACTATTCGATTATACAGTAAATAACCTTACAAAACTGAGCCGAAGGAAATTATAATAGCTATACAGACGAGTAAGTGAGTATTAAGCTCAATGTGTAACGTTTCAATAAGACAGTTATCCGAAGTGTCGAGTTGAGACAACGAGGCAGTGGCTATGCAGCTTTGAGAGGTTGAAGCTACAACATTCCAATGAGAGTTAACCAGGTGCGCTTTAGGTCTACGAAGGTAATACTATGAACGACCTGGTTTCAACACTCCCCTGCCTCGTTGCTTCACACTCGCAATTTGAATTATTATCTACTTTTTGTGCTTAACAATTGTTTCTACAGGCTAGATTATAGAGGGTAAGTGAATATAAAAGCGTGACAAGTGTGGAAAGGGAAGATAATAAGTACAAAACAAAACAAAATAAAGAATATCTTAGAAAGTGAGAAATAACAGCGATTGCAATTGCAAGAGAAAGAGAGAGGCGAGAGATTAAAGTCCTGTCAATAAACCTACCTATTTTTAAATGGCCTTCTGTTGTAGCCTCCAAATATTTATATAAATAAATTAAAAACAAAATAAACCTTTTGCATGTATTATACTATGAAGGTGGCCATCTGTCTGATTGTCAATCAGTGTTGCTGTAAATTAACCAGATTGTTTTGCCGTGTATATATCTGTTGGATATTTGGATTTTCAGGCAGAATGTTTGTAATCCAGAATTTTGGTTGTTATTTTTAGCTTAGATGATGCAGAAAGGGAGTATATATATATAAAATACACTGTCGAACATTGCGGATATAATAACAGTGTGCAAAGAGAAATTTAATTGTACATAACAATATTTATCTACTATATACAGGGCACTTTCTGTGAGTCTGTATGTCTGTTTGTTCACGAACTACTCCCTCAGATTTCAAGATGGAGAACCCATACATGGCATGCATACTAATGGGGTGGCAGCATAGGTTCTTAGCGACCATTTATTTTGTCCCCGCACTCCCCATGGGGAGGGCCCCAACTTCGAAATTGTTTTTGCTGCCTCACACCCCGAGGAGAGGAATTTTCAAGATGGAGAGTACATACATGGCATGCATAATAAGGGGGTGCCAGAATAGAGCCCATACTTGCCATGCATACTAAGTGGGTGCCAGAATAGGTTTTAAGCAACATTTTGATTGTCCCCTTATCCACTGGAGGGAGCACCCTCTGTTTACAAGGTGGAGAGACCATACTTGGCATTCATACTAAGGGGGTGCCAGAATAGCTTTTGAGCTAAATTTATTTTGTCACCTCCCCAACCCCCTTCCCCCACCCAACTCCCTGACTTTTCAATATGGAGAGCCCATACTTGGCATGCATAGACCTGGTTATGTTATATTTATTATTATTTTCCCCCGGGCAGAGCTGGGTACCTTAGCTAGTGCCCTAATAATGGTAATAATGATAGATATGTAAATAACTTATATCCAATTATGTTATATACTTTTTGTTTTATGTGAGTAAGGGAGACAAAAGGCAGAACTGCCTGTAACGAGTGCCTCACCCAGAGTTGAAAGAGTAACAGGGCCAAAATCAAGGGACGTTCGAGCCAAAATTCCTAGACACACAAATTTAAAGCAATTTAAGCCATTTAAGCCACTCTCTGGGAGAGAGTTCCAGAGCTCAGCTGTTGAATAAAAGAATGACTGAGAATAATGTTTCACTCTTGGGTTGGAGAGTTGCACAGAGTAGGGGTGGGATTGTGTTGCAAGACGGGTGCTACGTGCTCTACGAAGAGGTGGTGGTATACACTGAGAGAGCTCTGAGGAACACTGATTATTGTAATAGCGGTAGAATAGTGAGAGAGATGCAATATTGCGGCGAAGAGAGAGAGAGACTGCAGAGAATTGGTGAGTGGATGTGAGTTAATGAGATAGAAGGCTTTATTTTCTACTTTTTCTAGAAGTGCTGTTTGAGATGATCCTCCCCACACGTGTGAACACCCATCTTCTGGGAAGCTGTTTTAGCTAGCGTGGTAAAATTATCATTCCAAGAGAGATCAGAAGAAAAAGAGACACCACGAATATTAAGAGAAGATGAAGGGTTAATTTGTATGTTGTTGAAGAGTAGGTCATTGTTTTCTGGAAGGGCGCGACAAGTAGACAGATGGAGAAATTGAGTTTTAGAAGCATTGAAAGTGACAAGGCTTTATCTGCTCCAATTAAAGATAGTAGAGAGATCATAAGACAGTTGGTTTATGGCCTTACGTGAGGATTGGAGTTCCTGCTGTGAATAATTTTGTGGAGGCTAGTTGAATAGTGTAATGTAGAGTCATCAGCATATGAGTGAATCAGGCTAGAGATGCAGTTGAGAAGATTGTTAATGAATACTAGGAAGGGAATTGGGGATAGGACATAACTCTGAGGACCACCGGAGTTGATAGGTTAAGGAAGTGAACGGTGGCCGTCCACAACCGTAGCTATGGATCTGCCGGAAAGCAAATTAGAGACAAAGGCAAAGATGGAGGGATAGAAACCATAGGAGGATAGTTTGGAAATAAGGGATTTGTGCCAGACTCTATCGAAGGCCTTCGATATGTCTAGCGCAACAGAACAAGTCTCACCGAAGTCCCAAATGGAGGATGACCAAGTGTTAGTAAGATATGAAAGAAGATGAGTAGTAGAGCGGCCTTTAACACCTTATTAGCGGGCTAGTGGTTTATTTATATGTACCGCCCAGCGGGGTGTTTTTAGCCAAAATAGGGCTGTTTACGTGATCATTTTCATGCCTAAATAAGACCCAGAGCGTAAAACAAGTATATATCCCTGAAAGGGCATAAACAGAGCTTTCCAATGACACCATAACGATCCTTTTATGACGGCTAGTTTTCTTGCAACAACCGCGCAACACGAGTGCAAAAAGCATGTAATTTGGTTCTTTCCCCATACAATTCAGTATGTAGCGAGTGAGAGAGGGAGGGAGGAGGTGGGATTCGTGTCAGTAGGTTCGCCGCGGTGATCTGGAGCAGTCATACGCTCGCTTCTCTCCTGCCACCACTTGTCTCTCTCTCTCAGCAACATTACGTGCTGAAATTGCCACACGACCTATGTCGCGCGGCGCCAGATAGTCCAGATTTATTATACTCGACTTATGTTGCGCGCCGATAGTTAGGGGTTAAGGAAGCCATACTGGTGGTCTGAGAGTAGCTTATGGGAAGATAAATGCTTAAGAAATGTTGAGGCAAGGATGGTTTAAAAAACTTTAGAGATGCAAGAAATTAGAGCAATTGGACAGTAGTTGGAGGGTTGAGAGTGGTCATCCTTCTTTGGGACAGGTTCCAGCAAGAAGGATATACATTAGACGAGAGACAGAGTCGGAAGAGTTTGCCTAGGCAGGGAGTCAGCACGGAAGCACAGTACAGTAAGAGAAACACCGTCTGGTCTGTACGCCTTCTTAGTATTAAGCTCAGAGAAGGTGGAAAGTACATCCTTGGATGAGATTATTATGTTAGGCATAAGTAGGAGAAAGGGGGTTGGAGAGGGAGAAATAGCACAGGAATCATCCGAAGTGGAGTTTTTAGTGAAAGTGTTAGAAAAGAGTACAGCTTTGTCAGAGGAAGAAGTGACAGTGGTTCTGTCAGAGGGGAAAAGAGTAGGAAAAGACGAAGAAGAATAATTGTTGGAGAGATTTTTGGTTAGATGCCAGAAGGCTTTGGAAGAGCTAGAGTTGGATAGTTCAGTGCATATATTTTTGATGAAAGAATGTTAGGTGAAGTGAAAAACAGATTTGGCTTGATTCCGGGTAGAAACATAGGAAATATGAGGTTCTTAAGTTTGAAGGCGATGGTACCATTTGAATGCTTCCTCCTTCTTGCAGACAGCAGTAGAACAAGCGTGAGTAAACCAAGATATTTTTGCATTAGACTGAGAACAAGAAAATGGAATGTATGCTTCCATGCCCGAGAGGATTACCTCGGTAATGCGTTTAGCACTCTCCGAGGGTCCCCAGTCATGTAAGCAAAAGTCATTCCAAGGGAAATCAAAGAAGTATTGCCGAAGAGACCAAAGTGCCACAAGCACCGACTGGGAGGATCGGGTGGCCGTACCGGAGAGATAGGACAGGTGACAGAGATAAGTTTATGATCAGAGGATCCCAAACGAGAGAAAAGATTTACAGTATAAGCAGCAGGGTTATAAGTAAAACATGTTGGGCCGATCTCCGAAGCGATCAGGGATACGGGTGGGTTGCTGGACTAACTAGGTCATTTAGGATAGAAATAATGTAGGCTTGTTCATCAGGTTGGTCAGTGGAAAGAGAGGAGAGCCATTGGCCTTGTATGTTTACAATTTATGCTACTAGCCCTCTTTACTGTATGTTGTAATACAAATGTTAGGTTCACTTCATCAAATATACTTTTAATATTTTCAATAAAGATTGTCTTCCCTTTCTACCCTAACTTAAATAAATATATTTTGTGCTATCACATATTTTCCAATATCTCTCTCTGTACAGCTATCAATTTTAACTTGTACAGCTCTCCTTGAATACAAACTAATAGTAATACATTTTGATTTAATAACAATCTCTCTCTCTCTCTCTCTCTATGCCTTTATTTAATTGTGAAGATATTTGTAATAAGACTGTTAAGTCTGCCACAGTACACGTTTCTTCATACGATGCGTCCAAGACAGTTTATAAGGGGAAGGGGTGGGGGTGGGAGTGGGGGGGGGGGGCCATAGATCTCTATCAAGGTCAAGAAATATCCCCAAGACTCATATTCGAGATAAGTTTGTAAACTTTTCGGTAGCGATGGCCACGACCAAAGGCCGATTTGCCTTAAAGCACAGGTTTGATATAGCTAGCCAGAAAAGAATGACACCGAAATGGCACGATAGGTCATATTATTGACGAAGAAATGGGGCGAAAGATCTTAAAATGTCAAAACTAATGGGGCTAAGCATGAGGGAGAAGGGGGTGAAGGAAAATTAAATAAAGGAACACAATTTCTAACATCTCGATGGCAAGCTGAACCATATTATATTATCGGAAGCTGTTAAGCTGAAGGCTATAGGGAGGTTTTAACTTCATTCTCTTTTCATCCTGTTATTAATTGCCATCTACTATAGTCTGTTTGTTTTTAAGCTGGCAGGCTGACAGTAAATTGCAATGAATTTATATTGATTACTCGGATATTGCATTTTTTTTTGTATTATTATGTCGCTAACTGTGAAAACCTGTCACTTCACAGTAGTTTCATATTTTTCCATTATCAATAACTCAGCCGCAAAGGGATTCAATTTACCAACACCTGAAATAAAAGCTACTATAGTTTTGGGGAGCAGGACGAGAATAGTTTCCTCACAGCCGATGTCTCTGTTCACCAATCAGTATACAGGAACCTGGAGTTACTGGATAATTGTGATTTGTTTTTTCCGGGGAGGTAAACTGTGGTAATCTGGATAATATACAGTATCACTTGTTTAACTGGTCGGACAACTCACGCACTACAGGCTCCAAATAATAACGAGACGGAGATTAGCGTTGTGGCAAAGCCCTGCCTATCATATGTACCCTAACTTTGTCTTTATTAGTTCTTCGCATACAATCTTGAAATGGTTCGAGATCATTTTTATAAGGTGTGTACTTTATATACATCAGATTGCAATTATTATTTACAGTTCGGTAACCAGATTTTCATTAGGTTCTGACTAAAACTAGGAGATTTAACTTAGATAGGAATGACTTCTGTGAATCAAAGTTATACTAGTTATATCAATTAATCCTTTCACTTCCACATATCTTTTATAATCCAAATACAATCGTCTAATTATAGCTAGAAATTAAATACAAATTGTATGCCCTACACTGATAGGGTTAAACCAAAGGAGATTCCGCCAAACGAATCGAACATATTTATAATGAAAACCATCGTCAACAAATGCAAGTTGTGTCAGTACTAGACAAAGGCCGAGCCAAATGTCAAAGAAGACAAAAACATGCAAATTCACGGGGAGCAACAAGCAGAAATTTTACATCAAGCGGAATACGAATGGCAAAATCTCGGGGAAAGAAGCGATGACATATGCAAACTTTTGGCGTTCCCAGGAGGAGAAAGAGGAGTAAGAGTAGGAGGCTGAGGAGAAGGAGAGATAGGGAGAGAAGGAAATGCCAGACGATGGGAAGAAGAGAAGGCGAAGGAGGAAGAGGAAGAAGTGCGAAAGGAAGAAGAGGGGGAGGAGGAGGCAGGATAAGAAGAATAAGTAGTGCATTTGTAAACACAGAGTCAATGCATATGAAAACTATATAATGCAATGCACCCTCTCCTTCCAATTGCATGTAATACTTCGGCAATGCAATGCCGTTCCTGTTTCTAAAAATATCGACCAATGTTCGGAACCTTACGTGGTATATGCATGGAGAATGAGCACGTTTTCTGGTGACCATGTTCAACGAAGTATAATACTTTTGAAGGCAAAAAAAAAAAAAAAAGGGATAAGCTTAGCTCCTTCACCAGGCTAAAACACGAAACACTACAGAACATAATAAGTTATTTTAGGTGAGGGCTGGTCCTATCCAGAGTGGGGTTTGGCATCCTCTACCCAACCTTAGCCGTTTCTGTCTGTCTCATTTACTGTCCTACCTTTTCCTTCTGGGGGCAGGGGGATAGAATTCCTCCTCTCCTTGTAAAATTCACCTACTAGACGAGACAGAGCGAGGGGCGAGGGAACGTGAAAGTGGTCCTGAACCCTAACAACTGGAGCTTTAAATGTTGTTTCTGTTCGGGTTCTGTCTCGAATCGGCCACCCCCATCTAAGGGATATGTGTCTGAGTATATCCAGACATACAATATTATGATTTACAGTTCAATTAAAACTTTCAATTATATATTTTGAACTGCAGAGTTTTTTTTTTTTTTTTTTTTTTTTTTTAAGAGACAATGAACGGAGGAAGGAAAAACACAGATAAAACAAAAAGGTCCATGTGCCTAAAGGCATCCTCCATTCATAAGGAGTTTCGACCTTGGCCAGCTCACTGGACAAGATTGTTGCGGGGTTTCGTTAAAAAAAACCTGGGTGTGTAAGTAAAATACTGTCTCCATATGGAGCAGGTACGTCATGTGACAAACCAGTGAGTAAAATAGAAATAATCAGTCAAGATAGTGCGAATATAGTGATGTGTAATAGTATTATCGATAACACTACACATGTAACTGATAGTAAAGATGAGATTACTGATAGAGTAGAATTTCCGTCTAGAGCTAGTAGTTCAACAGGAAATAATAAGTTAGCTAAAAACAATAGAAAATTAGTTGCAAATAAAAGTAATAGGTTGAGGGTATATTATACAAATTGTAGGAGTTTATGTAACAAAATGAACGAACTTAGAGCACTCGTTAGCACAGAAAATATAGACATAATAGCGCTAACTGAAACGTGGATTAATACAGAATCTAGGCATTTTTTAGCAGAATTTGATATTCCAGGATATAGTTTGTTTAAATATGACCGAACAAGTAGGAGGGGCGGGGGTATAGCAGTGTTTGTCAGGAGTACATTAAAAAGCTGTATTAAATCAGGTATTAGACTAAATAATGATAATGAAAGTGTTTGGGTAGAGGTTAACGAAGGTAGTGAGACCATAGTTATTGGAGTTATATATAGACCGCCTAATATGAGTAGAAATGGCGGAACATCGTTATGGGAGGAAATTAAAATAGCATCAAGGTTTAGCAATGTGTGCATTATGGGGGATTTTAATTTTCCGAACATTGATTGGCAGCACCAAATAGGCGACTCCGATTCAGTAGAGTTTATTGAGGTTGTACAAGATAGTTTTTTATTTCAATTCATAGATACGCCAACTAGAGGTATTAATATTCTTGATTTAGTTTTCAGTAACAATGAACATATGATAAATGATGTAGAGATTGGTGACCACCTAGGAAATAGCGATCATAAATCTATTTATTTTAATATACAATGGACAGGGAATGCTAAAGAGAATACGACACTTATCCCAGATTTCAGAAAAGCCGATTATGGTGGGCTAAGAAGAGACTTAAGGGTGGACCCTATTGTTAAGCAATTAAGTCAGGATATGCCAGAGTTAAACTTGCCACCTACATATAACCAGTTTATTGCTTCACTCCACAATGCTCAAAATAAATATATCCCTAAAAGAAAATTTAGATCGCCGCAGAACCAACCAAAATGGATGACTAATAAGCTAATAGATCTTATAGGAAAAAAGAAAGGAATATATAGAAAATAAAGAAAGGCGAAAATCATCTACATATATACTATCAGACTCTATCAAGACAGGTTAAAAAGGAAATCAGGAAAGCAAAAAGAAATTATGAAATAAGGATAGCCAGTGACTCAAAAAATAACCCTAAAGCTTTTTACCAACTATATAAATATAAAGTTAGAGATGTAATAAGCCCCCTAAAAACTTCAATAGGAGAAATAACAGAAAATGATTTAGAAATGTGCAGTACATTAAATAGTCAGTTTCTTTCCGTTTTCACTAATGAAAATTTGGCACAGATTCCAGAAGTCAATATGGTATATAGTGATAGTATAGAAAATATGTTAAGTACAGTTAGTATAAGTAGAAATGATGTGCTTAAGGAAATTGACAGACTGAAACCTCAAAAATCGCCTGGTCCTGACGAGGTATATGCTAGAGTATTAAAAGAATGCAGAGATGAGTTAAGTAACCCATTAGCATTTTTATTTAACAAGTCTTTAGAAACAGGTTTAGTTCCAGAAGCTTGGAAGCTTGCAAATGTAGTTCCGATCTTCAAAAAAGGTGATAAATCGATAGCATCCAATTACCGTCCCATTAGTCTCACATCAATCATAGGAAAGTTGCTAGAGTCTATTATTGCTAGGAAAATTAGAAGCCACTTAGTAAAATTTAACTTAATAAATTCTTCTCAGCATGGATTCACTCAGGGACGTTCTTGCCTTACTAATTTGCTTAGCTTTTTCTCAGAGGTATATGAAGCAGTAGATAGTGACAAGTCATATGATATTATTTATTTAGATTTCAGTAAAGCTTTCGACAGAGTCCCTCATGAGAGATTGATGAGAAAGGTTGAGGCACATGGAATAGGAGGATCGTTGTTGGGATGGATTAGGTCATGGCTAATTGGTAGGAAACAGAGAGTCAGCATAAATCGTACCAAGTCAGAGTGGGGAGCAGTCAAAAGTGGTGTCCCCCAGGGATCGGTATTAGGTCCCCTGTTGTTTCTTATATACATAAATGACCTAGATTTAGGTATAACTAGTAGGATAAGTAAATTCGCAGACGATACTAAAATGGGGAGATCAATTGCTTCAGATAGCGATATAGAGTGCCTCCAAAGGGATCTAGATACCTTACACGAATGGTCAGTAAATTGGCAGATGAAGTTTAACATTGACAAATGCAAGGTATTAAAGATAGGGAAGATGCATACAAATGTTAAATATAAACTAGCTAATTTAGAATTAGAAAATTCAGACTGTGAGAAAGATCTAGGTGTGTTTGTTAGCAATGATTTGAAGCCTAGAAAACAGTGTATAAGCGTTCGTAATAAGGCAAACAGGATTCTCGGGTTCATCTCTAGGAGTGTGAGTAACAGAACTGCTGATGTTATCTTAAAACTTTACTTGTCATTAGTGAGACCCCATATGGATTATGCTGTCCAATTTTGGTGTCCTTATTACAGAATGGACATAGATTCATTGGAGAGAGTACAGCGTAGAATGACAAAAATGATCCATAATATTAGAAATCTTTCCTATGAAGAAAGGTTGAAGAAATTAGGTTTACATTCGTTAGAGAGACGCAGAGTTAGAGGGGATATGATAGAGGTGTTCAAGTGGGTTAGTGGGATTAACAAAGGGGACATGACAAATGTACTAAAGCTCAGTGATAGCGAAAGAACTCGTACCAATGGTTTCAAATTAGATAAATTTCGTTTCAGAAAAGATATAGGCAAATATTGGTTTGGTAACAGAGTTGTAGATGGGTGGAATGGACTACCAAGTGCTATAGTGGGGTCTAAAACGGTAGGGAGCTTTAAGATAAAATTGGATAAGCATATGGACGAGAAGGGTTGGGTGTGAAGGGGGATCAGCCGGGTTGGGCCAATCAGCACTCTGCATACCCCCATAATCCTGCGTTAATCTCTAACCGTTTTGGTAAGATGATCCTCAGGGTATTAGAGTGTTGAGCCTATAATTGGGCTTTGTAATTGAACTGGGGTTGTGTGGGACAGGGATCTGCCTTGCTTAGGCCAATCGGCTTTCTGCAGACTCCCATTTTCTTATGTTCTTATGTTCTTATGTTCTTATAAAATGTTTGTAACAACTGGATTTAAACATTTGTTGATTGTAAGTTTGTGGAAAGCAATTCGAGGGAAGTGAATTCCAAAGAGTAGTAGCTCTGGGGATAAATGAATTCTGATAAGCAGAAGTTCTGCATTGTGGAGGAGAAAGTGTAAATTCATGGGCGCTCTCAGCTGCCCTAGTTCTACGGGGAAAGATGTGGAGAGGCGGCACAATTGAAGCAAGTTCCTCGGAACAATTGCTGTGAAAATATCTGTAGAATAATGCAAGGGATGCAACGTTTCTTCGTATGGCTAATGTAGGAAGGTCCTGTGTGATTGCAGGGTTATTGATTAATCTAATAGCTTTATTTTGAATTTTGTCCAACTGCCTCAATGCAACCACTCCACTTCCACCCCACAGAGGTGAACAGTAATCCATCTGAGAGCGCACATGACTTTTATATATTACGGCCAACTGCTCGTCAGTGAAGAATTCTCGAACTCTGTACAGGAGTCCCAGTTTTTTAGAGGCATTCTTAGCAATGCTTCTAACATAATGTGTCCAGCTCAAGTTAGTAGTTAATGTTACACCGAGAATGTCAATACTAGGGGAAGTGGGAATATTTACATCATTAAAAAATATATGGGAGTCAGTGAGATTCTGTCGGTTAGAAAATTGAATGTACTTGGTTTTCTGTGCATTAAAGGAAACTAGATTCTCTTGTCCCCATTCATTAATTCTAGAAAGGTCCTGGTTCAGAGAAATTGCAGTGTTTAATTTTGAATTTATAAGATCGGGTTGGGTGAAAGAATTGGTAAATGTGAAGGAACTGTGGAGTGTTGAGTCATCTGCGTAGGAATGTATTGGATTATGAGTGGTAGATATGAGATCATTGATATGAATGAGGAACAGAGTTGGGGCCAAAACAAGAATTTACAAGATTGTATACAATGGACAGATGCTCATCAGGTTTAAGTGCAAAGTCTACAGTAGTTTCATAATATTAATTATTATATCAACACATTTTCTGGTAGAATATTGCATATTCCGCCAGGTATAGGAAATAGGCTCTCCTGTGACTGGGCCTAGATCTCTTAAGGTACGATTGGCGACATTGTTCGTTCATTTACGGTTACTATTAGATTATATTACCCACATTAGAACAGGATAAGTGAGAGTCTAAAGAGTTGTTTTGAAGATTATTTTTCCTCTGAATCTAAATAGTATTCCTAAAGTTAGCTACTGTTGAAAATACTGCATTGTTAAAGGTCACAGGACAGGCAGCAGTATTGCCAACAATAATACCTTAATTTTAACGGTCACAAACATACCAAACCATTAACATTACTACTTCTGTACTGTCATATTACCGTATTTTAGAGGTGTAATGCAGCTAACATACTGTATTAGTGAATGGGTTGTTCTAAAGCCATAATTTACGTTTGTTTACTGTTAATTTTACGGATGTTTTTCAATATAAATTTAGTTTAACGTTATCAATAATGAACATAAATTAACACAATCGTATGAAAGGGGTTAGGGGTATTTATCTTATATATAAAGTATTTTATATATTTTGTTATTTATTCGTAATGGAAATGTTATATTTCTTGCTATACATTTAGAGTGCCCAGACTGGCACTCTCCACCTACCAGTACAAGGGCCCGGACCTGGTGGTAGCGCTCCAGGAGGCTGCCCGATCTGTGATGAACGATAGATAGAAGATAATTATTATTATACTACTCTAACAGTAGGTACAAAGGTCGAACACATGACATTTGATAGCAATATAAATCAGGATACTTGATACCAGGAAATAACTTATCAATTAATTCACACAGCGCAGATGATCGGTTAGGGAGAGCCAGTTAAGATTGCGGTTGGGTATGTTAGGGACAAAGGTGGCACAATAGCACACCAAAATGAGATATAATGGAATGATGATGTTAAGTGATCATGGAAATGAAAACATAAGGCTTATCTGTCAGTCCAATGTCGGATGATAACGTCTATGAAGATGATGGGCGACGATGTGTGGCCATATGATGTGTATAGACGGAAAAGATGGTTACAGGGTGAAATAATAGTATCAATATTCTATCGAATTCAATGCATTTTACCACAATTTCCCTGCTCTTACACATACAACCCCCACCCCCCTCTCTTTCTCTCTCTCTCTTTCTCTCTCTTTTTTTGTTCTCTCTCTCTCTCTCTCTCTCTCTCTCTCTCTCTCTTTCTCTCTCTCTCTCTCCGTCGATGCACAACAAAATGCGAAGGCTGAAAGGAGATTGAGGAAACTAAAAATATGAGAGAGAAGGAAGTGGTCAAAGGGAGAGAAGGAGGACGAAGAGGAGGAGGCGGAGGAGGAGCAGGATCAGGCAAGGAAAGGAGGAGGAGCCAGTAAGGAAGAGGCATGAGGATGAAGAGGAGGAAAGACAGTTCACAAACGGGGTGATGAAGAAAAAGTGAGACTGAAATCGATTTTGGGAAATGAAGAAGTGGAAGAAAATACAAATATATAATAAAGTAGACGAGCAATTTCGCATATGGAAAAGAAAACTGCATACCCAATTATGTTAAAGTAAAATGTGTTTTTCTTCACAATTGCCTCTTAAAGGCATTTTGAAAGTATATCAGCATTGTGTTATGTTGTTTTTACTGAATGTTGAATAGAAAAACTGTATACTGCCAGTAGATTGAACATAGATCTATCGGTAGACTTCAGAAAAATTATTAGCATAAAAATATCATTGATCTTATGCCTTGATTTGTTATATATTTATCTGGAAGCTTGCCGGGGCATATTTTGAATATTGAATAACTAGTGCAAACAAAGATGACCTTAAAATTTAGCTTGACCTTTGACAAATATTGGATTTAATGTTCATTTGACGTTTGAATACGAATGGCATATATAGTTGTGAATGTTGATGAATATATATACATCAGTTAAGTAAAACAATATACATATCTAATGTTGACCATTCCCTTCGACAATTGAGCTTAACCATAGTCATTTATGTTCGATTAATCTTGAAAATAAAATATATATACCGGTATATATATATATATATATATATATATATATATATATATAATATATATATATATACGGTATATATATATATATTATTATTATTATTATTATTATTATTTTTGTTTTCTTCTATATTCCAACTACTTCCTCTCGGGCATAGGCTGAGAGCCTGTACATTAAGCACTCAACACAGTAAAGCCCATGAGGTCTTGTTGCAGTCTAGGAAGTGAGACAAGTGAAGCACGAGCTACAACCAGCCTTCGCCAACCTGCCTTTGCAGACGTGAGGCTCTTGGTTGCCCACTCATGGCTAGAAGCAGTCCCACTTCTGAGGCTGCTTCGCCTTTATGCTTCACTGTCGCACCTCCTCGACTCTCAGAACGCCAACTATTGAGCAATTAACTCTCTAGGCATTGCCCCTGTAGCATATTTTGAATATGGGAATATTGCTACAATGATATTTAATCAGGGAACAATGAGGGTATATTTTTTTGAGCGTTTCGGTGGGCTTTGTGATAATGCACTGATACTAGGTACAGCACAAATTCCATCTGAATATTATCTTCCCATTGACATATCGGGATATATATACAGTATATTATATACTGTATATATATATATATATATATATAGAGTACAAAGGAGGACAAAGGAGTACAAAGGAAATCAAGCAACAACAGTCTAGTGACCCTTCTAGGCTGCTTGTCCTCCAAAACACTGAGGATCAAGTGTCCAAACAGTGGTTTAGAGTGGGTAAGGGAACATTGGAAAGGGAACTACTGCCCTGGAACTAATGTCCGTGGCAGGACTAGGAAGTTAGTAGTGGACATATGGGTTAGTAACTGAGGGGAGGATAAAATAAAGTTATTCATTTACAAACGCAGTCAGTTGCGGGTTTGATGCGAGATATTTGTCTAGGCGGAGTTTAAATGAATCAACGGTGCTGCAGTCTATAACGTCTCGGGGAAGCCCATTCCATAACTTGACAACTCGATTGAAGAAGAAATTCTTAGATTCGTGTGAGTTAAAAGATTTACCAATAATTTTGCAACCGTTTCCCCGCGTGTAATTAGATTGGTCGATAGTGAAGTACTTACTACAGTTCATATTGTCGATGCCTTTGATGATTTTGAACACTTGAATTAAGTCACCTCTTAATGTGCGCTGGGTTAAAGGAAATAGATTTAATTCTCTGAGACGCTCTTCGTATGGTTTGTTCTTTAGGCTAGGTATCATTTTGGTAACTCTACGTTGAACTCGTTCTAGCTTGTTTATGTCATTTTGGTAATAAGGGCACCAGCATTGAACGCAGTATTCCAGAAGAGGGCGGACTAAGGAATTGTAAATGGTTAGGATAACATCTTTGGATTTATGCTCAAATGACCTGCCTATAAAGCCAATTATTTTGTTTGCCTTCTTAACAACTTCTGAACATTGTTGACTCGGTTTTAGGTTACTCGATATTGTTACTCCCAGATCGGTTTCTCTGTTTACATTCTTAAGCTGAGTGCCATTCATCGAATAGTTTGCTTTCTCATTTAGGTATCCGATATGTAGTACTTTATATTTATCCGCATTGAAACTCATTTGCCAAATTTGGGCCCAATGTGACAATTTATCTAGATTGTGTTGCATATCGTCAACTTGATCTTTTGAGAGTACGCTATTTGCAATTTTTGTATCGTCAGCAAATTTTGAGATTGTACAGGTGAGACCCTCATCTATGTCGTTGATGTAAATTAGAAAGAGAATTGGTCCTAGTACCGATCCCTGGGGTACCCCGCTACTTACATTGGTCCATTTAGATGCCTTACCATTCATGACTACTCTTTGCTTTCTGTCGCTGAGCCAATTTTCTATCCATTTCAACACACCGTCTTGTATTCCATGCGCTTTTAGTTTTAGCAGTAAACGTTTGTGGGGAACTTTGTCAAAGGCCTTTTGAAAATCAAGGTTTATAATATCTACAGCTTTACTCTCATCGTAGAGGTTGAGGATATCGTGGAAGAAGTCTAAGAGGTTTGTTAAACAGGAACGTTTATTACGAAAACCGTGTTGAGTATCTTAACACCTTACGAGCGGCCTATGCGGTTTATTTATGTGTACCGCACAGCGGGGTGTTTTTAGCCAAAATAGGGCTGTTTACGTGATCATTTTCATGCCTAAATAAGACCCAGAACGTAAAACAAGTACCTATCCCTGAAAGGGCATAAACAGAGCTTTCGAATGACACCATAACGATCCTTGTATGATGGATAGTTTTCTTGCAATAACCGTGCAACGCGAGTGCAAAAAGCAGGTAATTCGGTACTTTCAGTACATAATTGAGTATGTAGCGAGTGAGAGAGGGAGGAGGGAGCTGAGATTTGTGTCAGTAGGTTCGCCGCGGTGGTCTGGAGCAGTCATACGCTCGCTAGTCTCCTGCCACCACTTGTCTCTCTCTCTCTCAGCCACATTACGTGCTGAAATTGCCACTCGACCTATGTCGAGCGCCGCCACATAGTCCAGCTTTATTTAACTCGACTTATGTTGCTCGCCGCTAATTAAGGGTTTAAGTATGTTATTTTCCTCTAAGTGATTTACGAGTCTGTCTCGTATGACCGTTTCTAGCATTTTACATACAACTGAGGTTAAGCTAATTGGACGATAGTTACTGGGTAGGGATTTGCTGCCTTTTTTTAATATCGGTGTTACGTTGGCTATCTTCCACTGATCAGGCATAGTTCCAGACTGCAAGGATTTATTGAATAGTAATGTCAGTGGTTTGGAGAGCTCATCCTTAGCTTCCTTTAAACTCTAGGCGAGATTGTATCAGGTCCAGGCGTTTTATTTACCTTGAGTTTATCTAAACAATTCAATGATTCTCTCTCTGTAACGGTGATATTGCTTAGAACACATTCTGAATTATCAATCTGAATCGGCGATGATGTAGTGATATCACTGAGGTCTTCTGTTGTAAAAACTGATGCAAAGAAGGTATTGAGGGCATTACTCATTTGTACTTCGTCTTTGGTGTATTCTCCATTTTCATCAACTAACGGTCCAACAGTTGAAGTAACTACTTTTTTCTTTCTGATATAACTATAGAATTCTTTCGGGTTTGTTTTACTTTGATTCGCAATATGTAACTCTATGGTATTTTTACTTTGCTTAATTAACTTTTTGGCTTTGCGTCGTAGCTCTACAAATTTCACCCGTTCTTCGTCATTTTGTGAGGATTTTAATCTATCATTAGCAATTTTTTTTAGCAAGCAGGCAGTTTGAAATATCTTTATTCCACAAGAGAGAGAGAGAGAGAGATAAGAAGGTGTACTAGAGCGAGGTGGAAGGACAGAGAGGGAGAGGTAAACCGAATGAGAGGTGGAAGGATGGAGTGAAGAAGTATATGGATGAAGGCGGTGCTGGTTGGGATGAGGGGCATCGACTGACTGGGGACAGAGGTGCATGGGGGCATTTCGTTCGTGGCCACAACTTCGGGGATCACGGCTTCAGGCAATAGATAGATAGATAGATAGATAGGCAATAGATAGATATAGATAGATAGGCAATAGATAGATAGATAGATAGAGAATCAAAGGCATTTCGCCCCCATCAATTAACTTCCTCGTACTAGTTCCCTACGATATCTTTCTACACGCTCCAATTTTGCATCTCTTTCACTCTTCTATCGCTATTACAACAATCAGTGTTTTTCAGAGCTCTTTCAGTGCATACCCCGCCCAGTCTCTCTCTCTCATTGACAAATAGATGAGGCAAAAGGTCTTAAATTAGTCAAACTATAGGGGCAATCGTTTTAAAAGCTCAAAATATAGGGAGAAGTGGGTCCAGAAAAAACAACCCTTAACCTAACATTAGCCTGCTAAACCATACTCTACCTTCAAACTAGCTCAACCTTCCACCCCGATTCCTTGGCTGACTGATTTCAAAAGTAAAACAATGAGGTTGATTATTACAGTCGTTTGTTAGTTATAGAGGTTAGTGGTCAACATATTTGGACTACTTCTAATGCATAGGGAATACGGGACTGATATGTCTCGACCAGTTATGTTAAAATTACATATTAGAGACAGAACTAATGTAGGAAATAACCATTAAACCTTGCAGTGCGGGCGACGTCCTTTTAATTAATTTTGGATACTACTAAAGAATGATCTTCAGATTAAGAAGGAGCTTTAGGAATTAAGAGGCTACAAACTAATCCAATTACCCCGTCAGCTACTACAGATCTTCCAAAACTACATAAAATCGTCTAAGTAAAAGATAGAATGAAATATAAGGTTACCTGTACTGAACATGTTGTCCACTAATGCACTACTACAGTACTCTAGCTCTTACAATTATTTGATCTTTCTCCCTCCTTTTCCCTTCCCTTCTCAATTAGCATCAGTTCTCTATTTTCTCTCCCCTCCAACAATTATCACATATATACTGCCTTCCTGTTCTGTATGTGTTTATGTATGAGGGTATGATTCTGTGTGTGAATGGGTGAGAGAGAGGGAGAGTTACATAGAGGTATAAAGATAAGCAGACTGCACAGATCTTGTGGTCCCTACTAAGCAGTCTGGAGTCCATTATAACATAGAATTTATTGCTAAGTGGAAGGCAAGTACAAATTTAAAAAAAATCTTATAACTAACACTTTAGTATCTTTAGCCTCACTCAATCTTAGAATTGAACAACTCTCATCAACGGAAATTGATTAGGCAAGTATAATTAATTCCTGTAGATAGTGAAGTACTCTGTTCCGGACGTTACTCCCATTAGAGCCTGCGTACCTCTAGGTCATTCGTAGATATAGGTAGAGATCGCTGTACAATTCTACTAACCTTTCGTGAATCACAAATAGGCAAGCATTGATTCATAAAATACTTTCCTGCATGGACATTAATGACAATAAAACCTACCACAACACAATGACTTCCACAAATTAGTCTTGCCCATGTACACAAGATAAAATTATAATAACACTTGTTATGCTTATCTTACAGTCTACAAAATTACACCGTGATATCTACTGACTAAATGTAATATACCTAAATAAGCTCGTCACTACAGTGTCATAACTACTATGCATATGTGTTTAAACTTGTCACAACCCATGCAACCAGAATGCTTACTGTACGCACATGCAATTACTAGAATACCCAACTATTAATTAATGCTTATATTCACACTTTTAACATGCACGCATCAATTGCATTACAGTACTGCCTAGGAAGCTCGTCACAACCTATATAACTCAAAACACCAAATATGTATACATGTCGCCATAATATTGCTGGTTACAATAACTGCAATCACACACATGCACCTACTATTACACTCATTCGCTCACTCGCACTCGTCACCACAGGCTTTAATGGGCTATAAATTGCTGGAAGTTGCCAGGATGTGCCTGTATGGTCCCCATAGTGTAAGGGTTAAAAAGGTTAAAAGGAGGGCAGTGGATACTGGAGTGACATCGATAAACCAGGGAAATTAGTGGAAGTTGCCTGTGCTGTTATATGCGGACAATACTGTGCTGTGCAAATGAAAAGTTGAACCTGCAAGGCTTAGTAAGTGGGTTTGGAACGGTGTGCGAGAACCGGAGTTTGAAGGTGAATGTGGATAAGAGCAAAGTTATTGTCTATGAGAGGAATTACATAACCAACTGTGAGATACTGCTGAATGGTCAGGAGATGGAGAATATGAGATCCTTTAAGTATCCAGTCAGTGTGTTAAGTATGGATGGAATTCTGGTGAGTGAGAAACAGGACAGATTGCAGTAGGGCAGGAGGGTTGTAGGTGCATTGAGGAAAGTGATAAAGAATAGAGAGGTTAGTATGGAAGCAAAGTGGTCATTGCATGACAGTGTTGTAGTCCCAACCTTGCCATATGCATGTGAAGCGTGAACGTTGATATAGGGACATAAGTCGAGAGTGACAGCAGTTGACATTAGTTATCTTAATAGAGATTGTGGAGTCACGTAGATGGACAGACTGACGAACCAGGAAGTATGTGACAGGTGAGGTGTTGAGGTGGATGTTGTAGAGAATGTCGGGAGAAATGTATTGAATGGTGAGGGTACAGTACATGGGACGAATGGAGAGTGTGCGGATGGCAAAGAGGGTGTATGAGAGAGAGATGGAAGGGGTTAGAGGGAAGGGTAGACCGAGAGTGATGTGGAGGGATGGAGTGGAGAGATGTATGTGCGAGAGGGGATGGACTGGGAGGAAGGACGAGTGTTGTCGGAGGACAGGGTAGTCTAGAAGAGGATTGTTTGTGGCCACCCCCTCAGGGATTATGATGTCTGGTAATAGATAGATATTTGTTTTTTCCTATGTGTATGAAGGAGAAAAAAGAAAGGTTGCCTGTACGAGTGTCTCCCCCAAAGCCAAAAGAGTGAAAAAGCCATATTTAAGGGAAGTTTGTGTCAAAATGCCTGGAGACACAAAGTATAAAGCAGCTTAAGTCATAGGATGGATGAAAGGCTGATTGAGGGAGAGAGTTCCAGAGTTCACTTGTTGAGTAGACGAAAGACTGAAAATTTGCCAATTCTTGGGTTGGAGAGCTGGACAGAATAGGAGTGGGACTGCATTAAAAGGAGGGTGCCTCGCACTTTCCGCAAAGGAGTGGGTATGCACTAAGAGAGCTCTGAAGAACACTGATTGTTGTAATAGCGATAGAAGAGTGAAAGAGATGCAAAATTGCAGCGTGTAGAAGGAGATTGTAGGGAACTAGTAAGAGAAAGTGAGTTGATAAGGCAAAATGCTTTGGATTCTACTCTTTTGAGAAGTGCGGTAGGGGTGGAGCCTCCCCACACATGTGAACAATACTCTATACAGGGGTGCACTGTGCCTAGAAACTGAGTAAAAAGAAGTGCAGTAGTGAAATACCCACGGACACGGTTGAGCACACCTACATTTTGGGAAGCTGTTTTAGCAAGAGTGGTAATATGATCTTTCCAAGAAAGGTTAAATGAAAAAAATACACCTAGAATATTGAGAGAAGATGAAGGGTTGATATGAGTATTGTTGAAGAATAATTGATAGTCTTGTGGGAGATTGTGATGGAGAGATAGAGGGAGAAATTGGGTCTTGGAGGCGTTGAAGGTAACAAGATTTTCTCTGCCCTAATCAGAAAAAATTGGAAGGTCGGAAGATAGGTGCTGTATGGCCTTTTTACATTAATTTTGGAGTGAATGCATGTTTAATTGATGTGAAAATGTGAACAATTAGTTGAATCATGTAAGGTACAGTCATCAGATAGATAAATGAATCTATTTTATTTTACATTGCTCCCTAAACCTCCATCAGGCTTAATAAATACCACCAAGACTCCCCTTCGAGATAAATTTATGAATTTTTCGATAGAAAAATCTGGTTTCCGTAAAATGCAAACCCGCTATCGCTCGTCAGGATGAAATCTACACTTAAATGACATAAAAGGTCTTACAATTTACAAATAAATGAGGCTTCAAGGTCAAAAATCGCCAAACTAATGAGCGAACGTCATGAAATCTCAAAACCAATGGGGTTAAGCATGAGGGAGAAGGGGGTCCAGAAAGTCCACCCCTTGGAGGCGGGTTGTGCAGGGTGTCAGTGTTTTGGGATCGTGCCGCAACAAACTTGTACCAATTTGCAAGTTAATAATCCTGAAACACGCTTTGCCTCTCTCTCACGGACAACTTTCTAGACCCCTTTCTACCTTATGGTTAGCCTTATTAGTTAAGAGATTTTAAGACCTTCGGCCCATTCGACTGGCTATTTTAAGACTTTTCGTGCCGTTTTGTTGTCAATTTCAAGACCTTTCGTACTATTTAGGTATCTATTTTATTTTCCAGGCGACAGGAAGTATGCATGTTAGGAGGAACCAGCATTTGGTTGTGACATTTTTGTAAAAAGAAAAAAAAACATGCAAATTTTGTTTTCAAGGGGGTTGATCGGGGGAATTTTCATAAACTTGATGGGGGTCTAGGGAAGACACCAAGTATATAATAAATAAATATACAAATAAATGAAAATCTTCCCTTCATGGCGCCGGTGGATCAGTAGGCTAGTTCTCTCTCTCTCTCTCTCTTGTTTAGTTCTCAGTTTTGCCATGTTTCTAGGATTCTTGGTCTCTCTCTCTCTCTTACACACACACACACACCTTTTCTGTCTTTCTCTCTCAACATTAAACCGTGAGCGTTACCAAAATCCTATCCCTCCCACAACCCAGTACAGCCATCACAGCAACTCTCGCCTCACAATGCTGGAAAGTTGTCACTTCTGCCACCCTCCAAGCGCAGAAAGAGAGAGAGAGAGAGAGAGAGTTACAAGGAATAGTTAGTATCTCAGAGTCCTTGCGGTCCATTCCGGGGAGATACTCGAAATGGAAGGAGAGACTCTGTTTACTTTGCTACACTCATTACATAGTGTGTACAATTATTTACTCTCTTCTTGAACTGCTCTACTGAAGAACTATTTTACAGCTTCTGAGGGAAGTTTGTTCCAGGTTGAACTGATCTTATATGTAAAAATACTAGTACTGAAGTTTTTCATTTCCAATATCCAGCCATGGTTGCGTATTGTATTCATATTGATTGTAAACATTTTACTACAATCCATATTGTCAAACCCATTAAGTATTTTAAAAACTTCAATGAGCTGACATCATAGTCTGTGTGTCTCCAACGAAAAGAGATGAAAGCTCTCAACCTGTCCTCATGGTTCAGTCTTCTAATTGATGGAATACACTTTGTAGCCCGAGCTTGTATTCTTTACAGTCGCTCTATATCATTCTTAAGTGCTGGAGACCAGAATTGAATAACATACTCCAGGAGAGGCTGTATCAGAGCGTTATAAATTGTGAGGACTATTTCCTTATTTCTATACTTAAATTGCCTCTTAACCCACTGAACCCCAGCTAGTTTATAATAAATGTACCACCCAGGACCGGCAGGTTTTGAAAAGAAAATAAATCCAGAAAACACCTGGAATGGGTTAGGAATGAAGGAAAACCCACAAAAAAACGATCCCCTAGGTCATTAAAGGGTCCTACGGTGCGCCCGAAAGTCGGATTTACAAGAAGGGAAAATTGAAGGCAAAAACACCCAAAAACAGGTTTTTGCGCGCTCACGCGCACGCAGTTGGACTTTGAGAGTTTTCAACCATCAGCATGGTTGCGTGGGATACTTACACAGTTCCCATACAAATCTGAGCCATCTGCCATAGGACCGGAGTAATTAACAGTGACGCAACATTGTCATTGCTGGTGTTTAGCGTTACATACATTGCCGACGACAACGTGTCGTCGCTGGTCCTCTAGGGGTTAATATAGACAAATAATTTCTGAGCTTTCTTCTCTACTTCAATGCAGTGCTTGGAAAACCTTAGGTCACTGTTAATCAGAACACCCAAATCCTTTTCCAAGCCAGTAACTTCCGATATGCATCACCTTTCAATTTTCCAAGTTTAACACCTTACGAGCGGCCTAGGCGGTAATTTCTACGCACCGCCCAGCGGGTGGTTTTTACCATAAATGGCCTTGTTTCCGTGCTCTTTTTCATGCATAAACAAGAGCCAGAGCGTAATACAATTATGTATCCCTGAAAGGCCGTTAATTGAGCTTTTCAATGACACCTGAACCATCCTTCTACGATCACTGGTTGTCTTGCAACGATAGTCCAACCGAATGGCAAAATCGCTAAAATACGGTAATTTCGTTACATAATTACGTGTGTAGCGAGGGAGGGAGGGTGGATGTGTGTGGAGTAGATGTCAGTAGGCCCACGGCAGCCGTGGCGAGCGGTCATGAGGCAACCTACGCTCCTCCCGTCGCTCGTCTTTCTCTCAGAGTCAATATTGCGCCAAAATTGCACACAGACTTAAGTCGGGCCCCGCCACATAGTCCAGATTTTTCGATACAGACTTAAGTCGGGCCCCGATAGACAGGGGTTAAAGGTACCTGCCATGTCTCCGACCATTCATCTAGTCTGTTGAGGTCCATCCACAGCTATTCAGCCCCTTTGGGGTCTTTCACATTCATTCCAAGCTTTATATCATCTGCAAACATGGAGATTACACTCAACTGACCAATATCGATGCCATTGACATAAATGATAATCAGGCGTGGTCCAAGGACAGATCTCTGTGAAAATCCAGAGGTGACTGGTTTTCCACTCAGAAAAAACACCATTGATTACCACTCGTTGTTGTCTACCTGTTAGCCATCCAATTTGTGACATCTGTATTGATACCTAGTGCACTCACTTTTGACATTAGCCTGCAATGAGGCACTTTGTCAAATGTTTTTTGAAAATCTAAATAAAGGATGTCTATGGCTCTACTTTTGTCATGCTCACTCAGCATTTCATGGACAAATTCTAGCAAATTGCTAAAACATGATCGGTGTCACCTGAATACATCTTTGGAATATGTAATTAAATTATGGATTTCTAGTCAACTATCATATCTACCAGTATCCCTTCTAAGAGTTTTACTTTGATAGAAGTCAAGCTAATTGGCGGATAATTCTTGGGACAATCATGATCTACTTTCTTAAAGATTGGGGTCACATTTGCCAGTATCCAGTCTTCAGGAACCTCCCTATTTTCTAGTGATATATTGAAGATGTCTGCCAAGAAAGGTGTGACTTCATCTCACACTTCTCGTACAACTCGGAGAAGAAAGCTTTCTGGGCCGGATGACTTGAACCTTTTTAACTTATCTATTCTTTTTGCTACCTCTTCCGGGGTACATCTAATTCTGCTAAGAACTTCACCCTCATGCACTAATCCTGGACTTGGCATGTCACTGGTGTTTTTCCTTGTAAATACTGCGGCAAAATAGTCGTTTAGAGATTTTGCTATATCAGTGTCTTATAATTGTAATTGGCATGTTGGATGCTTTAGAGGTCCAATGCTACTTTTGAATTGCTTCCTGCTGTTCACATAGCTGAAGGACTCTCTTTGCAGAGAGAGAGAGAGAGAGAGAGAGAGAGATAACGCTGAGCAATACTTGAAAAATAGACAGAATGGATAAAAAACACCATCTGAGTAGGAACACTTTATTGACAACGTTTCGTAGATGGCTTCATCAAGTCACTAACAAATGCTGGTACGTAGGAAGCCTTAAATAGAGAGTTATATACAGTTACATATATACACAGACTACACAGACCTTGCGGTCCCTACTAGGTAGTCCGGACTTAGTGATAAAATTGAATTTGCTACAAAGTGGAAGGCAAGGATAGCAAAGCAGAAGGCTTTCTCCCCACCCATCTCTCCCTCCGGACGTTGGTCGGCATGAAATTAAGTTGAGGAAAGAAGTCCCCCAGCAGAATGAGAAAAACTTCTACTGGAAAATTTATAGTAAAGAACGAAGTTGAGAAATATTATGTACTACTGATGTTTACACTTTTTGTTTTTGTTTTTTAATCTATTTATTCCCACCTCCTCAAGACTTCTTTTGAATATGTCAATTGTCTTACATTGTACCACTTTCTCTGGCAATTTGTTCCACTCGATGACCACACTGTAAGTGAAGAAGTGCTTTGAGACATCGAGATTTGCCCTCCTGGTTTTTAATAAATTTCCATTTCCCTGAGTTAATGAACTATTTTGAAAAGTGAATCTACATAAATTTTTTCAAATCCCTTTAGTATCTTGAAACACTCGATTAATTGACCTCGCAATCTTCTTGTCATAAGTGAAAACAAATGTTTTTGTTTAGTCTTTCATGAATAAGATTTTTTTCATAGTGACGGAATAAACTTTGTCGCGCTATGCTGCACCGACTCTAGTTTCTCAATGTTCTTGTTCAGATAAGGAGACCTTAAATTGCACGAAGGCCTTCGATATGTCCAGTGCAATAGAAAAGGTCTCACCGAAGTCCCGATAGGAGGATAACCAAGAGTTAGTAAGATATGAAAGATGATCACCAGTAAAGCGACCCTTGAGGAAGCCATACTGGCGATCTGAGAGTAGATTATGAGAAGAGAAATGCTTAAGAAATTTGGAAGCAAGAACAGTTTCAAAAACTTTAGAGATACAAGAGATGAGAGCAATTGTACAGTAGTTGGAGGGTTGAGAGCGGTCACCCTTCTTTGGGACAGGTTGAGTAAGAGCAAACTTCCAGCATGAAGGGAAGACGTTAGAGGAGAGACAGAGACAAAAGAGATTGCCTAGGCAGGAAGTCAGCACGGAAGCACAGTTTTTTAGTACAGCAGGAGGAACACCGTCCGGACTGTACGCCTTCTTAGTATTAAGCCCAGAAAGGGTAGAAAGTACATCTTTAGAAGATATTAGGATATTAGGCATAAGTAGTGGAGAGGGATGAATATCACCGGAATCATCTAAGGTAGAGTTTCTGGCAAAAGTTTGAGCAAAGAGTTCAGCTTTGTCAGAGGAAGAAGTGATGGTTGTGCCATCAGAGTGGAAAAGGGGAGGGATGGACGAGGACGAAAAATTGTTGGAGAAGTTTTTGGCTAGATGTCAGAGAGCTTGGGAAGAGTTAGAGTTGGATAGTTCAGTGGATTTATTATTGATGGAAGAGTGCTTGGCAAGTCGAAGAACAGATTTGGCTTGATTCTGGGCAGAAACATAGGACGAATGAGATTCTTGAGTTTTAAGGCGTCGGTACTGTTTGAATGCTTCCTCCTTGCGGACAGCAGTAGAACAAGCGTGAGTAAACCAAGATTTGTTTGCATTAGACGGAGAGAAAGAAAAAGGAATGTAGCCTATTCTTCTATGCCCGATAGGATTACCTCAATAATGTGTTCAGCGCTCTCCTCGGGTCCTCGGCCACGGAAGCAGAAATTATTCCATTGGAAATCAAAGAAGTACTGCCGGAGAGCCTCCCAGTCGGCAGCGCCAAAGTGCCACAAGCGCCGCTGGCTAGGAGGATTGGGTGGCCATACTTGAGAGATAGGACAGGTGACAGAGATAAGTTTATGGTCAGAGGAGCCCAAAGGAGAGAAAAGATCGATAGTATAAGAAGAAGGGTTATAAGTTAGAAACAAGTCAAGAATGTTGGGCCGATCTCTGAGGCGATCGGGGATACGGGTTGGTTGCTGAACTAACTGTCTAGGTCATTTAGGACAGAAAAGACGTAGGCTTGTTCACCAGGTTGGTCAGTAGTGTGAGAGGAGAGCCATTGGCGGTGGTGAACGTTGAAATGTCCTAAGATGGAGATTTCTGAGAAAGAAGAAATGGATAGAATGTGTTCCACTGTAGAGTTTAGATAGTCAAAGAATTTGAGAAAGTCGGTAGAGTTAGGGAAAAGATAGACAGCACAGAAATATTTAGTAAGAGAATGGCAGGAAAGTTTGAGCCTTAAAGATGAGAATTCAGAGGAGTCAAAATCGGGAACACGAGAGCAAGTGAGTTTGTTGTGCACGTATGCACAACATCCGCCTTTGGCTTTGAAACTAGGATAGAGAAAGTAGGAGGATACAGAGAAAGGGCTTCTGGCAGTTGCTTCAGACATGTAAGTTTCAGCAAAGAAAAGAAGATCAGGTTTGTAGGAGGAGAGATGGTGTTCAACAGAGGGAAAATTAGAGGAAAGTCCACGAATGTGGTCAGGTAGGTGTGAGGGCATTTATGCCCCCCTCTCCCCCACCCCCCCACTTCCGGGGTCTCTGAGGCAGGGCGTATGTTCATCATCTTTGTAAACATTTGTTGTGGAAGAAGGAAGTGTGGTGTGTATGTTTAGTGTAGTGAAGTGGATGGGAGGAAGAGATGTTTGTGAGAGCTAGCTGGATTACTCTTTGTGTAAATGAGGCACAAAGGGAATCAGTAAGACAGGCCAAGCAAATGAAACAGGAGTTCTAGCGAGTCCTTATCAAATGCCTACAGCCTCTCCTAGGTATAGCCCTGTTCGATTGGTGCCTACAATATACCCCCATTCACCCTATTAGTCGCCTTGTACGACACGACACGCAGTACGATGCGTGGGGCATATTCTTTGTTTCCTCCACCATAAGATGGCCCCTTTTGTTCTATTACCATTAACATAACCGTAAATTGCTTTTGATTTTGTACACTTTCCTTTGCTATATAACTTTCGTAATTACGCTTCTCTGTCCTAATTATTGTCTTTATTTGTTTTTTCTACTTAGAGTGTATAGATAACTCAAGTGTTATTTATGACATTTTTTAGTAAGTTTATGATATTTATTCCCTTCCCTTAGCTCTTTGCAAATATTCTTATCGAACCAGGAAGCCTTGTTTTTATCTGTATTTACTTTAAGTTTAGTGGGTATGTATATATTCTGCGCACTCAGGAATATATCTATGAATTTATCCCATACTTCACTTGTTTTGTCAATATTGCTAAGCTGAATATGCAAGTCACTGAGGGATTTCCTAAGTTTGTTGTAATTTGCATTTAAAAAATCTGGTATCTTAATTTCCTGTTTTTCAATTGTATATTTGCAATTTATGTCGATTCTAATGAGCTAGTGGTCAGAGGTGGATAGGTGCTCACCGATGTCAAGTTTATATATCAAGTTATTATTTGAACTGATAACGAGATCTAGTATGTTGTGTTCACGAGTTGGTTCTAAAACATTTTGATGTAGAAAATTGCCTTGTATGGAATTAATCATTTTTCGCGAATTGTAACTATTTCCGGTCATAAGGCACCAGTCAATGTTAGGTAGATTATGGTCTCCGAGTATTATGCTTTCGTTAGCATTGAGGGTTTATTGCAATATTTCGTATAGGTGATTATCATCGATCTCATTTTGACTTGGAGGTTGGTATGCAGTAGTGATATAAATGTTTGAGTTTTTCATGTTTAATTTGACACACAATATTGCTTTATTATTTTTGGGGAGTGAAACCTTGGTTGGATTTAGTTGTCCCACATAGCCACTCCACCTCTCGTATTACCATTGCACCTATCTGTATGAACACATTTGTATGAGTCGATATGGTATTCAAAAATGATATCTCTGTTATTAAATTGAGGTGAGTTTCTGTCACACTAATTATGTCTATTTGTTCTGTTAACGCAAGGCATTTTAGTTCATCTATCTTGGTTCGAATCAAACATACATTGAAGATTAATACTTTTATTCTACTAAACTCCTGATTGAGGGAGGTATATGTGTTTGAGGGAGGTATATGTGTTTGAGGGAGGTATATGTGTTTTGTATTGTTTGAGTTTGTCTGTTTTTAGTTTGAGAGTTCAAGGTCAAGGAGGGATTATTAACGGTCACTGGGTGGGTGCAATTATTTACGGTTGGTTGATTTGGTGGGGGGTTATTTACAGTATTTGCGGGGGCTGAGTGCATGGTGTTAATGGGTAGCATGTTTATAGTGGGTAGCAGAGGGAGAAGGAGCTCTTTAGGTCAATAATCCTCCAGACTGAAGGTGTGCCCGGCTTAGTGGGGCATTCGTGGACTTTGTATACAGCTGTGCTCTAAATACCACTCATGTATCTCACACCTGCTTCGGATAAATGAATACCGTCTCTTATGTAAAGGGACGGTTTTCCTTGGAATTATCACCAATTTTCCACAAAGAGTACATTTTCTGTGTCACACATTTCTGTTATTGAATTATTGATTTCCTGTGCTCGACTATTACAGTAGGAGTTCGCATTCAACCTAGGGATTATTCCATTTATCACTTGAGAGAGAGAGAGAGAGAGAGAGAGAGAGAGATCACATACAGACAGATGACACCTGGGCAAATGATGGACCGAGGACAACAAATCAGAATGAAAAAAATGGCTCGAATACAGATTACCCTCCTGACCAATAACACGGAATTATGAACATTAACAACAATGTTTTTGGTGTGGCTGAGCTGATGGTGACGGGATTCTGAATCACGGCGATACCTCAATGTCAGAGTGTGTGTGTGTGTGTGTGTGTGCTTGAGTTGTTTGTGACGGGATCCTGATAAACATGATACCTCAATGTCAAAGCTTGTATGTGTGTGTGTGTGTGTGTGTGTGTGTGTGTGTGTGTGTGTGCTTGAGTTGTTTGTGACGGGATCCTGATCAACATGATACCTCAATGTCAGAGCTTGTATGTGTGTGTGTGTTTGTGTGAGAGAGAGAGAGAGAGAGAGAGAGAGAGAGAGAGAGAGAGAGAAAGAGAGAGGGTAACATCCCTATTTAATGGGGGATTTTTTTGTATTGGTCGATTTATTTATGTATTATAATTTATTTGTATTTATCTTAGTTTCCTCCCTAGACTTCCATTAAGCTTATAATAACATCCCCAAGATCCCCTTCTAGATAAATTTGTAAATGTTATGGTAGAAAAATGTCCTGGCCAAAGGCAAGTTTCTCCTGAATTACAGGCTCGCTATCTCTCGCCAGGAAAACGATGGCACCTAAATGGCACGAAAGGTCTCAATAATGACAAAGAAATGGGGTAAAAGAAATTAAAATTGCCAAACTAATGAGCCGAATGCCTTAAAATCTCGAAACTTATGAGGCTATACATGAGGGAGATGGGGAGGGGGCAGAACAAACATCCAATTCCACTTAATGGATTTTTCACATATTCTATTGTAATATTTACCCTTTCGTTGCGGAGGACGTTATTTACCCTTTCGTTGCGGAGGACGTTATTTACCCTTTCGTTGCGGAGGACGTTATTTACCCTTTCGTTGCGGAGGACGTTATTTACCCTTTCGTTGCGGAGGACGTTATTTTCCTTTTATTATGGCTAACATTAAGCAAGTTAAATTCAACTTAGGAAGGAGATCAGGAACATAAAGTGGCATAGACCATCACAGTTAGCTTTTTGACTCACAAAGCCTTCCTAAGCTGCATACAATCGCCTAATGTAGATTTAATTAAACGAAAAAGGCCGCATTTGTTTTGGAATTATAATATGTATGCCCCATTAGTATAATGATGTTAAGACGTTTCGCCCCATTTTCGTCATTTGTATGATCTATCGTGCCATTTAGGTGTATATTTTATTCTGTCGAGCGATAGCTATTTTTTTTTTATTTGTATTTTTTTTTAACTTGATGGAAGTCTAGGGAGCAAACTAAAAACCTCCCCTCAATTCTTCACCTAAGCATCTCTTTCTCTCTGTCTCTCTCCCTCTTTCTTGAGAGTCGAGTATATGAGTCATTCACATAGACCAAAAAAAAAAAAAAATTATATATATATATATATTATATACTGTATATACTGTATATATATATTGTCACAATGATCAGGTAATTAATGTAATTGAAAGCCCTTACTTATATACTTAATAGCATAATGCCGTGAGCGGCCATGTGCTTTCTTTGTCTCTCATTGTGAGGTTTTCTTTTTCTTTACTTTTCATACCAATCTTGCTGTATATCACTTAATGCCTTCACTGTGAACCTTTTTTTGTTTAAGTGAGTTCCGTGGTGAAGCACTTCGTCGCTTCATGCCTTCACTGAACCTTTTTGTTGTCTAAGTGAGTTTGCTGTGAAGCGCTTCGTTTCGGTGTTTTCATATGATTTGGAAGGCAGCTGTCTTTGTGATTCTGAAGTAATATGAAGTAATATGTATAATTCTTGTGCTGTGTCTTGGTGAACTGGTTTGATATTGTAAACAGATACAGACGACAACTACCTCGATAGTGTCGCCATCTGTTGGGGAAAAAGGGCGGGAAATGGACACTTCTTGTATTTAGCCAGTCACTTACTTCACTTCCAGTTCAGAGTTCAGACGCCCACAAGAGAGGTGCCCAGTGATCTAACCTCGTGGGACGTTATATTGTTGTGCTTCTTTGTTGTTTGCTTGTTTTTGACTTAACGTAATATTAGTGGAAGTCCTAGATTTTAATCATAGTTTTATTATATTTGTATTATATATTAACGTAACTTACTTTTTCTCATAGTGTTAATTTAATTATTTTGATCAGTGTTCCTTTTGATCAGTGTGCCTTTTGATCAGTGTCGCTTTTATCAAGCTTCAGTGTTCCATGTGTTTTTCCTTGGAGGTTGAGGCGCTTGGTGGTTCTGTCCAGGAGTCGATAGGTAAGGTTTTGTTTGTGCCTTTGTTGAGAGCCTGTCGGGTTGCTGTATATTCCCTAGTACAGTACACGCAACACACACCCACATTACCCATACACATATTAACCCCGTCAGTGTCTGCTGCCCGGCTGGAACCGTTGGCGGCTCTGCACCCGCGTTTTGGGTGCCCCACTCTCGACTCTTGGAACGGATTGCCAAGTAGCCAGGTATAGTAAGTTTATAATTAGAGTAAAGTAAAGTAACTTCAGTTAGTGATCCCAGTTGTAGCCAAGGGACCACCGAAGGTTATTAATGAGTAGTGGGAGGTTAACTCTACGGGTTCAACCGTCTTAAGGGAGGTTTACTCATTCGGTGGTACTGGCTCAATTGGGATTGAATACTGGCGTGTTATTAGGAGGAAGGTTTTGCAGTACGCTCGTACATAGTTGGCTTGTATCAGCCCTGGAGTTATCCCGGGTAGCCCATTTCGCAACCTCCACTAATAACACCCCGAGGTTTGAGAGTCACAGGACCCGACCTCCTATTGGTAGTCAACTTTTGATATAGATATTGATATTGTGTTACAACTCTTTTGCATCGGGAGTTGGGTACCGTAGGCTGGTTGCACACGGTGGGTACTGTCGATATAGTGCATAGCCTAGTTGCTCGAAGTACAGTTGCTACTCTTTTTGCTTTCACATGTTTGCTAGTACTATGTCTGTTGAGCCAGTTTAATTATCCCCCCAGCATTGCCTCCTCGGAGTTGGGTTTTTTGTCTTTTTATAGCTTAGTAGGCTATGGTAGTTTTCCACTTTAGATAACATTCAAAGGGGAAGCAGGGCAGTGAAGCACCTTAAGCCCTGAGAAGAGTCTGGAAGCGTTTGTTTGCTCTTTTCTGTTGCGTTCGTTGGGTTGCTTGTATAGGAGACAAGGTGCTGGTGTGGATCATTCTTTCATATTGTCCCGTCTCTGAGCAGCTGAGGTTCAGATCCGTGATAATATATATATTATGTGTATATATCTATGTATATTTAAAGACCGTACACATGGAAAGAAAGGTGGTGGCGTGGGGATATACTGTATATATCTTCTCACTTGCTACCCAAACAGATCACTATCTCCCCTAGTAATCTAGAACTAGTGTGTGCCCGAATTGATACCAATAAAACGAAGAATCGTATTACAACAGCTTACAGACCAGCAAGCTACAAAGAAAGCGACTATGTACTATTTTACGAGATGCTGACGAAAACTCTTTCTGATACAAGTATTCTTCTAGGCGATTATAATGACACAAATACAGAATGGAATCTTGTCACCGGAAACTACGCAAATTCAATAAAAATCATACATTTCTTAGAGGATAACTTCCTATATCAGTGCGTAAAGGAAGCAACGCATGATAACTACCCATGAACATTTAGTTACTAATTTAGAGGTAGGAGAATATCTCAAATTCCGACCATAGTTTTGATGCCAATTGCAGCTATTCTATTGACAAAAAAGAAATCTTAGTTCCAGATTTTATAAATGCAGATTGTAACCAACTTAGGCTAGTACTTCATTACACACACTCATTGCTAGATACACATAGCAAAATATATGAAATGTTGGAACAGTTTAAGAATAGCAAAGAGTTGTTATTTATGGTTTAGAATCCAAGTGAGTGCCTGTTACCAGCGGTGTGCCTCAAGGATCGGTCCTCAGTCCTGTTATATTTAGCAACTATATAAATTATATTGATGTAGGTCTGAATTACTCTATCCAAATTTACTGACGATACAAAAATAGGGAACATAGTCTTAAGTGAGGAAAACATATGCTTTCATTTATTTCTTTGGAGGTGTTTGGTGTTGTGGTGAAATAAATAAAATCTTGATTATCAGTAGGTTCAGGGATATTTCGTAGCGGGGCCGGTCTATATGATCTGTGAATATTATTTCCTCTCACTTAACCCAGCAGCTGTAGGGAGACTCTTAAGAGGTTTTACTGGGCAACTGCGGGGAGACTCTTAACCCTTGCTTAGCGGGCCCTCTGTGGCCGTTTTGGGCCTTTTCAGGCCGTTCTGACTGCTATATCAACCATCAGTATGAAAGGAACTGTATTGCGCCGAAAACTAGGTGGAAATCGCTACACAATGACGCCACATACAGCTACGTAGCACTCGTGGAGCACTGACAGTGTTACCTCGAAGATGGAAGTTTAGCTGATTTTGCTACCTTGCTCACTTTTAGCGAACTATTGGTTACACTGTCATCCTCCCGCGCGGTGGGGGAACTGGAGTTAGTGTGGGCCGGGAGGCCACAGATGTCGGACGTATGGATCATTACTATCCAACCCATTTTCACTCGATTTCCACCCTTTTTTCACCCGTTTTTTGCCAGTTTTTTCAACTCATCTTATGTGGTGAGCCGCTCTTTAAGGGTTAAGATCCTAGGCCTTAAACATTTATTTTAAAAGGCCCCAGTAGCACTTTAATTTTTTGTTTTTTTGTTTTCCGCCCCCCTCCATAACTCATATCACTTCTCCACATCTGTCAAAGTCCCCTCCTTCCCCCTCCCCCCCCCCCCCCCCCTTCAATTATCACCTATTTTCCCTGTTATTCCCTTATTCTTTGGTATATTTTTGTGCTAATATTAGCAAGCCGATTGCACGGTGTGGTTATGTGCCTAGGTTATGTGCCTAGCGAGTGTGTTGGCAGAGATAGAGAGATAGACGGTGGGGTGAGACTGTCAGTCATGCTCCAGAGCTCGCGAGAAGAGGGGTTGCCTCGCTGGGCTCCAAATTTCATGAATGGGCCGCTCCATGTTTATTCGCGATTTTGACTATATAAACACTATTCCCTCTGGTTTTATTGTTGTCTCCTGTTACTATCTTCATATTAAACGTATAATAGAAGCATTTGTATAAGTATTAATTATATTTATAGTAAATTAAGGATTTTAGTGAGGAAAGAGTCATAATACCTACGCATAGGGGAATGGTGTATACTACAGGGGCTGCGCAGCCCAGAGGTAAAACAGTAGGCTACCATAGTGCGGTTGGGAATATGTCCAGAATTAGATTAATATCCAGTATTCGAGAATGAATAATAAGTCGTAGGCGTGTGCCTAAACATTTAACCGTCTTGGTGGTGTAATGGTTAGAGTGTTTAAAAATCTGTGTGTGATAATCCAGGTTCGAATCCTGGTGGATCACATATATGATCTCATTAATTTCACTCGAGGTGTTTGGTGTTGTGGTGAAATTAATAAAATATAGGGTCAATATTTACGAGTCACACCACAGCTGGAATCTCATTTCTAATGGTAGTTTTGGGTTCCTATCATTCTATGTTTCATTACTATATACTTTTTATCCACCGGAAAATATTATTTTTTCTTGTTTTTTTTATTTTTAGGCCTAGGCCCTATTTTTATTTGTTTTATTTTTTTTTAGCATTAACCTAACCTAAAAACCTAACCTAACCTAACCTAAATGTATTTGGGGGATATTAGGTTAGGTTTTTTGGTTAGGTTAATGCTAGGCTAAAAAAAAAAAAAAAAAAAGACAAGAAAAAAATATATTTTCCGGTAGATAAAAAGTATATAGCAATGAAGCATAGAATGATAGGAACCCAAAACTACCGTTAAAAATGAGATCCCAGCTGTGGTGTGACTCGTAAATATTGACCAAATATAGATTAATCAATATAGTGGAATGGTCAGAAAAGTGGCAAATGCCCTTAAATTTTGAAAAATGTAAAATTTTGCACGTTGGTATACAAACAAGAGAAAGTATGATTATCAAATAAAAGGCCAACCAATAATAGCAAACATTATGGTTAAAGATCTCCGGGTCATAATATCTGAAAATCTAAAATCCTAAGAGCAATGTGCGGCTGCGGCAAACAAAGCTAGCAAAGCCTTGGGATTTATCAAAAGACATTTTAACTTTAAAAACAAAAAACATGTTTTGCAGTTATATAAAAACATTGAAAGACCCCATCTTGAATATGGCATTCAGTTGTGGTAACCGTATCTCAAGAAAGACATTGAACAACTCGAATCCGTGCAGTGTAGAACAACTAATCTAATCCTCTCTTTGAGAAACAAGCCATATTTTGAAAGGATAAAGAAATTAAATGTGTTCTCACTAAAGAGAGGAGGATACGAGGCCAAAATATCCGGTGTTTTAAGATACCTAACCCAAGGAGCTTGAGACTGGCCTGTGACGAACATAGTTATATGCAAATTAAATACCTTCGATTCTGACAAAATTCATTATATCTACCATATAAAGCATTATTTGTTCTCCATATGCACATATTTTACTTATATGATGAACATATGAACCTTGAAGAGTGATAAAACTTGTGGGAATAGCAATTGGTAGGTGAAATATGTATAATTTTGTCGCCCAGTCGTATGCAGCAAGGGGAGATACAAATCCTCCCTTCGCAACGTCTCACAACACGTTGACCGTCGTGGGAGAGATCTTAATGTTGAATAAGGGCTCTAAGTGACTCACTTGTGTGTGTTCAAAGCCGTGTGAGAAAAACTCACGCAATTCATGGGGGAAATACAAGGAAAAATAGCCGATAATTGAGGATGGGGAAGGAGGGGAAGTGGGGGTTGAGACACCTAAGGATGAGTGGTAAGAAGTACTAGAGGGGAATTATCTCACCTAATGACATATTCATTTATTTTGAGAGTCCCTGGGGTGTTTTGGAAGGGTTTTTTCATGGTCTTGCATCCGTGAGGCCTAACGCATTCGCTATTCACATACTTCCATGAGGCTTATCGCACATCTCGGGTCAAAGGATTTGATGAGTAAATATCAATGCACTCTTCACGATTAATAACAATGCTGCAACCGAAGGTAATTGAATGAATTTGAATAGAAAGAAATCGTGTGTAGATGTCACATAAAATGTCTTCACATACAGTGTGCTCGAAGAGTGGAACAGTTTACCAAGGGAGGTGGTTGTCAGTAATTCAATTGATACGTTTAAGAAGAGACTGAACGATCATCTGATGAAGATTGGATTCATGTGAATGAATCAGTAGGTAAGTGTACATTTTCTTTCACAAACATATATTTTTATACTCTATAAACAATTCCTTGTGGGTATTTCCTGACTCATAAGGTTACACTTCATCCTATTTTCCGGTACGGCTTTTTAGCCGGAGGGAGCGGATGGTGGGGAGAGAGCTTTCTACTTTGCTGTCCTATTCTTCTGCTATGAACTGTCCCTGTCTAGTAGCATTAAGGCCAAACAACCTAGTAGGGACCGCTAGGTCTGTGTGGTCTGTGTATCTGTGTAACTCTGTGTATCTCTCTCAACCACCACTCCCAGCACACTGTCAGTATATCTGCCTGTAGTCTATAACATTTTCGGGATTGGCTCGCAACATCTATTTCCTTTTACCATATTTGGGAGGATTTTCAACCCTATTTCACGCCTTTCCGAGGGGCTGTGCTCGTGACTCACTCTTTCCGTTATTCCTATTCGACATAATGTAAAGTTGTTGCCATCATGACGCGTTTTAGTAGTTTCTTCTGACTAGTATTAGACGATTTTATAAAGAAAGGGAAAAACCTTTTAGAGGGACGGCGCCAAATTTACTCTTTTGGTTATTTATATTTTATTCCCCATTCGATATATTGTTATAACTTGGCGGAATGTCTAGACCCTTAATAGCTGATGGACACATTAGAAGCTACCGGAACTATGTCTCAGTATCATATTATTACCAAGTGTTCATAATTAGCAACATATTTCGGTATCAACTTTTTATAATGTCTGAATAATTAAGATGGAAATAAACCAATTTTTCCCAGTTAGACAATACTCCTCCCCCATGATTCTTCTATATTTATGTGTAAATGTATTATTTTTTTGGTTTTGTTTATTCATCTTCTCTTCATCAATCCATATTTGTCCTTCTTCTTTTATGTATTTCATATATTATGTTAGCATCTAACCCTCCTGCTTTATTCCTTCTCATTTGTGATATAATATTTAATGGCTTTGGTTTCGTGTATTCACCTCCTTCTCCTTCTCAACGCATCGTGTTCCTTCTTCGTTTATTTATTTAGCTTTTTTCATATCACTCCCCTCCTTTAATCCTTCCTTTCCCTCTATTCCTCCTCCTTCTCCTCCTCTTCTTCTTCTTTCCTCTTCTTCTCCTCTTCCGTCCTCGCCTCATGCCCCATTGTGATGTATTTCAAGTGTACAGTCGCGGTCATTAATTCTTATAGATTTCGAAGCCTCAGACAATATAAAGGAACCTCCGAAATACAATTATCAGGTAAACAATTAATAAGAAGTTTTGATTCAACCTGAAACAGCTTTGAAAGGTATGCATCAGAATCTTCGACCTCGACTGCACTATTGATACAATAAAGTAACGTAATACTGGAAGAAGAGGGTTTAAGCATCTCCTTATTATTCATACATAAATGTTCTTTTTAGCTGTGTGTATTCTACAGTAGGCCTATTACCGGAAACTAATATTTTGTGTTCATTAGTTTGATAGTTTTGTGCATACTTTATCGTAATATTAAATATGTTTATAAGTAAGAGAATAATAATGGAAAAAATATAGGATATTTTAGCATGTGTGAGGGGAGTTTTCCTTTCAGAAGCTAAACAATTGGTTTCCCAGTACAATTTTCAGAAGAATACCATGGCACCACCCATAACATAGTAATATATGGCCCAATTACACCAGGATACCATGGCACCACCCATAACATAGTAATATATGGCCCCATTACACCAGGAATACCATGGCACCACCCATAACATAGTAATATATGGCCCAATTACACCAGGATACCATGGCACCACCCATAACATAGTAATATATGGCCCCATTACACCAGGAATACCATGGCACCACCCATAACATAGTAATATATGGCCCCATTACACCAGGATACCATGGCACCACCCATAACATAGTAATATATGGCCCCATTACACCAGGAATACCATGGCACCACCCATAACATAGTAATATATGGCCCCATTACACCAGGAATACCATGGCACCACCCATAACATAGTAATATGGCCCCATTACACCAGGAATACCATGGCACCACCCATAACATAGTAATATATGGCCCCATTACACCAGGAATACCATGGCACCACCCATAACATAGTAATATATGGCCCCATTACACCAGGAATACCATGGCACCACCCATAACATAGTAATATATGGCCCCATTACACCAGGATACCATGGCACCACCCATAACATAGTAATATATGGCCCCATTACACCAGGAATACCATGGCACCACCCATAACATAGTAATATATGGCCCCATTACACCAGGAATACCATGGCACCACCCATAACATAGTAATATATGGCCCCATTACACCAGGAATACCATGGCACCACCCATAACATAGTAATATATGGCCCCATTACACCAGGAATACCATGGCACCCCATAACATAGTAATATATGGCCCCATTACACCAGGAATACCATGGCACCACCCATAACATAGTAATATATGGCCCCATTACACCAGGAATACCATGGCACCACCCATAACATAGTAATATATGGCCCCATTACACCAGGAATACCATGGCACCACCCATAACATAGTAATATATGGCCCCATTACACCAGGAATACCATGGCACCACCCATAACATAGTAATATATGGCCCCATTACACCAGGAATACCATGGCACCACCCATAACATAGTAATATATGGCCCCTTTACACCAGGAATACCATGGCACCACCCATAACATAGTAATATATGGCCCCATTACACCAGGAATACCATGGCACCACCCATAACATAGTAATATATGGCCCCATTACACCAGGAATACCATGGCACCACCCATAACATAGTAATATATGGCCCCTTTACACCAGGAATACCATGGCACCACCCATAACATAGTAATATATGGCCCCATTACACCAGGAATACCATGGCACCACCCATACATAGTAATATATGGCCCCATTACACCAGGAATACCATGGCACCACCCATAACATAGTAATATATGGCCCCATTACACCAGGAATACCATGGCACCACCCATAACATAGTAATATATGGCCCCATTACACCAGGAATACCATGGCACCACCCATAACATAGTAATATATGGCCCCATTACACCAGGAATACCATGGCACCACCCATACATAGTAATATATGGCCCCATTACACCAGGAATACCATGGCACCACCCATAACATAGTAATATATGGCCCCTTTACACCAGGAATACCATGGCACCACCCATAACATAGTAATATATGGCCCCATTACACCAGGAATACCATGGCACCACCCATAACATAGTAATATATGGCCCCATTACACCAGGAATACCATGGCATCACCCATAACATAGTAATATATGGCCCCATTACACCAGGAATACCATGGCACCACCCATAACATAGTAATATATGGCCCCATTACACCAGGAATACCATGGCACCACCCATAACATAGTAATATATGGCCCCATTACACCAGGAATACCATGGCACCACCATAACATAGTAATATATGGCCCCATTACACCAGGAATACCATGGCACCACCCATAACATAGTAATATATGGCCCCATTACACCAGGAATACCATGGCACCACCCATAACATAGTAATATATGGCCCCATTACACCAGGAATACCATGGCACCACCCATAACATAGTAATATATGGCCCCATTACACCAGGAATACCATGGCACCACCCATAACATAGTAATATATGGCCCCATTACACCAGGAATACCATGGCACCACCCATAACATAGTAATATATGGCCCCATTACACCAGGAATACCATGGCACCACCCATAACATAGTAATATATGGCCCCATTACACCAGGAATACCATGGCACCACCCATAACATAGTAATATATGGCCCCATTACACCAGGAATACCATGGCACCACCCATAACATAGTAATATATGGCCCCATTACACCAGGAATACCATGGCACCACCCATAACATAGTAATATATGGCCCCATTACACCAGGAATACCATGGCACCACCCATAACATAGTAATATATGGCCCCATTACACCAGGAATACCATGGCACCACCCATAACATAGTAATATATGGCCCCATTACACCAGGAATACCATGGCACCACCCATAACATAGTAATATATGGCCCCATTACACCAGGAATACCATGGCACCACCCATAACATAGTAATATATGGCCCCATTACACCAGGAATACCATGGCACCACCCATAACATAGTAATATATGGCCCCATTACACCAGGAATACCATGGCACCACCCATAACATAGTAATATATGGCCCCATTACACCAGGAATGAAAACACAAAAACAAAAAAACAAGTGGGGACGGCTTTGAAGCTCATGGGAAATGAGGGGTAAACTATTTTTAACAGTGGAACTGGATATGGTTAAAACACAAAGTCAAATACTGTACAAGTTCACAAATAGGGAAACCCTAGCTAAGTTTTGTATTTACAAAATAAATACAAACATAAATAACGGAGAAAATTATACTTGAAATACGATTATCGGGTCGATCTAAAGGCGAGGGTTTCCGAACTTTCCCCTAGATAGTTAGGATATCGGAACTGGAATTAGGAATGAGAATGTCCATAACACTTCTGTCCACGCTTACAAACGATGAAATACACCACAATACAGCTTGAAAACAAAGACAATAAATATTTAATACACTAAAATATAGTAAGTAGACCTCTGTAGAAACACCGTTGTGTCTCATAATACAGTAAGTAGACCTCTGTAGAAACACCGTCGTGTCTCATAATACAGTAAGTAGACCTCTGTAGAAACATCGTCGTGTCTCATAAATATAGTAAGTAGACCTCTGTAGAAACACCGTCGTGTCTCATAAATATAGTAAGTAGACCTCTGTAGAAACACCGTCGTGTCTCATAATATAGTAAGTAGACCTTTGTAGAAACACCGTCGTGTCTCATAATATAGTAAGTAGACCTCTGTAGAACACCGTCGTGTCTCATAAATATAGTAAGTAGACCTCTGTAGAAACACCGTCGTGTCTCATAATATAGTAAGTAGACCTCTGTAGAAACACCGTCGTGTCTCATAAATATAGTAAGTAGACCTCTGTAGAAACACCGTCGTGTCTCATAAATATAGTAAGTAGACCTCTGTAGAAACACCGTCGTGTCTCATAATATAGTAAGTAGACCTCTGTAGAAACACCGTCGTGTCTCATAAATATAGTAAGTAGACCTCTGTAGAAACACCGTCGTGTCTCATAATATAGTAAGTAGACCTCTGTAGAAACACCGTCGTGTCTCATAAATATAGTCAGTAGACCTCTGTAGAAACACCGTCGTGTCTCATAAATATAGTAAGTAGACCTCTGTAGAAACACCGTCGTGTCTCATAAATATAGTAAGTAGACCTCTGTAGAAACACCGTCGTGTCTCATAATATAGTAAGTAGACCTCTGTAGAAACACCGTCGTGTCTCATAATACAGTAAGTAGACCTCTGTAGAAACACCGTCGTGTCTCATAAATATAGTAAGTAGACCTCTGTAGAAACACCGTCGTGTCTCATAAATATAGTAAGTAGACCTCTGTAGAAACACCGTCGTGTCTCATAAATATAGTAAGTAGACCTCTGTAGAAACACCGTCGTGTCTCATAAATATAGTAAGTAGACCTCTGTAGAAACACCGTCGTGTCTCATAAATATAGTAAGTAGACCTCTGTAGAAACACCGTTGTGTCTCATAATATAGTAAGTAGACCTCTGTAGAAACACCGTCGTGTCTCATAATACAGTAAGTAGACCTCTGTAGAAACACCGTCGTGTCTCATAAATATAGTAAGTAGACCTCTGTAGAAACACCGTCGTGTCTCATAAATATAGTAAGTAGACCTCTGTAGAAACACCGTCGTGTCTCATAATATAGTAAGTAGACCTCTGTAGAAACACCGTCGTGTCTCATAATATAGTAAGTAGACCTCTGTAGAAACACCGTCGTGTCTCATAATATAGTAAGTAGACCTCTGTAGAAACACCGTCGTGTCTCATAATATAGTAAGTAGACCTCTGTAGAAACACCGTCGTGTCTCATAATATAGTAAGTAGACATCTGTAGAAACACCGTCGTGTCTCATAATATAGTAAGTAGACCTCTGTAGAAACACCGTCGTGTCTCATAATATAGTAAGTAGACCTCTGTAGAAACACCGTCGTGTCTCATAATATAGTAAGTAGACCTCTGTAGAAACACCGTCGTGTCTCATAATATAGTAAGTAGACCTCTGTAGAAACACCGTCGTGTCTCATAAATATAGTAAGTAGACCTCTGTAGAAACACCGTCGTGTCTCATAAATATAGTAAGTAGACCTCTGTAGAAACACCGTCGTGTCTCATAAATATAGTAAGTAGACCTCTGTAGAAACACCGTCGTGTCTCATAAATATAGTAAGTAGACCTCTGTAGAAACACCGTCGTGTCTCATAATCGTTGGCTAATGGGTAAATACTAAACTACATTGGTCCTTGGTATAATGGAACACTGTATATTCAAGAAAAATAAAAGAAAACTACAATAATACCAAAATCTATATTGGACCAAAAGATCATTGGACATGGTTGAAGTTTATACTTTAACATACACATGTGATTAGAATATAACAATAGGATTACCCTTAACAGTAGTACAACACGAAACCATGGATGTGAGTTAGAGCTAAAGCAATATAGCACTAGTGTTATGTGGACAAATTTCAAATTTCAAATCTGTTCAACCTGGGATAAACTTCCTTCAGAAGTGGTACATATGTCTTCAGTAAACCGGCTTAAGGGGGAAAGCTTTTTGTTATTTATTTCTGACCCACCTTCTCCCTCCTGTTTAGCCCTATTAGTTTTCAGAGTTTAAGACGTTCGGCCTATTAGTTTGGCGATTTTAAGACTTTTCGACCAAATTCTTTGCTTATCTTAAGACCTATCGTGCCATTGATGTGTTGAATTTTTCATATCGAGCTATAGCAAACCTGTAATTTAGAAGAAACTTGTCTTCGGCCGGGACATTACCTAGAAGGGAAATATTGGGGATGTTTATCAACGCTTGATGGAGGTCTATGGAAGAAACTAAAACAATAATATGGAAATAAATAAATCGATCAGTCTATAAACCCTTACCCTCTTATGAAAGGTGTATATCTTGTGCTGAACACTTTGCAATGAGAATGCTGCACTATATAAATTGATCTTACTCACCTATAGTATTACCTATGAATTCGGCCAAGCTGTTAGAGCTACTAAGTATTCCTTGAAACTCCTTGTAGTACACTCGAATGCCATATTCCCTACCCTACTCATAAACATTTGTGGACCCCTCTGTTTTTCTTTATGTAATTATAATGATCTGGATTGATTTTTAGATAGAACCTTCATATTCAATGAATAGTATACAGTATGTAGTTGTGTATTGAGGCATAGATAATTACATTCAAAAATTAGTTTCCACAGATACACTTCCATACATAGAAATAGGTGAATTCCAAAATTATTTTATGAGTGGGCTCGAGACTATGGCATCTCTGTGTACCGTTCTTCCCACACACTACCATCACATCCACTATACATCTAAATATCGATGGTATATTGGACTCTAATTTTCTGTAATCAAATAACTTCCTTCAACACCCACTATTTCTTTCTCTTCCAGATAGAATTGACCTTACAGGATAGGGAAGAGAAGTAAATGAAGAATGATATTTTAGGATTGTATATTATGTTTGTCATTATTATGCTAAGTTCAGTTACAATCGCTTGGTTAACATTATATATGTTATTGGGTGTACGTGCTACGTACGTAGAAAATCAATCAGTCAAGAGATATAACAAGCATGTAAGTATCGTCAGAAAGTGGAAGCATAAGAAAGTCCCCCCTACGATGGACGCTCTCCCCCTCCACACTCCATTAACACCTTACGAGCGGCCTAGGCGGTAATTTATATATACCGCCCAGCGTTTTTTTTTGGCCATAAATGGGGTTGTTTCCGTGCTCTTTTTCATGCATAAACAAGACCCAGAGCGTAATACAAGTATGTATCCCTGAATGGGCGTAAATTGAGCTTTCCAATGACATCCGAACCATCCTTCTACGATCACTGGTTGTCTTGCAACGATCGTGCAACCGAAGGGCAAAATTGCTAAATTACGGTCATTTTCTTACATTATTACGTGTGTAGCGAGCGAGTGATGGTGGAGGAGGGTGCAATAAATCTCAGTTGGTCCATGGCGGCCGTAGCGAGCGGTCAGGAGGTAACCTATCCTCCTCCCACAGCTCCGCTCTCTCTCAGAGCACATTACGTGCTCAAAATTGCACTCGTCAATAGCCGTGACCCGCCACATAGGCCACATTTATATCACTCGACAATAGCCGGGTGCCGCCAGTTATCGGTTAATGTCCAACTATCTATCATATCAGCCATAAATAGATACCTTTTTCCCGCCTTTGATGCCAACAGATTACATTCCTGTACTGACTGGGTATCAACATCTATAACCTCAACCAGCAAGCTATTATATACAACCTAGTTCTAATCATTCGTATACAAGGTGATATCGCATCTTGTCTAATAGGTGTGCTCACAGAAGTTGTATGTCCAGCATTAGTTGTTCAGTTTGATTGATAGCTATAATACTGTATACGGGTCATAATTATTCACCATTAAAGTTCTTCTATTAATTGCCAGACGTCTTGATCCCTGATGGGGTGGCCACGAATGAATCACCTCCATGCACCTCTGTCCTCTGTTACCCACCACCTTTCCTCCCACTCAGCACCACTCTCACTCATATACTTCTCAACCCCATCCTTTCACCTTCCTCTCGGTCTGCATCTATCTCTACTTTCTTCCACCTCACAAACGTACACTCTCATAGTCATTCTCTCGCTCACGATACGTTCCACATGACCGAACCACCTCAAGGTGTTTTTAATTAGCATTGAAGATACATTATATTTGATAAATTAGTGAAGATATGGAGCTGTTTTCATCTGAAATATTTGTATATATTATAACATAGGCTATGTTACGTTAGGTAAGGCTAGATCGACAAATATGTGTTTCCCTGGAATAAATGCCATGGAGTGTTGAAAGTTTACCTTTAAACCAAAGTTTATCATAGTATTATTGAAAAATGATAGTCTTTTCCACTTCCAAAAGCGTTATTGTAGAAGAGTAAACTCATTAAATCCCTTTCAAGCTGTATATATAATCCTGTAGGACCATTGAATCTTGATACTCTTCCTCAGCACTTCTTCCAGTGTTTAATCTAAAGCTAGATAACCTTATGTGAAACTAGGTAGCATCACCGTTGATATCGGTCTTCCATCACTGTTAACTTTCTTCCTAATCGTTAATATACGCGAATTAATTGTTGCTGTCCTTGAACCTGCTACAAATTTAAGGGGAGATGGTTGTTTCTTCAGGCTCCCCTTCTCCCTCATCTTTAGCAGCATCAGTTTTCGGATTTTAAGGCATTAGGCCCCTTAGTTTGGCCATATTAAGACTATTTGCCCCAATTTTTTGTCAATATTTAGATCTTTCGCGCTATTTAGGTGTCGATTGCATCCTGGTGAGTGACAGCGAGCCTTTAATTTAGGAGGAACTGGCCTTTGGCAGGGACGTTTTTTCCGAAAAACGTTAATTTTTTTCTAGAAGGAGGATCTTGGGGATGTTATTTTAAGCTTAATGGAGGTCTTGAGAGGAAACTAAACAAATGATTAACCCACTGAAACCCAGCTATTTAATAATGAATGTACACCCCAGGACCAGCAGGTTGTAAACAAAAAAATGTCTTCCAGAAAACACCAGGAATGGGTTAGAAATTAAGGAAAACCCACCAAAAAACGATCCCCTAGGTCATTAAGGGGTCCTACGGTGCGCCCGAATGTCGGAATTAACATGGGGAAATGGGTAGGCAAAAACAGGAAAAAACAGGTTTTTGCGCGCTAACACGCATGCAGTTGGACTTTGAGAGTTTTCAACCATCGGCATTGTTGCGTGGGATACTTACACAGTTCCCATACAAATCTGACCCCTCTAGGTGCCATAGGACCGGAGTAATTAACCAGGACGCACCCTATGCGTCCCTGGGGTTTAGCGTTACATACATTGTGGACGCAAACGCTGCGTCGCTGGGGTTCAGTGGGTTAATGAATATATAAATCGACCAATAAATAACACTAACCCCCTCAACGGTAACGCTCATGCTAAAACCGGCCAGGTAGACACACCCCAGACCCATGTCTTAACTGTACGAACTGACCATCTCGGTTGCAAAAAATACCATTGGTTCCCATTCATCGCGCAAAGGATCGCTTGATAACAGTGTTATGTTAATCCGTGCACTCCATATTGTGCGTTGGGGCGCAGTTTGGTGGCGACTATAGTGTGAGTAGCTGGAACGTTGGGCTTAGGGCGGTTCCCCAGGTACGTTTTGCTATGGCACTCTTTGTTGTTTATCTTTCAATACGTTTAGGTTGCAAATCAGTGCTTAAGAGATAATACATATTTATTTATCTGTTTATACATACATACACACACAAATTTATAGACCGAGTGCTCCACGCGAAATACGGTTCCGGATATCATGTCCTAATGGCGGCGTTACAGGCAGCCTCACTTGTCAGGTACTTTGATTCAAGAGCAGACCGGAAGGTTTGATCCCACGACTTTCTTGGTCTGCCTCTTGGTGCAGCTCCCTCCACGTTCATGAGCTTGCATCTTTTCACCCAACTTAGTTCATATATCCTCTCCACATGTCCAAACCATCCAAGCCTGATAGTAAGCATCTCATCACTGAAACTCTTGATACGTAACCTTTTCCTCAACTCTTCACTAGATATCCTATCTTGCAAGTTTAGCACCACACATCCCTCTCACCCTTCTCATCTTGTTGCATTCCATTCTGTTGATATCATCCGGGTTTGACAGACCACGTTTCTGAAGCATTTGTGATTAAGCTGCTAATGCATGAAACGTATACCTATTCCTTCAAAAGGAGAGGAAGTCTTCTCATGGTAAGTAGTGGCAACAGTTCTCTAAATTTTCTCCAGCTGCATCATTTTCTCTACCACTGTCAGAGGTGGTATCTCCCAAGTATCTATTTATATTATTAGTATTTATATTATTTTATGATTATTAATATTATTATCATTATTACTATTATTATGTTTATTATTATTATTATTATTATTAGCAGTAGTAGTAGTAATAGTAGTAGTAGTAGTAATTGTTGTTGTTGATCCCCAAGCTGCCTGGCCGAACAGCCCCAAGGCCCCGAGCAAGGCAAAGGCCATATCCGAGCGGCGCCACAGAACCCTCCCTGCCGACCACAATAAAGCCTGGGTGACCGAAGCCACTCCATGGCGGGGAGCTGAGGAGGGTGCAGAAACGCCCGGGAAACCAAAGCCCCACCCAGGGCTCTATGCCCCTCAGCAATTATGAAGAGAAAGTTGAGGGGCAAAGGAAAAATGTGACGCTTTGGCTTCCAATCTTGGTAGATTGGGAGGTCAACCCACGGAAGAGACGCCGTCACTTGAGATCTAGAAAATATATAAGTAAAAGGAACAGTCAGAGTAAGCTATGGGTATGGCAGAGATCGCTCAGTTATCACTCTGATAGACCAGCCCATCACCACAGTAGTAGTAGTAGTCAATCAATATCAATAACAATACTCTTTATTTCATAATAAACATTAATAAAATATATATTACATATTTGTTGTTTTAAAACAAAAACATTAATTATAAACTAGATATTTAGTAGCCAGGTATGCGATTCAGCTGCAACAACAATCGCCTGGTAAGATTCAGCTGCAACAACAATCGCCTGGTAAGATTCAGCTGCAACAACAATCGCCTGGTAAGATTCAGCTGCAACAACAATCGCCTGGTAAGATTCAAGTTATATATCGAGGTTCGCCTTGGTTCGTGTAGGTGGACCCACACGATCCGAGACTGTATCACATCCAAGTCGTTGCATGAAATATTTATCTCATAATTATCTTTTAAATAATGTATATATGATTGTATGTAGGTTACCGTTTTGGAGAAAAGGCATATTTAATTTAATTAATGTAAAATTAGATCGCATAAGTCTGTGGTAGTATCGTGCTTGAACTAAGGCCAGGTGATGTTTAATTAAGCAACAGCTGACCACATACCTACGCTACTTCATGACTGCTAGCGTAGGAGGGAACATTCAAAATACGCTTTAATGCTTTACTTTTTGCTATCTCAAATGTTTTGAAAACGTTCGTAGATAGAACATTTCTTTGCCACAAGTTAAGGTAGTAGTAGTAGTAGTAGTAGTAATAGTAGTAGTAGTAGTAGTAGTAGTAGTAGTAGTAGTTGTAGTAGTAGATAACAGGATCTCTCACTGACCGTATCGTAGCACAAGATTCCGACGGTGAAGTGGACCAGGCGGACATCTACAACATCAGAAAGACCATCACGTCAGAGAGGCAAAACTCACAGAAAAATGACCTGGCACAATTGATGGGACAACTTTCCCAGAGACTAACAAGAAAAATACAAATAGCACAAGAAACGGGTGCTTCAAATTGGCTGACAATACTACCAATCAAGGCAAAAGGCTTCAGTCTCAACAAACAAGACTTTAATTATGCTATTGCACTGAGGTATAATTATGGCCGATTGAAGGACTGCCCGATCGATGCGTTTGTGGATCCAGCAACGATGCAGACCACTCCATGATATGTAAGAAAGGAGGATTCATCAGCATCAGGCACGATGAAGTAAGAGATGTAACGGCTAACATGCTCAGGGAGGTGTGTAGAGATGTGGTGCGCGAACCATCACTCATTCCCTTGAAGGGAGAGATCTTGCAGCACAGGACGGCCAACACATCCAATGAAGCACGAGTGGACGTTAGTGCAAGAGGTTTTTGGACAAGTGCATAGCGAGCGTTCTTTGACATAAGAGTATTATTTTGACCCAATGGCCCATAGCTACAGCGAGCTGTCTCTGGATGCCGCACACAAGAGGAACGAACAAGAGAAGGTCAGGGCATATGGGGAAAGGATCTTAAATATCGAACAAGGCAGCTTTACCCCATTAGTCTTCACCACATCTGGAGGGATGGGACCCAGGGCCCAATGCTTCTATTCAAGGCTTGCAGAGAAGAAGCAACAGCCCAGGAGCCACGTCGTAGCCTGGATGAGGTGCCGTCTATCTTTGTCATTGCTCAGATCAGCACTACTATGCCTGCGGGGAACAAGACTGTCTGCACCACAACCAGCGACGGTGGCAGAAGTGGACTACGAGGCAGCAGTGGCAGAGGGTCGCATAGGGAGGCGACTGGATTGAAGTTGCATGGTGTAGAATAGTAATGTCTGATGCTTGTAAAATATAATGTATGTAAAATATTAAATAAAAATCAAAGTAGTAGTAGTAGTAGTAGTAATATTAGTAATGTAATTATTTATATATTTTTATTTTTATACCTTTAATTATATTTTAGTTTGCTCCACAGACCTCCATCAAGCTTAAGCAAAAATAACCTCAAGATAAAAATGTGTGTTTTTCGGTAGAACAGTGTCCCGGTTCATCTTAAGTTGGAGGTTCGCTTTCGCTCGCCAAGAAAAACTTGAGACGAAAATGGGACACACTTAAACTAATGTGGCTAAGCATAGGGAGAAGGGGGTCTAGAAAGGGGTTCTACCACTCTTAGGAGAGCTCTAAATCCAGACATTAATATGGCCGCGGGGTACTATGGGTCAGGAAGTAACCACTTGTAAGTTTCGGTCTATAAGGAAGTTGAAGCTGTAGACTGTAGTTAAGCAGAATTAACAGCGAAAATTCGGTTGCAGCAAAATTGTGGATACATGAAAACCAATGCAATAACATTTGTTCTATCAACAAACAAAAATCACATTATTATTGTTTTTTTGTTCTATATCGATGTTTATGGCTCCAGCTTCATTACAGCCTCCCTCGCCAGCGGTAAATTAATTAGGGCCAGATTGCAGCATTGGGGGTGGGGATGCGGGATGGAGGGGGGGGGGCTTGGCCAGGGATGGGATACTGGCGGGAAGATTTATTTATTATATATTTATTTATTGTATTTATTTTTAGGTGAAAGGGGGAGGCAAAAGGCAAAGCTTCTTGTAGCAAGTGTCTCCCACAAAGTTGAAAGAGAGGCAGGTAGTAGGGGTAGACAGCCCCGCCCAGGGAAGTACTACCGCCAAGGTTTCGGGAGACTCAGGGAATAGCCTGAATTCCATTTTCTCTCCCAGGCCTTGGTAGCTGGATACATATCTTTCTGCCTCACACATCAGGGGTATCAGGAAAACCCTCTTTATATAACATACACATCCAACTTCACAACATTGCCCTACATCGCTATCCTCTATCCATAAAACACTACTCTTCCCACTACATATCATACATGTAACACCATACACTTACCTAATAAATATGGCAGTACAATTGTTAAGAGCAAACCTGGTGGTCCCTCGGATATCCACCCCCGGCAGGGTTGGGTTATTGACACAGGGCCCTCCCGGTCGTCATCATGCGACTGTGTCAAGAGCATTGCAACGTCCCAAAGCTGCTTGTCAGTGCAGCTTTTTCTTTAGTAATATAAGGGGACTTCACTCTAACATCAATTCTGTACACCAATTTATTCAAGCAGAATCCCATACTCTCCTTTTTTTGACAGAGACTCAAGTAACATCCACATCTGACACATCTAGATTTAATTTTCCAGGTTATCAACTGCTCCAAAATTTCAGACCTAAAGGTGGTGTATGTTGCTTCGCAAAATCTGAAATTGCCCTGGAGGAGGTTACTAGTTTCAATTGTCCCTATTTTGATTATTCTAAATACAAATTAATTTCTGCTGGTAAATTTAAATACATATGTTGCATCTACCGTTCCCCAAATACTCCTCCAGAGCAAAGTCTTTTTGATTCTCTGTCCTCACAACTCAGTGTCCTCAACTTAAATGCTTCTTCTGAAATCACTGTGTTGGGTGATTTTAATGTCCATAATGTTGAATGGCTCACTCATTCAGCCAGGACTGATGATGCTGGTCTTGAATGTGAGCTATTTGCAGACTCATTTAATCTCACTCAACTAGTCAACCAACCCCCCGTGTACCAGATAATCCTAATCATAATTCCCACCTACTGGACTTATTTTTAACAACCAATTCAGAAAATTATGATGTTACAGTGAGGTCCCCGCTTGGATCTTCTGATCACTGTCTGATACAGGCCACCTGTCTATCACCTACCACACCTTCCCACTCTGAACCTGTTTTGGTGACTAAATGGCATTACGATAGGGCAGACTGGGAGGGTCTTCAAGGTTTCTTTATTGATATTCCCTGGACCTCTTTCTTTTCTAATGATGCACACTCCACCTTGAGCCACACACAAGATTTTGTAAAAATTGGAATGGAAACTTTTATTCCTCATCAAAAGTACAGTAAAAGATCTAATTCACCTAAATGGTTTGACCATAATTGTGCTAGAGTAACTGAACAAAAAGCAATAGCCTACAATGCATACACAAGCTCAAAAACACATGAAGCCTTTAATTACTTTAGAAACATCAGAAATCATGCCAAAACTGTATTAAACCTAACTAAATCAAACTTTCTCCATAAGCAGGCAAATAAACTTCTAAATAATCCAAATGATAACAAAATATTTTGGTCTACTCTTAACTCATTCAAATCCAACTTCACTACTGCTTCATCCATTCCACCATTAAAATCTCCGACTGGCAATCTTGTAAGTGACCCACGAGGTAAAGCTAACCTTCTTGCGGATATTCTCTCCACCAACTCAACCTTAGATGAAATAAATCAAGATGTCCCTGTACTTAATTTTAATTCGCCTGAAATTCCCTCACTTAAGATCCACACCAGACATGTCAAAACTATTTTGCAGAATCTCTCAGTAGATAAGGCTCCTGGTCCAGATGAAATTCCTCCAATAGTACTTAAGAATTGCTCCTTGGTGCTCGCTCCTGTATTGGCAAAATTTCCGTCTGTGTACTCATACCTCATGCTTCCCAGTACCCTGGAAAGAAGCAAACATCCATCCAGTTCCTAAAAAAGGTGCCTCTTCAGATCCATCAAACTACAGACCAATAGCTATAACTTCCACTCTTGGCAAAGTCTTTGAAATTATATTAAATAATCACATAATTAAGCATCTGGAGAATAATAAATTAATCAGTGATAGGCAATATGGTTTTAGACGATGTCGATCAACTGCAGACATTCTTTGCCTTCTTACGCATCAAATCAACCAAGCTACAGACCAACATGGTGAAACACATACAATAGCACTGGATATATCAAAGGCATTTGATAGAGTCTGGCATCAATCCTTATTGTCGAAGATGTCACACTACGGCCTTGCATCATTAGTTCCACTAATTTCTTCTTATCTTCATAACAGAAAAATATGTGTAATGGTAGATGGCCTTTATTCTCAATTTCACTCAATAAATGCTGGTGTTCCCCAGGGATCAGTTTGGGCCCCAACTTTGTTCCTCATTCATATCAATTATATCATATCTACCACTCATAATCCAATATGATGACTCAACACTCCACAGTTCCTTCACATTTACCAATTCTTTCACCCAACCCAATCTTATAAAGTCAAAAATAAACACTGCAATTTCTCTGAACCAGGACCTTTCTAGAATTAATGAATGGGGACAAGAGAATCTAGTTTCCTTTAATGCACAGAAAACCAAGTACATTCAATTTTCTAACCGACAGAATCTCACTGACTCCCATATATTTGTTAATGATGTAAATATTCCCACTTCCCCTAGTATTGACATTCTCGGTGTAACATTAACTACTAACTTGAGCTGGACACATTATGTTAGAAGCATTGCTAAGAATGCCTCTACAAAACTGGGACTCCTGTACAGAGTTCGAGAATTCTTCACTGACGAGCAGTTGGCCGTAATATATAAAAGTCATGTGCGTTCTCAGATGGATTACTGTTCACCTCTGTGGGGTGGAAGTGGAGTGGTTGCATTGAGGCTGTTGGACAAAATTCAAAATAAAGCTATCAGATTAATCAATAACCCTGCAATCACACAGGACCTTCCTACATTATCCATACGAAGAAACTTTGCATCCCTTGCATTATTCTACAGATATTTTCACAGCAATTGTTCCGAGGAACTTGCTTCAATTGTGCCGCCTCTCCACATCTTTCCCCATAGAATTAGGGCAGCTGAGAGCACCCATGAATTTACACTTTCTCCTCCAGAATGCAGAACTTCTGCTTATCAGAATTCATTTATCCCCAGAGCTACTACTCTTTGGAATTCACTTCCCTCGAATTGCTTTCCACAAACTTACAATCTACAAATGTTTAAATCCAGTTGTTACAAACATTTTATGAATGGAGGATGCCTTTAGGCACATGGACCTTTTTGTTTTATCTGTGTTTTTCCTTCCTCCGTTCATTGTCTCTTTAAAAAAAAAAAAAAAAAAAAAAAAAAAAAAAAAAAAAAAAAGCCACATTCAAGGTACGTTAGACTCAGAATGTCTGGACACACGGAGCTTGAAGCAGTTTAAGTTATAGGATAAGGGAAAGACAGAGTGAGAGAGAGAGTTCAAAAGTATCCTGTCGGTATAAAGTCCTTGTCATATAATTATACCATAATACTATATAACCGGGAAATAATTTAATTGTAATTCTATGTTGTATAATTATGACGATAAAGATGATTATTAGTATTAAATCATTATTATTATTATTATTATTATTATTATTATTATTATGTTTGGTTTATTATTATTATTATCATTATTATTTGTTATTATTATTATTATTATAATCGTTATTATTATTATTATTATTATTATCATAAGTTTACTTGTTGAGTAAAAGAAAAACTACGAAAACCAGTTCACTCCGGAGTTAGAGATGTGGAGGGAATAGAGATGGAAGTGTGTTGAAAGGTGGGTGCCCCGACTTTCTGTAAATGAAGAGGTATACACTGAAAAAGCTCTGAAGAACACTGATTACCAAGTGACCTGAAGCAAAGTAAACATCGTACTGAGGTAATAAAAACTGCTAAGTAATTGGTGAGTTTCTTTGGCAGAACATTTAAATTCAAATCAGAAACAAATCATACTCTATTCAACTCATTGGTGCGTCCCCATCTCGAATATTGCGTGCAATCCTGGTCAGCGTACTGCAGTAAAGACCTAAATAAACTAGAAAAGGTGCAACTCAGTCACTAAAAGTATATCTATATTGCGTAATAAACCGTACGAAGAGCGTTTAAAAGAACTAAATTTATCTAGCTTGACAAAGTGCAGAATGAGAGGATACCTAATAGAGGTGTTCAAAATCTTCAAGGGATTCAGCAACCTAAATGTAAGCGAATTAGGCTGTTCACGATCAATCAAGCAAACACGAGAAACAATGGTTATAAGATTATAGGCAAGCGTTTTCATTCTCATGAGGCGAAGCATTTCTTTTCCAACCATGTTGTGAATATTTGGAACAGACTACCCTCGAACATTGTAAACTGTAATACTGTCGAAACATTCACGAACCCTCTGGATACACACTTGGCAAATAATCCTCAATTAACACAGTTTCTTTCAGAATAACGCGCAATGAAGTGACAACGCGTACAGCAATGTATATTGATATTGATACACCTGTTCCCTTTCAGAATTGTAGTAATAGAGTTAGCTTAGATTACAAATCAACTTCATTTTCTCCCTGTCCTATCCGAAACTCCGATTCAGTTTGTCCATACTATATGGTATTTTTCCAACTGTTTCCATGACAGCATTAAAGGTAGGGAGGAGCCTACTTCTTTGCTATCCTTTTCTCTACCTCGTAGTTAATAGAGCAGTAGTTTTAGATATCCAAACTGCCCCGTAAGGACCAATAGGTCTGTTGCAGTTTGTTCTCATTTGTATTCCTTTTGTATCACTCCTTTTTAATCCTTCTTTTTCCCCTCCTCCTCCGCCTCCTCCCCCTCTTTCACCTCCTCCCATTCTTCTCCTCCTCTTCCTCCACTTCTTCTTTTTCATCGACCTCATCCTCCTCCTCTTACACCTCTCCCTCCACCTCCTGCTACTCCTCCTCCACCTCTTATCCCACCTCCTCCTCTACCTCCACCTCTTCCACCACCACCGCCCCAACGTCATCTGCCAACAATCCAACACCTGCAGTAGCCACTGCAGCATCTTCTGACGAACCTGAGCCGACATCAAACCAGGACAGCCGCCCTGTTCACCTTAGTCTCCCCCCCACTCCTCGTGAAAGAAGCCTGCTAGCACGAACATTACCAACCCCTCCCCCACGTTCTAACCACTCCTCACCCCGACCTGTACGCAGAGTCCCGCCACCACAGGTTTCCGGATTTTCACCAGTGAGGAACGGTGCACGGCCAACGCAGAAAAGGTCTCATCTACCAGTCACAATGTCAAACAGATTTGAGATATTGGTAGAGATGGAAGACGAACCAGAAGAGACCAGGCTCGTTGGGGATTCCATCCTACGAGGACAGGTTGAAGAGTTCTGTGACAGAGTCCCAAATCGACGAAAAAGATTTTGCATCCCAGGAGCTGGACTGGACGACATTGTGGAAGCCTTCGAAGATACCACAAAGGATGCAAATGAAAATATCCTTTTTGTCATCCATGCTGGTTCAAATGACGTCATGCGCACCAGATCCGAAGAGTTGATGGAGAAATATCGCAAGATGATCCAGCACTACAAAAAAAAGTCAAGGAATATCATCATCTCAGGCATTCTCCCCAAGATCGACGCACCTGACAAATTCTACGACAAGGCCTTCAGCACAAATAGCCGACTAAAATATTTGTGTCTGAGGGAAGAAGTTGAATTCATCAACCTCTGGCACAACTTCTACAACCAGCCTACTCTGTTCTGCAAGGATGGCACTCATCTAAACCCCGTGGGTTCAGCACGCATGGGTCGTGTCCTACACGAAGCAGTCCGCAGCAGTCCGCAGTCCGCAGTCCATGGATAAAAAAACGCCATCCGAGAAGAAGCAGCAGTTACATAAATCATCCAACGCCAAGCAAAAAACAGAGGCAACGGAGGACCACCAGCGATAAGGACCGAAGACAGCGAGGACCGAGGACAGGCATGAACATATATGTAGATCCGACAAGAACCAAAAATATTATTAAAGAGCGTTCTGTGAGTTCTAAAATAACAAATTTAAAGGTTTTCTATGCAAACGCTCGTAGCATACGCAATACATTTTCAGATTTAGAGGAGCTAGTGTTTACAGAAAATTATGATGTGATTGGCATAACAGAATCTTGGCTCAATACAGAAGATAGAGACTTTTTAGCAGAGTATTCAATTCCCGTTTATGTAATGTTTGAGAAAAGCCGAATAAATCGAAATGGAGGTGACGTTTTACTTTATATCAAAGAAAGTCTTAACCCTACCCTCTTGTCAAAACCTCAAATTGTGAACGTCGACACATCTTTTGTGCTAATAAAGAATAATAAAGGTACAAAAATAATACTTGCGTTAATATACAGACCTCCAGCTCAATCATTTACACTGAGAGCAATCCAGCTAGCTCTCACAAACACCTCCTCCTCCTATCCACTTCACTACACTAAACATGCACACCACACTTCATTCTTCCACACCAAAATTAAAAAAAACAAAAATGATGAATTGTAGCCCAGCCTCGGAGTCCCCAGGGGGGGGGACCATAAATGCCCCCTCACCCGACCGACCATCCCCTGACGACCCCACACAATTACCTGGACCTCGGCCTGTTACTCTTTCTATTAATTTCTGCAACATTCGCGGACTTTCCTCTAACTTTCACTCTGTTGAGCACCATCTCTCCTCCTACAAACCTGATCTTCTCTTCCTCACCGAAACTCAGGTGTCTGTAGCAACATCCAGCAACCCCTTCTCTGTATCCTCCTACTTTCTCTATCCTAGTTTCAAAGCCAAAGGCGGATGTTGTGCATATGTGCACAACAAACTCACTTGCTCTCGTGTTCCCGATTTCGACTCCTCTGAATTCTCAACTTTATGGCTCAAACTTTCCTGTCATTCTCTTACTAAATATTTCTGTGCTGTCTATCTTTCCCCTAACTCTACCAACTTTCCCAAATTCTTTGACTATCTAAACTCTACAGTGGAACACATTCTATCCATTTCTCCTTTCTCAGAAATCTCCATCTTAGGAGATTTCAACGTTCACCACCGCCATTGGCTCTCCTCTCACACTACTGATCCACCTGGTGAACAAGCCTACGTCTTTTCTATCCTAAATGACCTAGAGCAGTTAGTTCAGCAACCCACCCGTATCCCGGATCGCATCGGAGATCGGCCCAACATTCTTGACCTGTTTCTAACTTCTAACCCTTCTTCTTATACTGTCGATCTTTTCTCTCCTTTGGGCTCCTCCGACCATAAACTTATCTCTGTCACCTGTCCTATCTCTCCAGTACAGCCACCCGATCCTCCTAGCCGGCGGCGCTTGTGGCACTTTGGCGCTGCCGACTGGGAGGCTCTTCGGCAGTACTTCTTTGATTTCCCATGGAATGATTTCTGCTTCCATGGCCGAGGACCCTCGGAGAGTGCTGAACGCATTACCGAGGTAATCCTATCGGGCATGGAAGCATACATTCCATTCTCTTTCTCTCAGACTAATGCTAAAAAATCTTGGTTTACTCACGCCTGTTCTACTGCTGTCCGCAATAAGGAGGAAGCATTCAAACGGTACCGACGCCTTAAAACTCAAGACTCTCATTCTTCATATGTTTCTGCCCGGAATCAAGCCAAATCTGTTCTTCGACTTGCCAAACACTCTTTCATCAATAATAAATGCACTGAACTATCCAACTCTAGCTCTTCCCAAGCTTTCTGGCATCTAGCCAAAAACCTCTCCAACAATTTCTCTTCCTCGTCTTTCCCTCCCCTTTCCCACTCTGATGGCACAACCATCACTTCTTCCTCTGACAAAGCTAAACTCTTCGCTCAAACTTTTGCTAGAAACTCCACCTTGGATGATTCCGGTGCTATTCCTCCTTCTCCGCCCTCCTCTCTCTTACTTATGCCTAATATCCTAATCTCTTCTAAAGATGTACTTTCTACCCTCTCTGGGCTTAACACTAATAAGGCGTACGGTCCGGACGGTGTTCCTCCTGTTGTTCTCAAAAACTGTGCTTCCGTGCTGACTCCCTGCCTAGGCAAACTCTTTCGTCTCTGTCTATCCTCTAACGTCTTCCCTTCATGCTGGAAGTTTGCTCACATTCAACCTGTCCCAAAGAAGGGTGACCGCTCTCAACCCTCCAACTATCGTCCAATTGCTCTTATCTCTTGTCTTTCTAAAGTTTTTGAAACTATTCTTGCTTCCAAATTTCTTAAGCATTTCTCTTCTCATAATCTGCTCTCAGATCGCCAGTATGGCTTCCTTAAGGGTCGCTCTACTGGTGATCTTCTTTCATATCTTACTAACTCTTGGTCATCCTCCTTTCGGGACTTCGGTGAGACTTTTTCTATTGCACTAGACATATCGAAAGCCTTCGATAGAGTCTGGCATAAATCTTTAATTTCTAAACTACCCTCCTTCGGTTTCTATCCCTCCATCTGTGCCTTTGTCTCTAATTTCCTTTCCGGCCGTTCCATAGCCGCGGTTGTGGACGGCCATTGTTCACTTCCTCACTCTATAAACTCCGGTGTTCCTCAGGGCTCTGTCCTATCTCCTATTCTCTTTCTAATTTTTATAAATGATCTCCTTAACTGTACCTTAATTCCCATCCATTCATACGCAGACGACTCAACCTTGCACTACTCCATTAGTTTTTCAGAACGCCCCAGCCAGCAATCCCTCAACGACAAACGTAATGAAGCCATAGAACTCTTAAATTCTGATCTAAATACTATTTCCAATTGGGGCAGAGAAAACCTTGTTAACTTTAATGCTTCCAAAACCCAATTTCTCCATCTATCTACCCGTCAGGATCTCCCAGCGGACTATCCCTTATTCTTCACAATACAAAAATCAACCCTTCATCTTCTCTCAATATTCTTGGTGTCTCTTTTTCTTCTGCTCTCATTTGGAAGGACCATATTACCAGTCTTGCTAAGGCAGCAGCCCAGAAGCTGGGTGTGCTCAACCGCCTTAGGGGGTTCTTTTCCCCTGCACAGCTTCTTGCTCTGTACAGGGGCATAGTGCGCCCTTGTATTGAGTATTGTTCACATGTGTGGGGAGGTTCCTCTCACACTGCTCTCCTAGACAAAGTTGAAAGGAAGGCCTTTCGTATCATTAACTCCCGTCCACTCACCAACTCTCTGCAATCTCTCTCTCTCCGCCGCAATGTTGCATCTCTCTCGCTATTCTATCGCTACTATAATAATCAGTGTTCCTCAGAGCTATCCCAGTGCATACCACCTCCTTTACGTAGGGCACGTGGTACCCGTCTTGCAACTCAATCCCACCCCTACTCTGTGCAACTCTCCAACCCAAGAGTGAAACGTTACTCTCAAACTTTCTTCTACTCAACAGCTGAGCTCTGGAACTCTCTCCCAGAATCAGTCTTTCCCTCTTCCTATGACTTAAATTGCTTCAAACTCCGTGTGTCCAGGCATTTTGGCTCGAACGTCCCTTGATTTTGGCCCTGTCACTCTTTCAACTATGGGGGAGGCACTCGCTATAGGCAGTTATGCCTTTTGCCTCCCTCAATCACATAGAAAAAAAAAAAAAAAAAAAAAAAAATCAGTGCAAACTGACGAGAAATTTACGAACAAATTGCAGATGTAAGTAACTCACAAGATACCGTAATTCTTGGCGACTTTAATTTACCTGTGACCAAGTGGGGCGATACTCTTACTTCACACTCCGGACATGACTTGTATACGAACTTGCAAGAGAGTTCGCTTTATCAATTTGTTCGAACGCCGACCCGTGGTAATAACGTTCTTGACATTGTACTTGCAACAAAACAAGAATTGATAGAGAATTTGAATGTTGGTGATGAATTCAGTAACAGCGACCATCGTACGATAACTTTCACTTTAAAGTTTACTAGTAACGAACCAAATAGTAGCATCGAAAAAGTCCCTAATTTCAAGAAAGCAAACTTCCATAAACTTAGAGCTATGTTTAAAGAAACTGACTGGAGCTTTTTAATTAACAATAACGACATAAATACATCTTGGAAGTTATTCGAAACCACTTACCTAAAAGCAGTGCAAGACTGCATACCATCGAAAATACGGCGTCCAGGCCATAATAATAAGCCCAAATGGTGGAATAAACATATTTCAAACTGTCTGCTTGCTAAAAAAATTGCTAATGATAGATTCAAATCCTCACAAAATGACGAAGAATGGGTGAAATTTGTAGAGCTACGACGCAAAGCCAAAAAGTTAATTAAGCAAAGTAAAAAGACCTTAGAGTTACATATTGCGAATCAAAGTAAAACAACCCCGAAAGAATTCTATAGTTATATCAGAAAGAAAAAAGTAGTTACTTCAACTGTTGGACCGTTAGTCAATGAAAATGGAGAATACACCAAAGACGAAGTACAAATGAGTAATGCCCTCAATAACTTCTTTGCATCAGTTTTTACAACAGAAGACCTCAGTGATATCCCTACACCATCGCCGATTCAGATTGATAATTCAGATGTTCTAAGCAATATCACCGTTACAGAGAGAGAAGTATTGAATTGTTTAGATAAACTCAAGGTAAATAAAACGCTGGACCTAATACAATCTCGCCTAGAGTTCTAAAGGAAGCTAAGGATGAGCTCTCCAAACCACTGACATTACTATTCAATAAATCATTGCAGTCTGGAACTATGCCTGATCAGTGGAAGATAGCCAACGTAACACCGATATTAAAAAAAGGCAGCAAATCCCTACCCAGTAACTATCGTCCAATTAGCTTAACCTCAGTTGTATGTAAAATGCTAGAAACGATCATACGAGACAGACTCGTAAATCACTTAGAGGAAAATAACATACTTAAAGATACTCAACACGGCTTTCGTAAAAAACGTTCCTGTTTAACAAACCTCTTAGACTTCTTCCACGATACCCTCAACCTCTATGATGAGAGTAAAGCTGTAGATATTATATACCTTGATTTTCAAAAGGCCTTTGACAAAGATCCCCACAAACGTTTACTGCTAAAACTAAAAGCGCATGGAATACAAGATGGTGTGTTGAAATGGATAGAAAATTGGCTCAGCAACAGAAAGCAAAGAGTAGTCATAAACGGTAAGGCATCTAAATGGACCAATGTAAGTAGCGGGGTAGCCCAGAGATCGGTACTAGGACCAATTCTCTTTCTAATTTACATCAACGACATAGATGAGGGTCTCACCTGTACAATCTCAAAATTTGCTGACGATACAAAAATTGCAAATAGCGTACTCTCAAAAGAACAAGTTGACGATATGCAACACAATCTAGATAAATTGTCTTGTTGGGCTCAAATTTGGCAAATGAGTTTCAATGCGGATAAATGTAAAGTACTACATATCGGATACCTAAATGAGAAAGCAAACTATTCGATGAATGGTACTCAGCTTAAGAATGTAAACAGAGAAACCGATCTGGGAGTAACAATATCAAGTAACCTAAAACCGAGTCAACAATGTTCAGAAGTTGTTAAGAAGGCAAACAAAATAATTGGCTTTATAGGCAGGTCATTTGAGCATAAATCCAAAGAAGTTATCCTAACCCTTTACAATTCCTTAGTCCGCCCTCTTCTGGAATACTGCGTTCAATCCTGGTGCCCTTATTACCAAAAAGATATAAACAAGCTAGAACGAGTTCAACGTAGAGTTACCAAAATGATACCTAGCCTAAAGAACAAACCATACGAAGAGCGTCTTAGAGAATTAAATCTATTTCCTTTAACCCAGCGCAGATTAAGAGGCGACTTAATTCAAGTGTTCAAAATCATCAAAGGCATCGACAATATGAACTGTAGTAAGTACTTCACTATCGACCAATCTAATTACACGCGGGGAAACGGTTGCAAAATTATTGGTAAATCATTTAACTCGCACGAATCTAAGAATTTCTTCTTCAATCGAGTTGTCAAGTTGTGGAATGGGTTTCCCCGAAATGTTATAGACTGCATCACCGTTGATTCATTTAAACTCCGCCTAGACAAATACCTCGGATCAAACCCGCGACTGACTGCGTTTGTAAATGAATAACTTTATTTTATCCCCCCCTCAGTTACTAACCCATCTGTCCTCTACTAACTTCCTAGTCCTGCCACGGACATTAGTTCTAGGGCAGTAATTCCCTTTCCAATGTTCCCTTACCCACTCTAAACCACTGTTTGGACACTTGATCCTCAGTGTTTTGGAGGACAAGCAACCTAGAAGGGTCACTATATCTGTTGTTGCTTGATTTCCTTTGTACTCCTCTGTACATTGTACTCTTCCACCAAAACAGTGCCTGCCAAATCAGTCCATCTAAGGCTTCACCAGCGATAATCTCTGCTTCTAATGTTTTGCTTCATCACGTTCCCATCACACATTTTACGTTTTCTCTAGTTGTTTATCAAGGGGGATTATTTTTCTTTTATTGTGGCTTAATGGAGGATATTCTGGGTGAGGGAGATAGGTGTGTGCAATAAGGGAAGGTATTTTTGAGCCTGTAATTTAGAAGGAAGCGGCCATCGGCCACGACATTTTCCTACCGAAAAATGTACAACATTATCTCGAAGGGGGTCTTACGAATGAGTGTTGGTTGATATATATATATATATACTGTATATATATATATATATATATATATATATATATATATATATATATATATATACACAGGGTTTCCCAGGAGGAAAGGGCATCACTTTGGAAAATGATAGAACAAGGTTTTCTAAGCTTATGTTCTATAAGAAATATTCCAAGTCTCAACCGGTATGGAGATATAGAATGTTGAAAATAGTATTTTCTTCAGTATTACCCCATAAGGCTGGCCTACCTGTCCTATTGCCTACCACACCTCCATCTTTCTGCAAATATTTTACCATGTTATAATAAAGATACTATAATTCTGTAAGTTGAAAAATTATAATAGACATATTAGCTCACTTCGGACCAGTTGGAAACTATTTAACATGGGAGAGTCCATTACAGTGATGCAGGGGAGGACACTACCTTAAACCTTCAATATATTCAATATCTATATATATATATATATATATATATATATATATATTCTGTATATTTATTACAAACATTAAGCGCAAATTACAAATCAACTCCGGCCCGTAAATCCCCCCGCCCCCCCTCCGGCCCTCCTTAATAGCTAAGCAGAGGAGGAGGGGGCTACGGATTTATCTGGCTTTCTAATTATACTAGCAGGGGTACCCGGCGTTGCCCGGGTTTACATTCTACCATAATCACCATCACTACTACCACCACTACTACTACCATAATCAGCATCATCAATCACTACTACCACAATCATCACAATACTACTACTACCATAATCACCGGCCTCGACCTCCCTGTGCCTCATTAAACGGCGACCTCGATTTCGGCCGCTAAATGACCTTCGATTGTGGATCTGACCTCATCACTACCCCCATTTTGGGGGGGTGCAAACAACTTTTGTTCCATACACCTTTTCGATCGGAGGCCTCCTGCCCCAAACGGCAATTTTTTTCATTTTTGTTTTCAATTTCGGCCTCGAAACGACCTCCGATCGTGGCCTCGCCCCCTCCATGACCTGACCCAGGTCAATTGACACCCACATGCAAAGTTTCAGCTCACCAGGACCAAAACTGCGGCCGCCTATTAACCCCCCCAGACATAAATAGTTAACTTACTGGCGAGGAGGCGGACGACACGGTATTATTGCCACTGTACCCCACAACTGTCAAAACCTCACTGCGGGACCGTTAGAAGTCGGAGAAACTTGGGATTGCCACCAATCGACAGATTTTCATCTAACTTACCTAACTTACTGAGATTAATATGACGCACAATCGCGTCATAGCCTTATTAGAGATCTATTAAGATAAGTTCATATGACGCAATCGCGTCATATGAGTATTTTGGCCAAACCTCCATATGACGCGATCGCGTCATATGAGACGGAGAGTGTTAAGAACACACAGACAGACAGACACACAAACTGATTTAATAATATAGGGCCCGGGTTTAAATTCTACCATAATCACCATCACTACTACCACCACTACTACTACCATAATCACCATCATCAATCACTTCTTCCACAATCATCACAATACTACTACTACCATAATCACCGGCCTCGACCTCCCTGTGCCTCATTAAACGGCGACCTCGATTTCGGCCGCTAAATGACCTCCGATTTTGGATCTGACCTCATCCGTACCCCCATTTTGGGGGGCTGCGAACAACTTTTGTTCCATACACCTTTTTGATCGGAGGCCTCCTTCTGCCCCAAACGGCAATTATTTTTAATTTGTTTGTCAATTTCGGCCTCGAAACGACTTCCGATCGTGGCCTCATCCCCTCTATGACCTGACCCAGGTCAATTGACACCCACATGCAAAGTTTCAGCTCCCCAGGTCCAAAACTGCGGCCGCCTATTAAGAACACACAGACAGACAGACAAACTGATTTAATAATATAGATATAGCAATATACTGTATATTACAATTACTGTTTGATTTTCGGTTATCGTTTCATATAGTATTGTACTGCAAATCTAAGTTTTTAAAATTATCAAAGGCCATGACAACATGGATGCAAATAAGTACTTCACACTAGATAACTCAAATTATACAAGAAATCATTGTTACAAAATTGTTGGAAAAGCGTTTCATTCACACAAAGCGTAGCACTTCTTTTTCAACAGAGTGGTCAACTTGTGGAATAAATTGCCAAGAAGCGTTGTAGAGTGCCATACAGTCCAAACATTAAAATATCGACTTGACAAATATCTTGCCATGAACCCGCGACTGACTGCGCTTGTGCAAGAGTAATGTGACCGATTTAGTACAGTACATAGTAATATAATTTAGTTTTTCTGACCACAGTCATTGTGGAGATGAAGACCTTCAATGTTTTTTTGTTTTTTTACAAGCAGCCTAGTAAGGATCAGTATATCTGTTGTTGCTTGCTTTCCTTTGTATTCCTTTGTATTGGAAAAGGACAGACAGACAGATGGTCAGATAGATATATAGACAAATAGATAGATGAACCAGATCCACTACGATACATAACACTCTGATATACTCGGTTTCTATATATTGAGATACTGTACAAACGTAAATATTTATTTTTGTATTCCGGTACTATTATCTTTTACAGCTGCAGAAGTTGTACATTTAGTTATTTTAGCATTGCCAAAATTCAATTTGAAAGAAACTATATTAGGTTGTGAGTGAATATATGATATATCTATGCCTATCTTTATCAATTACTAACGCTTAATCCTTTCAAGCTACGCTAACGCATTTATTTTATGTTTACTGTCTATTATTAGACGATTTTATTCAGATTAGGAAGGATATATGGAAGTCAGAGGGTAAATTGAGATAGTCTTTACGTTGTTATATTCTCACAGATATTTCCTAAGCTGTATAAAACCGTCTAATGATAGCCAGAATAAAGTGTCAAAACGCTTCATAATCCTCAAGGTGTAAATAACTACAGTGATCTAGCCTTATTCTACATATTGGTCCTCAGCACAGAGAACACCACAAACGCTTCATAATCCTCAAGGTGTTAATAACTACAGTGATCTAGCCTTATTCTACATATTGGTCCTCAGCACAGAGAACACCACAAACGCTTCATAATCCTCAAGGTGTTAATAACTACAGTGATCTAGCCTTATTCTACATATTGGTCCTCAGCACAGAGAACACCACAAACGCTTCATAATCCTCAAGGTGTTAATAACTACAGTGATCTAGCCTTATTCTACATATTGGTCCTCAGCACAGAGAACACCACAAACGCTTCATAATCCTCAAGGTGTTAATTACTACAGTGATCTAGCCTTATTCTACATATTGGTCCTCAGCACAGAGAACACCACAAACGCTTCATAATCCTCAAGGTGTTAATAACTACAGTGATCTAGCCTTATTCTACATATTGGTCCTCAGCACAGAGAACACCACAAACGCTTCATAATCCTCAAGGTGTTAATAACTACAGTGATCTAGCCTTATTCTACATATTGGTCCTCAGCACAGAGAACACCACAAACGCTTCATAATCCTCAAGGTGTTAATAACTACAGTGATCTAGCCTTATTCTACATATTGGTCCTCAGCACAGAGAACACCACAAACGCTTCATAATCCTCAAGGTGTTAATAACTACAGTGATCTAGCCTTATTCTACATATTGGTCCTCAGCACAGAGAACACCACAAACGCTTCATAATCCTCAAGGTGTTAATAACTACAGTGATCTAGCCTTATTCTACATATTGGTCCTCAGCACAGAGAACACCACAAACGCTTCATAATCCTCAAGGTGTTAATAACTACAGTGATCTAGCCTTATTCTACATATTGGTCCTCAGCACAGAGAACACCACAAACGCTTCATAATCCTCAAGGTGTTAATAACTACAGTGATCTAGCCTTATTCTACATATTGGTCCTCAGCACAGAGAACACCACAAACGCTTCATAATCCTCAAGGTGTTAATAACTACAGTGATCTAGCCTTATTCTACATATTGGTCCTCAGCACAGAGAACACCACAAACGCTTCATAATCCTCAAGGTGTTAATAACTACAGTGATCTAGCCTTATTCTACATATTGGTCCTCAGCACAGAGAACACCACAAACGCTTCATAATCCTCAAGGTGTTAATAACTACAGTGATCTAGCCTTATTCTACATATTGGTCCTCAGCACAGAGAACACCACAAACGCTTCATAATCCTCAAGGTGTTAATAACTACAGTGATCTAGCCTTATTCTACATATTGGTCCTCAGCACAGAGAACACCACAAACGCTTCATAATCCTCAAGGTGTAAATAACTACAGTGATCTAGCCTTATTCTACATATTGGTCCTCAGCACAGACGGGTCAGTGGAGTTTATTATACTAACGGAAGGTTTTGGATGTTCTGGACTCCCTTCTCCCTCATGCCTTACCCCATTAATTTTGAGGTCTTACGCCACATTAGTTTGGCGATTTTAGGATCCTTCGTACTATTTATTTGCCCATATAATGACCTTCCGTCTCATTTAGGTGTCGTTTTTTTATTGGTGACCAATAGCAAACCTCTTATTTAGAAGGAACTGGCTTTTGGCCGGTATATATTTATACAAAAAAACAAAAAAATGCACGCATTCTCTTGAAGGAGGGTATTGGAGGTATTTCTTAAGTTAGGCAGCAAATTAATCCCCTCACCCCCCCCCCCCCCCTTTAAATCTATACCTCTCTCTACTTACCCTTTTAAGAAATATTGTATTGCTATAATTTTTACTGTTATTACTATTATTACTTTCATTATTATTATTATTATTATTATTATTATTATTGTCTTCATACTACCATTCTTATCTTCAGTACTATTGCTGGCCTTAAATAACTTAGGTATATGTAGTATGTCCCTCCCTCCCCAACACATACACACACACACTTCCCCTCTGACACACACCTCCTCCTCCTCACATTCCTCTACCTCCTACCCCCCCCCCCCCACCCCTCCATCTCTCCCATAACCTCACACCCTACTAAATATTATATTACTATGGGCATGTAAACTTCTCCACTGGTCATACTCCGCTAACTATGCCCTCAATAACCATTATTGTAATGAGAATTTGAACCATGTCCCTCATGATTGTAATATATTTGTGGTACTATAATTGCATTATAACTTCGGTAGTTGGTATAATTAGTCACATTATGTATGTAACTGTTGTATTCAGCTAACTATGACCTCAATAACCGTTGATGTACCGTAATGAAGAATGTGAAGTGTCCCTCATATGATCGTGAACGACCGCAGCAGTGCAAGTACTGGCATTGAGCTGGATACACAGGCCTAGTTTGCCTTTTTCCAGAGGATCTACTGTAAGAAACTGTTATGATTGTAACATATGTGTGGTACTATTATTGCATAATAATTTATGTAGTTGGAAATATTAGTCACATCATGTACGGTATGTAATAATTGTATTCAGCTAACTATAACCTCAATAACCATTTATGTAATGACACATATGAACAGTCTCCTCCTATGATTGCACTAGTGTTGTAGTGCTATTATTTACAACCTGTCAATTAATAATTCAGTCACGACAAGCTCCTTTTTTTTTTTTTTTTTAAATCATGAGCTACGTATATACAACACATGTGGCAATTAAATGAGGAAACTATAATAACATATGAATAATGCCTACCTGATTTATAAACACAAATATGAATGTAACCAGACGACGATGCTGTTGTTTCAGTGGAATAATGGCTCTTTGAGCAGTATGTATCGCCTTACCAGTGGTTGTCCCCTCACAGGATGGGGGGCGCTGCTAAAAAAACTCGCCCCACGGGGCAAAATAAAATCTCTCTCTCTCGCTCTCTCTCTCTCTCTCTCTCTCTCTCTCTCTCTCTCTCTCTCTCTCTCTCTCTCTCTCTCTCTCTCTCTCTCTCACACACACAGATCCCAGTATCCAACCGCATTATTTTCATCCTTGGCAACAATCAACATCTTGGTAATATCTTGTTGAGCAATAACGTATGTGCCTTCCGTGCAGTGTGTGTAACCGCTGGTGTGGCCTAGAGACACTAGAGTAACAGAGACATTGGCCTAACTCCGCCATGTTGGTGCCACTGGTGCCATTATCATCTCTACATTTAGTTGAATATGTTCATACCCTTAACAAACACACTGGTACAGGGTATGTTGTTTGGTCTTAGGAGTTAAATTCTACAATCTACATGATCATATACCCCCCCCCCCTCCTCCTCCCTGCTGTTTGATAATTCCGTCACCAAAATGCCGTCCACGTAAAAAGATGCCCACTTTATATTAGCACATAGTGGTAATAGTATTCCAGGCACGGGGTGGTGTTCGTTCACATGATAAACTGTTGATACCTTTTACTCGCGGTCCATATTTTGGACAAGGAACTCGTTGGGTGGGTGAGTGGTTGAGATAGTGTGCGTGCACGCACGCACATGCTTTTATTTTGTCATGTTTTCTGATTGAAATATATATTTATATATTTGTTATGTTCCAACTCTGCCTGCATATTCAACTGCTCAACACCCCCTGAGTGGGAGGTGAATACACAAGATTTAGAGTGGAATGTTCCACTTCGTATCTCTGTGTGTCGGAAGAGGGGACTAAAAGGGGCTCGCTTGACCATCAGCTGATTATTTTGCAGAACCGCGACAGAATCGGACTGTCTTAAAAGTTAAAATATTCTTGGAGGGTGGTCAAGGACAATAGCGAATAGAGGCGCCGCCCCAACACTTAACAGTGGTGGTAACGTCGTCAGTGGTCCACAACAATCGGCTGTGTGGAAACATTTCCCTTCCGTGTACTGTACATCCTCAATATGGACCAACCATCAGTGCGCTTGGTTCTGGGTATGAGTTACTTACATCTTGATTGCCAGCTTCATCGGTGTTGTGATGACTCCAAACATAGACTAGCTCCACTATGGAGGGTGTTAGAGCCTGGCCAGGATGCCGTAGGTATTATGAAGGGATGGCTATATATGAGTCCTCAGTCAATTGCTCAACACTGTGAAGTCAAAAGGTCTTACTCCAGATGGTGAGTGAAACATCGAGACAGTTTAAATCAAGGAGGATCTAATAAGGAGATATTTCCTAGGTTAACTTATAATTGATCCCTTGATACGATCAATCATGCCTAAATGTGTCCCTGCCATCGGTTTTGCATCGTTCATTTGTTTACTAAAATCATTGTGAGTCCGCAGAGACCTTGGTGACAGATTTGACGTATTTCTAGAAAAGGGCCCTGTATAAGGCTCTAGAAGCATTTTCTAGTAAAAGTTGGGAAAATTACTTTTTAACATAATTAAGGTATGCTGAATTCGACTAGCCCTGTTCCCAAGGTGAATTTTGATTTTTTTGACCATCTAATTAGCATAAACAAAATTACTGCCAAATTGACCATTTTGGGCACTTTCTTGGGATAGGCACTACTATACCAAATAAGTGAATACACATTGTTCACATGTACGCATCTTAGAAATGTCCCTTGAGCAATATATCAAAGGTACAGGCTTATAAAATTAGCAACATGCCAAAAATCTATTATTATGCTAATTCGCTAATGCCATTACCAAAAAATCTATTTTCTACTGTAACTGTGTTACTATGCATGCACACCTGACAGATACTGTACGTTTTGAAGGTCAAAAACAATGATTAAGATATTGTAGAAGTACTCAGTGCAAAGCTAACATCATAAACAGGTAAATTAGTGACAGCCATTACCTAAGAATCTATTTTGCTTGGAACTGGTAAGTTGTTTTCAGGTGATAACACACATTTTTTGTTTCCTCTCTCAGCTACACATTATAATTCAGAGATAAAACCTTCTTGGACAATATTCAATCAGTCATTGCCATCAGAGGAACCAGAACAGACAGCAGTAGGGTATTTGCCTATAATCCTTGCCCCCGCTCATTAGTTGGGTACTTTGAATACCGCCGAGAAGAGATGCATGGCAATATCTTCACAAAACAAGAGGGTCAGAGCTGTCTTGTTTGTGGAAAATGTATGTGGAAGCTTTGGAATATGACATGTTGCTTCATTCCAAAGAGAGTGTGAAGTGTGTGAGTGAAAGCCTGTGTGTGTAATATTCTTGTTGTTGTTGGAAGGTGTGACGCTTCTGCATAGTAACCACGTGCGGGCATGCGTGCGCGTCGGCTGCCCAGCTGTTTAGAAACCGGCTGGTGGTAGCCGGCCGGCAGGCTTTCCCTTAGTATATATCCTATGACAATGTAACTAATGTCTGGGATATTCTTATGTTGTTTCACAGCTTGAAGCTGCCCTTATTCTTAACCAACGCATCTTAGTATATTTTATTCTCGATAGTTGATTGTTTCATTATAATATATAAGATGTAAGTCTAGTGAGAGCGGGAAGAGACGAGCGGGAGAGAGAGACCAGCTTGGGACGAACCTGAAGCGCTGCCACATGCATTTGATTGCAACGTTAGGCTTAGTTTCGACTCACGCACGGGGTAGAGGATTTTGACCCGGCAACTGTGTTGAGTGTTGCCAAGCCTGGGATGTATTCTGCATGCCTAGGGCGGGGTCCAGGCAGATTCAAGACTCAGAGCTCACCTCATTGTCGTACCCTTCGGACCCCCTTGATAGCTATCCCTCTCAACCCCACTTAGAAACGTTCTCTCTTACTTTGTATACCTTCTTTCCACTACTTCACCAATCTATTTAATTATCCCATCCCCTTGATAGACCTTATATCTATAATTGTATTAACGACGAGCTCTCAGATAACTAGATAGGATTTTGGGCCTTATGCAGGGATGTAATTGTTAATGAGACCTAGGAAGCTTTTTTGTTGTCTCATATTTGGTGGTTTCATGCTTGCTAGTGTGTTCTTGTGTCAGGTTAGCAGGGGCTAGACCGGTGGGGAGGCTTTTTGCGATCCTTTAAGTAAAGTCTGCTGGTGCGAGTCCCGTGGACCCGCACGACTTTACTAGGATACCCGTGGGAGTCTGGGGGCATTTTCTTGTCTGTGTCCCTGTGTGTCTAGCGTTGTGTTGTGCGAGGGCCATTGCCTAGTCCACTCAGCACTGCGCTAGCACGTCTTGCTTTTATTTTAGGGTCGCCAGGAGAGAGTCGGATACTTGCGATCTGAGTCTCTTAAGAGAGCACCCTTTCAATTAGAGTAATTTGGCGCACAGACCTGGGAACGTCCCTAGGCTAGAGCAGGTGGCTCAGCCCGGGTATCCGAAGCCTATATCCTTCCGGCTAGACCTCTGCCACCTGGCAGATTAGCAGCTAGGGGTTTATTATCTCTGTATGCTTGTTATTGTGCAACAGTTTACCGTTTTTGTGAGCATTGTGAGTCAGGGTGTGGCTTAGAGACTCTGTCCGAGCAGGCTTGCCTGACTAAGAGTGAGAAGCACACCTGTATGTGGTTATGTTGCGAGTTGCTGCCTTTATTTAATTATACCTATGCCATTATACACTGTAGGTCCTATCACTAGTATTTATTCCTGCTTATTAGTTAAGAGTTCTCTAAATCCGTAACGTACTTTCTTTACTAAGCATCAGATCCTACAGTAGCCGCATGCAGTTTAGAAACCCGCATCTTGTCTACCTGTACGATGTTTTGAGGATTGTTTGCTTTCACCTTCTTTCACGCAGGGGTGATTAGTTGTATTAATTAACGTAACGTTAAATGTACTTTCTTCTAGTTTGTTATTAAATTGTTTCTGCAATTTAATTCCGTTATCTATCTTTTCCTTGAAGCTTTAAGTCAACTTAATTGTGTGATCTTTTATATAGCCTGCTTGACTATCAGCAGTCTATAGTGCGTGCACCCTGTAACCGAGTCATAGGATACCTCGTTGTCCAGGCAGGACTCTTGACGGTTTAGGGTGGTTTGTTGCCTGGGTTTATAGATAAGGGTTGGATCTAGCGTTTTCCGTTGTTGCTTGTTGCCGCATACCTAGTCCAATAGAAAGAGCCCAGTGTTTATATATCCCAGGACATAACAAATGGCGACCTTGCATAGGATTTACTGAACAGAGGAATATAGTGGTCATTTGTTTTGAGATTCCTTATGATTAGAGGAATACAGTGGACATAGATTTTTTTTTTTTGGAGCAACCAATATAACACATTAAAGACTTTAAATAACATTAGTATATACATACTTGAATAGGAGATAAGGCACATTCTATAACCGTGATAATTACTGCAGTACACAAACATGTCTAATACATCAGAACACAGTGATGGGTCAGGTCACGATACGGGCTCGGAGGGAGAAAGACCTGTGGAGTGGCTAGTCGATAGCGAGGAGGGTGCTAGAAGATTTTTAGAGGTGCCCCTTACCGCTGCCAGGGTGTTGAGGCTGAATAAGTATGGCTTAAAGTGTGTGGCAGGTCTTCAGGGTCACCAGGGTTTAAGTGGCATGAGGAAAGATCAGCTGAGGACTTTGATATTGGGTTTAGAAGGGAGAGACCTGGGTGGAGAGGCGACTGGGGGCCCCGGTCCCCAGCCCCCCCTCCACTCTACCCCCATATCAAACGTCAGGGTGCCTGAATTTAGTACATACCCCCAAGTTGATGGTCAATGGCAGCGTGGAATTCAATCACAGGGACCCTCTCCATTAAATGCACCTTCCCCTCCTCAAGGGTTGACTCCAGATTTGTTGTTTCGGCTTGAGATGGCCAAGGTTGAGGCCGCCGAAAGACAGGCTAGAGCTCAGGTTGAGGCTGCCGAGAGACAGGCTAGTGTGCAGGCTGAGGCTGCAGAGAGAACAGCTATACGAGAGGCTGAACTGCAGGCAGAGTCTACTAGGTATCGGGCTGACAGGGAGCTGGAGAGATCTCGAGTGGAGGTAACAGGGCGAAATATTGGGGGAGGTAACAGACATCGGGACCAATCATTGTCGCACCTGCTTAAACTAGTTCCTGTGTTCGATGAATTATGTGTGGCTGAGTTTTTTATGCGATTTGAGAAGAAGTGTCAGGAACACCAGTGGCCTCAGGAAAAGTGGGCAGCATTAGTTTCATCAAGACTCCTAGGAAGGGGGCTAAAAGCGTATGATGCGCTACCTTTAGAGTCCTGTGTAGTTTATGATGAGCTAAAGAAGGCTGTGCTACGGACCTATGAGTTACAACCAGAAACTTACCGCTTGAAGTTTCGGGGTGTTACTAAGGGCAAGGATAGTACCTTCCTAGAACACGCCCGGGACTTGTCTGATGCACTACGACATTGGCTGCGTTCTGAGAGGGCAGCTACTTTTGAGGAGTTGAGTGAGCTGGTTCTCTTGGAGCAGTTCTTTAAGTGCACAGGCGGGGACTTAACATTAAATATAAAGGAAAAAAATCCTAGAACTCTCCAGGAGGCAGCAGAAATGGCTGACCTCCGACTGTCATTAATTCGAGGGTGCGGAGTAGCAGCTAGGAGTGAGTCGGGTGCAAAGGATCGTACCCCTCCCCCTCCCAAGAATTTTGATACACATAAATACACAAAACCATCTAGCACTGACAATAAAACTGAACATAAACCAAATACCGTCCCGTATAAGAAGTCTAATGGTACCTCCCACTCCCAAGGGAAACCAAAGAGTAAAGAGTGCTTCGCATGTCACAAGGAGGGTCACTTTGCAAATGCTTGTCCGAACAAGCCACCAAACAAGGTTGTGTCATTGGCCCGCAGCATAGGGGTGTCGCCTATATCTTCTGAGTTTGCCAAGGGTAGTTCATCAGAGGGTGGGACACAGCCTGTGTTCAAGAGTCCGGAAGGCTCGAACCCTATCCGCGACGTCTTTGGGGGTCATAGAGGGCATGGTTTTGTGAGGTGGGCTGGCGAAAGGCGAAGAGTTAAGCTATTGCGTGATACGGGGGCTTCTCAGACCTTGTTAAAGAACTTTACTGGTAGACCGATTAACGCTGCTCGGGTGGTGGTAGTTCAGGGGATCAATGCTACGAAGTCCTACCCGCTGGTGCGGATGGAGCTGGAGGTGGGTGGTGTGGCGAAGGAGCTGGATGTAGGAATTGTAGAGAACTTGGCGTCGACCTCCTCCTCGGCAATGACTTTGCGGTGCCTGCTTCTAAGGTTTCACCCTTGGTCGTTGCCGAGAAGGCGGCCGACGTTAGTAGGGAGGAACAGGAGTGGGTTGAGAAGTGTAACGTACAAACCATGGCGTGTGTTGTGACGCGTTCTCAGACATCCGGAGCCTTGCAGCCACCACCTCAGTCTATCAAACCGCGGAGGAAAGGTCACAAGAAAACGGGAAGTGTTGGTCAATTGGAGAGTTTTGAGCCGGCAGTGTTTCTTGGTGACTCATTATTGGCACCTTTGTTAGAGTCTGGAGAGGCCCCGGGGCCTGTCACCGCTAGTGCAGGTGCAGGGCAGGAAGACACTCTGCGACAGCATCGTTATGCGCAGTGTGAGGAAAGGATGGCTCAGCGGGACATTGGAGGGAAATAAATTATTTAAGATGAACCTGGATAATCTCGCACCTGCTGATATATGTTCCTTGCAGCTGGAAGATCCTGAAGTCAGGGCGTGTGGTAGTGGTGCTGTCGAACTGGAGAGCGATGGGGATGCGCAGTCTGGTGATTTTTTCTTGTCCGAGGGGATCTTGTATCGGAGACATCAGGATCCCAAGAAAAAGTAGGATGGCGGGTCAGGATTAGTGTACCAGTTAGTAGTACCGAGGGTGTGCCGTGAGAGCTTATTGAGATTAGCTCATGATGTGCCTTTGGCAGGGCACCTGGGGGCACGTAAGACGGAGGCAGCTCTGAGCAAGCTTTTCTGGTGGCCGGGGTTAAAGGCGAGTGTCGTGTCATGGGTGTCACAGTGTCACACTTGTCAAGTTGTTGGGAAACCCAATCAGGTCATCCCGAGAGCCCCGTTACAACCCATCCCTGTCATTGGGCCGCCCTTCAGCAAAGTAGTTATCGATATGGTTGGCCCATTGCCCCCCACTAGTGCCGGCAATACATTTTTACTAACTGTAATGGGTGTAGCAACACGGTATCCAGATGCTTACCCCATGCGCAACGGGATGGCTAAGACTGTTGTCAAAAACCTACTTGTCAATTTCTCTCGTTATGGCTACCCTCAGGAGATCCAGTCTGATCAGGGATCCAATTTTACTTCTGCTCTGTTTAAGCAGACCATGCAGCAACATGGGATAGTGTCTGTGGTGTCATCTGCCTACCATCCCGAGAGTCAGGGAGTTTGGGAAAGGTGGCACTCGACTCTCAAGAGTATGTTGCGGTGTTATTGCATGGAAAATGGGAAGGACTGGGATCTAGGTCTCCCATACGTTTTATTTGCTGCGAGAGAAGTACCTGGGGAGAGCTTGAGATTTAGCCCGAACGAGTTGGTTTTTGGACACAGGGTCAGGGGCCCCCTCCACATAGTCAAGGAGATCTGGGAGGGAGTCACAAAGCCATGCTCGCTTCTAAAGTATGTTGTTGAAAGCCGTGAGAGAATGCTAAAGAGCCTGGAGGTAGCAGGTCGGAACCTTAAGAGTTCACAAGCTCGGATGAAGGACAGATACGACCAGAAGGTGAAGCTGAGGGAGTTTGAAGTAGATCAGGAGGTACTGATACTACTGCCTCTGGTGGGACACCCCTTGCCTGCCAAGTATTCTGGTCCGTATCGGGTTGTAAGGAAGGTTTCTGATCTAGACTATTTAGTAGCTACTCCTGATCGTAAGAAAAAGAACCAACTTTGCCATGTAAATCTGATGAAAGAGTATGTGAGGCGCCCCTCCGAGCCTCTCACTGTCCCGGTGTTGATCTGCAGCGATCGTGGTGGAGAAGGAGGAAGGGACAGTCAAGCTGCGGGGGAGGATAATTGGGATTGTCATGTTTCCGCGGATCAGTGGGCGGGGAATTCTAGACAAGTGGCTCACGAGTTGATATTGCACCTGCCTGAGCAACAATGTGTAGCTGTGCAGCACTTGTTTGATTCAAACCCAGCTGTTTTCGCGGAGCATCCTGGCCTCACTACTCAAGCGGTGCACGATGTCGATGTTGGGGACCACCCGCCCTTTAAATCAGTGCCATACCGTGTTCCCCTATTAAATTACCAGCACTTAGGGAAGAGCTGGATTATATGCTGAAACGTGGGCTGATTTCTGAGGGTGCAGTAAGGTGGACTTCCCCAGTCACACTGCAGCCCAAACCAGATGGCAAGGTGCGGTTTTGTATAGATTTCCGCAGGTTGAATGGTTTAACCCCCACAAATGCCTACCCTCTCCCTCGCGTGGACGACAGTGTGGATAAGATAGGAAAAGCCAAGTTCCTCACTAAGATAGACCTTGTTAAGGGATATTGGCAAGTGCCCTTGTCTGAGCGAGCGCGAGAGGTGTGTGGGTTTGTGGTGGACGGTGCCACATATCGTTGCCATGTTATGCCATACGGGCTGAAAAATGCCCCTGCAACGTTTCAGAAATTAATGAACGACATTGTAGCCGACATTCCCAACTGTACGGTGTACCTAGATGATGTCATAATATACGACGATGATTTTAACAGTCACTGTGCTCACATCGGACAGCTTTTTTATAAACTGAATGAAGCAGGTTTGGTGGTAAACCTGGGTAAGTGCGATTTTGTCAAAGCCACAGTTTTGTACCTGGGGTTCGAGGTGGGGATGGGTCAGGTGTGCCCTCCACAGACAAAGATCAAAGCCATCGATCAGTTTCCCCAGCCTACGACTAAGAAACAAATCATGCGGTTTCTAGGTATGATAGGCTATTATCGTCGCTTCATCAAAGGCTATTCGACTGTACTTGCACCTTTAACTGACTTATTATCTAAGGACAAGAAGTTCCGGTGGGTTCCTGAGTGTGCAGAGGCGTTTTCCTTGGTGAAACACCTGTTATGTACCCACCCCATACTCAGGGCCACGGACTTCAGCAGACCTTTTCAGCTGGCGACTGATGCCAGGTGCGTAGGGGCTGGGGCTGTGTTGTTACAGACAGATGATGAAGGTATCGAACATCCAGTGAGTTTTTACAGTAAAAAATTCAATAGTGCACAAAGGAATTACTCTGTAATTGAAAAAGAACTCCTGGCGATAGTGCTGGCGCTCAGGCACTTCGATGTATATGTTCCTGCTTTCGGACCAGTCGTAGTGGTTTATACCGATCATCACCCTCTGAAATTCTTGAATCAGTTTCATAACCGGAATATGAGGCTGACCAGGTGGTCACTCATGCTTCAGGAGTATAATCTGGACATACGCCATATTGCCGGTTCTGATAATGTGATAGCGGATTGTCTATCAAGGGTGGATGATGTTGGTTAGACGGCCACAGGATTGAGGGTTGAGTGTGGAGGAAAATAGGCTGTCACTGTAGTTCAGCCGAAAAAAACAAATAAAAAAAGGAAAAAACCGTATTAAAGCTCTTTATTTTTTATAACTTGTAGAATTTTGTATAAGATGTTGTAGCAGTATCTAAGTTGAATGTTTTCGCTTATTGTCGCTGAGTTAGTTGAACTTGCTCGGTGGAGCGCAACAGTCTTTATTTTATTTTTTTATATAATGTGCCTTGTGTCGCAACAGTGTGTGAGAAGCTTTCTGTTAGATATGAAGAACTTAGTCAAGGGTCTTATATCTTGGGGGAGGTGTGACGCTTCTGCATAGTAACCACGTGCGGGCATGCGTGCGCGTCGGCTGCCCAGCCGTTTAGAAACCGGCTGGTGGTAGCCGGCCGGCAGGCTTTCCCTTAGTATATATCCTACGACAATGTAACTAATGTCTGGGATATTCTTATGTTGTTTCACAGCTTTAAGCTGCCCTTATTCTTAACCAACGCATCTTAGTATATTTTATTCTCTATAGTTGATTGTTTCATTATAATATATAAGATGTAAGTCTAGTGACAGTGGGAAGAGACGAGCGGGAGAGAGAGACCAGCATTGGGACGAACCTGAAGCGCTGCCACATGCATTTGATTGCAACGTTAGGCTTAGTTTCGACTCACGCACGGGGTAGAGGATTTTGACCCGGCAACTGTATTGAGTGTTGCCAAGCCTGGGATGTATTCTGCATGCCTAGGGCGGGGTCCAGACAGATTCAAGACTCAGAGCTCACCTCATTGTCGTACCCTTCGGACCCCCTTGATATCTATCCCTCTCAACCCCACTTAGAAACGTTCTCTCTTACTTTGTATACCTTCTTTCCACTACTTCACCAATCTATTTTAATGATCCCATCCCGTTGATAGACCTTATATCTATTATTGTATTAACGGCGAGCTCTCAGATAACTAGATAGGATTTTGGGCCTTATGCAGGGATGTAATTGTTAATGAGACCTAGGAATCTTTTTTGTTGTTTCATATTTGGTGGTTTCATGCTTGCTAGTGTGTTCTTGTGTCAGGTTAGCAGGGGCTAGACCGGAGGGGAGGCTTTTTGCGATCCTTTAAGTAAAGTCTGCTGCTGCGAGTCCCGTGGACCCGCACGACTTTACTAGGATACCCGTGGGAGTCTGGTGGCATATTCTTGTCTGTGTCCCTGTGTGTCTAGCGTTGTGTTGTGCGAGGGCCATTGCCTAGTCCACTCAGCACTGCGATAGCACGTCTTGCTTTTGTTTTAGGGTCGCCAGGAGATAGTCAGATACTTGCGATCTGAGTCTCTCAAGAGAGCACCCTTTCAATTAGAGTAATTTGGCGCACAGTCCTGGGAACGTCCCTAGGCTAGAGCAGGTGGCTCAGCCCGTGTATCCGAAGCCTATATCCTTCCGGCTAGACCTCTGCCACCTGGCAGATTAACAGCTAGGGGTTTATTATCTCTGTATGCTTGTTATTGTGCCACAGTTTACCGTTTTTGTGAGCATTGTGAGTCAGGGTGTGGCTTAGAGACTCTGTCCGAGCAGGCTTGCCTGACTAAGAGTGAGAAGCACACCTGTATGTGGTTATGTTGCGAGTTGCTGCCTTTATTTAATTATACCTATGCCATTATACACTGTAGGTCCTATCACTAGTATTTATTCCTGCTTATTAGTTAAGAGTTCTCTAAATCCGTAACGTACTTTCTTTGCTAAGCATCAGATCCTACAGTAGCCGCATGCAGTTTAGAAACCCGCATCTTGTCTACCTGTACGATGTTTTGAGGACTGTTTGCTTTCACCTTCTTTCACGCAGGGGTGATTAGTTGTATTAATTAACGTAACGTTAAATGTACTTTCTTCTAGTTTGTTATTAAATTGTTTCTGCAATTTAATTCCGTTATCTATCTTTTCCTTGAAGCTTTAAGTCAACTTAATTGTGTGATCTTTTATATAGCCTGCTTGACTATCAGCAGTCTATAGTGCGTGCACCCTGTAACCGAGTCATAGGATACCTCGTTGTCCAGGCAGGACTCTTGACGGTTTAGGGTGGTTTGTTGCCTGGGTTTATAGATAAGGGTTGGATCTAGCGTTTTCCGTTGTTGCTTGTTGCCGCATACCTAGTCCAATAGAAAGAGCCCAGTGTTTATATATCCCAGGACGTAACAAAGGGCGCTCGGGTGGGTATAATATTTGACAATATAATATAAATAATTGAATAGCTTAATATATCTTTTTCCTGTATTTAAGATTACACAGAACTTTCCCAAAACTGTGAACAACCTTGACTAATGGCCATGTAGAATCAGAAACCATATAGAGTGAATGAAAAGTTAATATTGTTGGAAAATAAATAGGCAATGGAAAAAATCGAAACATAAAATATGAACAATAACGGTGTGTCCTAAAGTGTTAGGTAGGTTTTCTATGAACGAGTGCTTGTCGTTAGTAGCAGGGGACCACTCACTTCAAGTATATTAGGGAGAGTTGGGCCCCTGGTTCCAAGGTGGAGAGGGAGGGTGTAGGAGGAGGAGAGAGAGAGAGAGAGTAGTAGCCCAGACTACATCCAGTCTCTCACCAGAGCTCGTGGAGGGAGGGTGTACTCTCGCTCTCTGTCAACTTCATGAATGAACCGCTCTGCAATATTTCATGTTTTTCACCCACCAAACACTATTCTCACTTGTTTTATTGTTGTAACATGTTACTATCTTCATATTAAACGTAAAATAGGCACATATGGATACGTATTAATTATATTTATGGTAAATTAACGACTTGAGTGAGGAATGAGTCTAAATACCTACGCACAGGGTTATGGTGTATACTACAGGGGTTGCGCAGCTCAGAGGTTAAAGAAGCTAAATGCGAGCTCTTCAAACCCCTGACGCTGATTTTCAAAAATCCTTGGAAACAGGCGAAATACCTGATGAGTGGAAGCTTGCAATTATCGTCCAATCAGCTTGACCTCAGTAGTATGCAAAATACTAGGAACAATAATAAGAAACAGACTCGTTAATCAAGTGAAGGAACATAATATACTAAAAGACACAGAACATGTTTTTTGCAAAAAAACGTTCCTACTTAACAAACCTTTCAGACTTCTTCCATGACATCCTAAAGCTATATGACAAAAGTAAAACTATAGATATTATATACTTAGACTTCCAGAAATCCTTTGATAAAGTTCCGCAGCACATGGAATACAAGGTGACGTTCTACAGTGGATAGAAAATTGTCTTAGAGAAAGGAAACAAAGTGTAGTTATTAATGGGGAAGCATCAACGGGGACCTATGTAACTAGTGGTGTACCTCAAAGATCAGTGCTGGGGCTAGTCGTTTTCCTAATTTACATTAACGAGATAGATGAGGGTCTCACCGGTACTATTTCAAAGTTTGCAGATGACACAAACTTGCAAATACCGTACTGACAAATGAACATGTTGAAGATATGCAAAACAATCTACACAAGCTTTCACAATGGGCTAAAATCTGGCAAATATGCTTCAATGAAGATAAGTGTAAAATACTTCATATCGGATACAGCAATAAAAAAGCAGACTACTCGATGAATGGCACCCAGCTAAAGAGTGTAGACAGAGAAACCAATTTAGGAGTAACAATATCCTACTAGTCTAATTGTCTACATAGTCAACATTGTGTTGAAGTTGTTAATGCCCCTTTCCCACTGATGCGATTTCATACGATTTTCGTCGCCGAGGACGTAGTCTTGTCAATTCGCAACGAATTTGTGCGACGTCAACGACTTTGACCGTTAAAAACTGTTGACAAATTTACACTTGGCGACGATGTCGCCGATGCATACGACGTAATCGGCAACATTATGCGACTTCATCGGCAAATTGAGCGAAGTTTCGCCGATGTCCTCGGCGAGAACTGTCACATTTGAATAAAATATTGCAAAATAATGCGAAGGATGAACGAATCCTCGGCGTATGTTCTGCGACGTCTTCGGCGAATGAAGCGATGGTTCGGCGGATACCTCGGCGAGATTATCAGAAAACGTTTTGCATATATTTCATGACACAAACATAAGAACATAAGAAAATGGGAGTCTTCAGTAAGCCGATCGGCCCACACAAGGCAGATCCCTGTCACACCTAACCCCATTTAAAAGGCCTAATTATAGACCCAGCTCACTAATGCCTTGAGGACTGACCTCACCAAATCGGTCAGAGATCAACAGAAGATTACGGGGGTCTGCAGAGCACACCAAGCAGATCCCCCCTCATACCCAACCCATCTCGTCGAAAATGTACAAATTTATCTTGAAAGGGAGTCTACAGTTTTTTTTTTTAAGTTTGATGGAGGTCTAGTGAGGAAACTAAGAAATAAAGGAATGAATGATCAAACAAACGCGGTCCGTTTGGTCATAATATTTGCTGATTTATATATTTGTTTATGATTTATTTAGTTTCATCCCTAGACTTCCATCAAACATATAAAGCACCCCCCAACACCCTCCTTCAAGATTTGTTCATTTTTCGATAGAAAAATATTCTGGCCGAAGGCCGGTTCCTCAAAAAGTACAGGCTCGATATCGATAGCAAGGACAAACTTGACGCCTAAATAACACGAAAAGTCTTAATATTGACAACGAAATGGGGTGAAATGTCTTAGAATCGCCAAACTAATGGGCCGAACGTCATAAAATATGAAAACTAATGGGGTTAACCATGAGGAAGAAAGGGGACCAGAAAAACGAACCATCTCCCCTTAATTCGGAGATTGGCAATGTCCTTGCCGTATGTTTACGTTACGGCTTAAAATTGAGCCCACCTCGCTTTTTTTGTTTTCTCTTTCTCTCCCTCTCTCTTTGCCTTGTATCCGTTCGGCCCCATTCAGCCTACTGTTTTAAAACGTTTACCCCCATCCAGGTTTCAATATTTTCCTGGTGAGCGGTAGCGAGCCAACATATATATATTTTTGTTTTGAGAGCAAGCTAAATTTGTACATTTTTCGATAGAATTTTTTTTCCGGCGAAGCCGAATTTCTTCATACAATGCTGGCTCGCTATAGGCCTAATAATTTTGTTTTACCCAACTCGCCGAAGGTGCTCTTTGGCCTCGGCGAGGTGTCTTCGGAGTTATAATCTATACTGGCAATCTGAGAGTAGACTATGGGAAGAGAGATGCATAAGAAATTTTGAAGTAAGAAAAGTTTAAAAACACTATGGAGATACAAGAAATGAGAGCAATTGAACGATAGTTGGAGGGTCGAGGGCGGTCACCCTTGTTTGGGACAGGTTGAATGAGAGCAAACTTCCAGCAAGAAGGTAAGATGTTAGAGTAGAGAGAGAGATGGAAGAGTTTGCCTAGGCAGGGAGTCAGAATGGAAACACAGTTTTTGAGTACAACAGGAGGAACACCATCCGAACCTTCATAGTATTAAGCCCAGAGAGGGTAAAAAGAACATCTTTAGAGGAGATTAGAATATTAGGCATGAGTAAGTGAGAGGTGGGTGGAGAGGGAGGAATAGCACCGGAATCATCCAAGGTGGAATTTTTAGCGACAGTTTGGGCGAAGAGTTAAGCTTTGTCAGAGGAAGAAATGACGGTAGTGCTGTCAGAGTAGAAATGAGGAGGGTGTTACCAACATCTGACTGTGTTACCAAAATCTCACTGTGTTACCAACATCTTACCTTTTGATACCTTTTGATGTGTTCGCCGCTCTTCTAGCGGCACCAAGGAGCGCGACGCCCCACGTTATGGGTGGTGATTTGGTGCAGTAGACTGTTTGAAGCGACTGCTCACTCCCTTGCGAGGATGGGCTCGTCTGGCACTTTTTGCAGTTCGACATCTAGGGCTCTCTTGAAGTTGTCTAACGAGATGTCCCTCATGTCTCTTACTCGCCGTGGGAGTTTGTTGAAGAGACGTGGGCCTCTGTGTGATAACCAGCCCTCTCGCAGAGAGCCCATAGCACCCCTGTTATTCATCCGGGGGATTTCGCATTCCCAGCCTCTCCTATCACTGAATTTCATGACTATCGGAGTATGTAGGTTTGGTACTAAACCCTCTGCGATTTTCAACGTGTATATTATTAGGTAACGTTCTCTTCTACGTTCCAGTGAGTACAGATTCAGTGCTCTTAAACGCTCCCAATAGTGTAGATGTTTTATCGAACTTATATGCGAAGTGAAATTTCTTTGTACGCTCTCTACGTCATTTATTTCACCTGGTTTGTATGGCGATGTTAATACGCTACAGTATTCAGCCGCGGTAGCACTAGAGATTTAAAGAGCGTTATCATAGGCAATTCACCGCGTGTTTTAAAAGTACGCAGAATCCAACCCGTTAGACGTTTCGCAGCCGCCACTTTGACCTGGTTATGTACTTTGAAACTCATATTTTCAGACATTAATATCTCATTGTGTTACCAACATCTCACTGTGTTACCAACATCTCACTGTTACCAACATCTCACTGTGATACTAACATCTCACTGTGTTACCAACATCTCACTGTGTTACCAACATCTCACTGTGTTACCAACATCTCATTGTGTTACCAACATCTCACTGTGTTACCAACAACTCACTGTGTTAGTATGTTACCTACATCTCACTGTGTTACCAACATCTCATTGTGTTACTAGCATCCCACTGTGTTACCAACATCTCACTGTGTTACCAACATCTCATTGTGTTACTAGCATCTCACTGTTTTACCAACATATCACTGTGTTACCAACATCTCATTGTGTTACTAACATCTCACTGTGTTACCAACATCTCATTGTGTTACTAACATCTCACTGTGTTACCAACATCTCACTGTGTTACCAACATCTCATTGTGTTACCAACATCTCACTATGTTACCAACATCTCATTGTGTTACTAACATCTCACTGTGTTACCAACATCTCATTGTGTTACTAACATCTCACTGTGTTACCAACATCTCATTGTGTTACTAACATCTCACTATGTTACCATCATCTCATTGTGTTACCAACATATCACTGTGTTACCAACATCTCACTGTGTTACCAACATCTCATTTTGTTACCAACATCTCACTGTGTTACCAACATTTCATTGTGTTACCAACATATCACTGTGTTACCAACATCTCACTCTGTTACCAACATCTCACTGTGTTACCTACTGTACATATCACTGTGTTATCTACTGTACATCTCACTGTGTTACCTACTATACATCTCACTGTATTATCTACTGTACATCTCACTGTGTTATCTACTGTACATCTCACTGTGTTACCTACTGTACATCTCACTGTGTTATCTACTGTACATCTCACTATGTTACCTACTGTACATCTCACTGTGTTACCTACTGTACATCTCACTGTGTTACCTACTGTACATCTCACTGTGTTACCTACTGTACATCTCACTGTGTTATCTACTGTACATCTCACTATGTTACCTACTGTACATCTCACTGTGTTACGTACTGTACATCTCACTGTGTTACGTACTGTACATATCACTGTGTTACCTACTGTACATCTCACTGTGTTACCTACTGTACATCTCACTGTGTTACGTACTGTACATCTCACTGTGTTACCTACTGTACATCTCACTGTTACGTACTGTACATCTCACTGTGTTACGTACTGTACATATCACTGTGTTACGTACTGTACATCTCACTGTGTTACGTACTGTACATCTCACTGTGTTACGTACTGTACATCTCACTGTGTTACGTACTGTACATATCACTGTGCTGCAGGCCTAAGTGTTGCACAATAAACACTCACAGGCGTCCATGCTGTATCGGCTACTCACAATAAACACTCACAGGCGTCCATGCTGTATCGGCTACTCACAATAAACACTCACAGGCGTCCATGCTGTATCGGCTACTCACAATAAACACTCACAGGCGTCCATGCTGTATCGGCTACTCACAATAAACACTCACAGGCGTCCATGCTGTATCGGCTACTCACAATAAACACTCACAGGCGTCCATGCTGTATCGGCTACTCACCATCAATATCTACCAGTTACAGAGAGGGTCCACACATTGGCCTTCATAAGCTGCAAGAGGATTGACCCAGGCTCGTCCCGGTAGAAAACTGTCGTGTTTGATTTTTTATTGTTTGACTGTAATTGATGCTAATGGATAGGTCCTCAGTACTTATATGGTCTGTGTGAGAGACTGTATGGAATATGAATATTAATCTATTAGGCATATTATGTTAGTGGTTTAGCTGTCTCTCCTTGTTTTTGAATGAATTTATTACTAGCAATGTACCTTTATAACTTGGATATATTATTATATACCCTTTTCATTCCTTTTAATGAGCCATATCATTTCACAGCATAAGTATTGTTTATAACACATCACTTGCTACATGCACAGTACGAATACCAATTAATATTTATTGTTTTCTATACAAAATAATGTTATAATTCCTATTCCTCCCTCTCCCCTTTTCTTACGTATGCCTAATATCCTAATCTCTTCTCAGAATGTACTTTCTGCCCTCCCTGGGTTTAATACTAACATGGCGTAAGGACCAGATGGTGTCCCTCTTGATGTACTCAAAACCTGTGGTTTTGTATTGACTCCCTGCCAAGGCAAATTTTTCCGTCTCTGACTATCCTCAAACATCTTCCCGTCTTGCTGGAAGTTTACTCTCTTCAAACTTGTTTAGAAGAAGGGTGACCGTTCTCAACCGTCCAACTATCATCTAATTGCTCTTATTTCTTTAATTTTACAAATGTATTAATCCATTCTTAATTGAACATTTTTATTCCCATAAACTACTTTCAGATCGCCAGTATGGCTTTTTTAACCCTTGTCTGGCGGGGGTGGACATAAGTTGGTCTAGAGAAGAAAGGACTATGTGGCGGGGACCGACTTAAGGCGGTGTGCAATTTTGAGCAATATTTGGCTCTGAGAGAGAGACAAGCGGTGGGAGGAGCGTAGGTCGGCTCTGACCGGTCGGCACGGCTCCCGCGCCAGCACTGGGCCCACCTCCACACACATCTATACTCACTGCCTCACTACACAGGGAATTATGTAAGGAAATTACCGTATTTTAGGGATTTTCCCTTCGTCTTGCACGGTCGTTGCAAGAGAACGCGTGGTCGTAGAAGGATGGTTCTGGTGTCATTGGAAAGCTCAATTATCGCCCTTTCAGAGATACATAATTGTATTACGCTCTGGCTCTTGCTTAGGCATGAAAAAGAGAATGGAAACAAGGTCGTATAGGGTAAAACCACCCGCTTGGCAAGTAGTAGAAGTTACTGACGGGCCCGATCGTAAGGCGTTAAGGCCCGCTCTACTGGTGATCTCCTTATTTATCTTACTAACTCTTGGGCATCCTCCTTTCGGGACTTCGGTGAGACGTTTTCTATTGTGCTAGACATATCAAATACCTTCAATAGAGACTGGCGCACATTTCTAATTTTTAAACTACCGTCTTTCTGTTCTTATCACTCTATCTGTGCCTTTATCTCAAATGTCCTATTTGACCATTTCCTAGCTGCAGTTGTGGACAGCCATCACTCACTTCCTCAACCTATCAACTCCGGTGTTGCTCAGGGTTCTGTCCTATATCCAGTATTCTTTCAAATATTCATTAACGTATTGAAAGCTAGCTTGTGAATTGAACAGCCCACCCTGTTGGAAACACTCGCCTGAAAATCTGACCCTTGCAAGGCTAATGAAATGTATATAAGTGTGTTGGTATCACACCCCTGCATCCCACTGCAAATGTTTTTTGCACACAAATGATGTGGGTGTGTTGTGGTTATGGTCGGGAGTTACACGGTTGGCGCAATTGACACCCACGTCAGCTGGCCTACGAGCAGGTGGAGGGAGGGGTGGAATTATGTAACATGCCTTATATCTACCATATACAGAAATATTATTGTACCTCAGGGCACATAAGGCATATTTGAAGAATCAAGACCCAGAAATGAGATGTAGTGAACAAATATACTACAAAAGCAAGTCGGAATGAATGTGGGTGGAAGAGAGGGTGAAATTTGTCTATCCTTCCTTCCTCCCTTAGTTTGCAGCCATCATGCTGGCTGAGGGGCCTCTTCTTTTACTCCCTGGTATTGGTATATAGTATATGCGATACATCTCGGGTTAAAGGATGTTCCAGAGCCCTGCCACCGCCTCCACGAAGAACCACCAGGGATGAGGATCGAGGACCGTGGACCACCAGGGATGATGATCGAGGACCACCAGGGACGACGATCGAGAACAGCGAAGACCGAGGACCACCAGAGACGATGATCGAGGACAGCGAGGACCGAGGACCACCTGGGACGATGAACGAGGACAACGAGGATAAAGGACAACCAGGGACGAGGATCGAGGACTACGAGGACCGAGGACAAACGGGTACATAAATGTAGATCAGACCAGTACCAACAATTTGATTAAAGAGCGTTCCGTTAATTCTAAATCCACAACATTAAAGGTTTTCTATTCAAACGCTCGTAGCATACACAATAAATTTTAAGATTTAGAGGAACTAGTGTTTACAGAAAATTACGATGTTATATTTAGGCATAACAGAATATTGGCTCAATACGGAAGACAGGGACTTTTTAGCAGATTATGCACTTCCTGGTTATGTAATGTTTTAGAAAAGCCGAATAAATACAAATAGAGGTGGCATTTTACTTTATATCAAAGAAAGTCTTAACCCGACCCTCTTGTCAAAACCTCAAATTGTGAACGTCGACACATCCTTTGTGCTAATAATGAATAATAAAGGTACAAAAATAATACTTGCCTTAATAGACAGACCTCAAGCTCAATCAGCGCAAACTGACCAAGAAATTTATGAGCAAATTGCAGACGTAAGTAACTCGCATGATATATTTTTTGCCGACTTCAATTTACCTGTGACCAAGTAGGTAGATAGTATTACTTAACACTCTGGACAAGACCTGTATGCAAACTTGCAAGAGAGTTCGCTATATCAATTTGTTAGATCTCAAACTCGTGGAAATAACGTACTTGACCTTAATTGTACTTGCAACAAAAGAAATATTGATAGAGAATTTGAATGTCGGTGATGAATATAGTAACAGCAACCATCGTACAATAACTTTCAATTTAAAGTTTACTAGTAACGAACCAAATAGCAGCATCGAGAAAGTCCCTATTTTCAAGAAAGCAAACTTTCGTAAACTTAGAGCAATGTTTAGAGAAACTGACTGGAGCTATCTAATTAACAATAACGACATATAAACATCTTGGGAATTATTCACAAACACTTACCTAAAAGCAGTGCAAGACTGCATACTATCGGAAATACAGCGTACAGGCCATAATGATAAGCTCAAATGGTGGAATAAAGAGATTTCAGAATGTTGGCTTGCTAAAAAGTTTGCTAATGATATATCAAAATCCTCACAAAATTACGAAGAACGGGTGATATTTGTAGAACGATGCAAAGCCAAAAAGTTAATTAAGCAAAGTAAAAAGACCCTGGAGTTACGTGTTGCTAATCAAAGTAAAACAAACTAAAAATAATTCTATAGTTATATCAGAAAGAAGAAAGTAGTGACTTCAACTGTTGGAGCGTTAGTCCAATACACCAAAGACGAAGTACAAATGAGTAATGTCCTCAATACCTTCTTTGCATCAGTTTTTACAACAAAAACACTCAGTGATATCCCTACATCATCGCCGATTCAGATTGATAATTCTGATGTTCTAAGCTATATTACCATTACAGAGAGCGAGATATAGAATTTTTTAGATAAACTCATGGTAAATAAATCGCATGGACCTGATACAATCTCACCTAGAGATCTAAAGGTAGCTATGGATGAGCTCTACAAACCACTGACATTGCTATTCAATAGATCCTTTCAGTCTGGAACTATGCCTGATCAGTGGAAGCTAGCCAACGTAACTCCGATATTAAATAAGGTCCCTACCCAGTAACTATCGTCCAATTAGCTTGACATCAGTTGTATGTAAAATGCTAGAAACAATCATAAGAGACAGACTCGTAAATCACTTAGAGGAAAATAACATACTTAAAGATACTCAACACCGCTTTCGTAACAAAAGTTCCTGCCTAACAAACCTCTTAGACTTCTTCCACGATATCCTCAACCTCTATGATGAGAGTAATTCTGTAGATATTATATACCTTTATTTTCAAAAGGCCTTTGACAAAGTTCCTCACAAATTATTACTGCTAAAACTAAAAGCGCATGGAATACAAGATGGTGTGTTGAAATGGATAGAAAATTGGCTCGGCAACAGAAAGCAAAGAGTAGTCATAAACGGTAAGGCTTCTAAATGGATCAATGTAAGTAGCGGGGTACCGGGGTACCGCAGGGATCGGTACTAGGACTAATTATCTTTCTAATTTACATCAACGACATAGATGAGGGTCTCACCTGTACAATCTCAAAGTTTGCTGACGATACAAAAATTGCAAATAGCGTACTCTTAAAAGAACAAATTGACAATATGCAACACAATCCAGATAAGTTTGTCATGTTGGGCCCAAACTTGGCAAATGAGTTTCAATGCGGATAAATGTAAAGTACTACATATCGGATACCAAAATGAGAAAGCTTAAGAGCGTAGACAGAGAAACCGATCTGGGAGTAACAATATCAAGTAACCTAAAACCGAGTCAACAATGTTCAGAAGTTGTTATGAAGTCAAACAAAATAATTGGCTTTATAGGCAGGTCATTTGAGCATAAATCCAAGGAAGTTATCGTAACTCTTTACAATTCCTTAGTCCACCCTTTGCTGGAATACTGTGCTCAATCCTGGTGCCCTTATTACCAAAAAGAGGAATTACATCTATTTCATTTAACCCAGCACAGATTAAGAGGCGACTTAATTCAAGTGTTCAAAATCATCAAAGGTATCGCCAATATAAACTGTAGTAAGTACTTCACTATCGACCAATCAAATTACACGCGGTGAAACGGTTGCAAAATTATTTGTAAATATTTTAACTCACACGAATCTAAGAATGTCTTCTTCAATCAAATTGTCATCTTGTGGAATGGGCTTCCCCGAGACGCTATAGACTGCAGCACCGTTGATTCTTTTAAACTTCGCCTAGGCAAATATCTTGCCTCAAACCCGTGACTGACTGCGTTTGTAAATGAATAACTTTATTTTATTCCCCCCTAAGATTCATCAAGGATTATTGCGTATATATATTACTAAGACGTTACTCTCTTTTTCCCAGATATACGAAAGATCACTTATAACTGTGTTATGTTACTAACCCATCTGTCCCCTACAAATTTCCTAATCCTGCCACAACATTAGTTCCAGGGCAGTAGTTCCCTTCCCAATGTTCCCTTACCCACTCTAAACCACTGTTCGAACACTTGATCCTCAGTGTTTTGGAGGACAAGCAGCCTAGAGGGGTCACTAGACCTTTGTACTTCCTTTGTACTCCTTTGAACTCCACGATAATGAGGGTGGATATGGGTGTGGGGTGGGAGTGTGGATGTATGGGAGGAGCACACACACACACGTACATATACACGCACGTGCACACACACACTTGCATAATGAAAAACATAAGAGCTAATACTATATGATAGTGTTTGAGTTACATCGCCCACTGTAACTCGATATGCTGTTTATGATTGATTGTATGTAAGTATAATATTCATGATTGAATTAGCAGTGTTAGTTTGTCATTGAGTAATTAATGCTGCTGATCAGTTAACCGATGTATAACAATTAAACAACTCTCGAAATTCAATTACACTAATTGCACTTTTTGACATACAATCACGGATGAACAGACATTATGTGGGCAATCATATTTCCTCTATATGTGCGTCATCATCGTTAATGAATGGTTTGATGTTACTGGTTAATAGAATTGTGTACTATATGTGTATACATCTGCGGGTTTCTGGACATATATGTTTGGGGACGATTAAATAATAATACTAATAATAATAATAATAATAATAATGATTATTATTATTATTTTGGTTTTAGTATTTATTATTATTAATATTATAATGATTTTGCTCCCTAGAATACAAGCTAAAGCAATACCCACCTTCCTTTGAAATTTATTTGTAAATTTGTCATCGAAATATGTCTCATCCAAAGGATGATTCCTTCTAAATAGGAGCGTTCAATCTGTGGACACAGTTGCCAGATGTCACCAGATTCTTTAATTTATCACGAATAAAATAATAAAATGTGAACATTGCTAATACTTACTATTATCTCTTTTGTTGTGATTTCAAAACATCAAGTGTAATTTTAATAATATAATGGATATATATTTTATTAAGTACATTTCTATTTTTCATTGTAGAGTATAATATTGTATACAGAAGATGCTGATTGGTTGTTGATTGATTTGTGTTGATAAAGTTGAGATATCTTCATTATTCCATATATATTTTTGAAACTCTAAAATTGCAAGCAATTTTAATGATAATGTGATAATCTAAAGTGTTATACGAAACCTGAGAGCTAAAATATATCACATATAACACATTAATAACATAGATATTAAAATATCTCGAAAAAGAGAGCGAGAGGAAGAATCCCCAGACGAGAAGGAACACAAGAGACCATCACAGAGGCCGAAGAAGATATGAGAGAAGGCAGAGGAACAACCAGAAGCAGGCACCTCCCGAATGGACGCGGACCAGATACGAGAAACCACTCCGGGGGAAGGACGCCCCACCACGCCAAAACGGATGCCGACTCCTACTACCACCACAAAGAGGAAACTGAGGTTCAGTGTACACTTCTGAACCACCTATGTTTCTCTCCTATATTGTTATCACACGATTTATTATTATGAATAATGTCATTCATGACCATGTATGCCAACAAATAAACAAACATTATGATCAACCATGATCCATGTATTCTTGTGTTTTCGTTTCTCCCCAACTCACCATATAACTAGGGGAGAATTGAGAAGAAGAAATTAAGAGAAAACGCGTATCTTCACTACAGAAGAAATCAATGCCAGATGAAACCATTATATGCCTGTATGAAAACTATGTTATGCAATAAGATGTGAACCTATACTTCAATAGATCCTGGAACCTTGTTTTTCCACACATATATACACATGCCTTTTTTTGACACTCTTCAACTAGTTTACTAGTTACACAAACCACACATGCTTCTTTCTATATAAGAATCCCCTGTAAATCCTCGTCTCCAAGTAAAATAACGTGGGAGATCTGCCGCTCCCGTGCCTTGAGAGGGGGCGCTCCGTACGTTTAAATACCTGATGTACACACAGGCCTACCAACACAAACTGGGAAAGTTAGATACGTACACACACTTGTAGACACCACCATGCTGAGAGAGATTTACCTATTCTTTTGCCTAAAATTACTGACAACCAAGATCAGTATTAAAAGCCAGCCACCACCACCACAAGAAGGAGGAAGAAGGAGTAACGCTGTCTCGCACGCATCCTAGCCCTCAACTGTCTGGTGCACACGACACACCTTCAATGCACCCGACACCACCAATCCTCCCGAGAACCCAAAACTCGGAATTCATTCACTTCACTCACTATTATTGTTTTTCCGAGTTCTATTGAAGTGACACAAACCCCCTATGAATTTATAATTTAACCTTGATGAAGTAGCCTACTCTAGGAACATAAATTGACCTTACTCATCACACCACCACCGAGTATTGACCTTCTATTGAAGGAGACTCTGACCAACAGTGTAAGAAGGGTTCAAGGACCCAATCTAGGATAACTCCCCATGCCCTTACCATCCTAGAGGTACCACAGGAGTGCACTCAGTAATCTGCAATACCAGTTCAGGATTTCTAAGGAAAGTCAAGCAATTTTGAGGCTTCAAAAGCTCTGGGAAGGCCAACTATTGAAGTCTTAGAATTACCCTCCATTCAGTTGGACTGACCTGCCGAAAGCCCAAACATACTGTCTGTGAGTAAAACCCTATACTAGGGATCCTTGTTAGACCCGGGCCTGCCTAGCTAACATGAAGATCCTACTTAGGCGGTTACTAGTTAGTCTAGTGAAGAATGTGTATGGCCTGCCGATATTTCTTCTTAGACTACAAGTCCCCGTTAACTGAGTTCTGTCCCAGGTACTCTGTCTTCGTCTGGCATGCCAGAGAGACACACCTATACTGAGACAGTAACCCGTAAACCCTATAATAGGGATCCTTGTTAGAACCGGGCCTGCCTAGCTAACGTGGAGATCCTACTTAGGCGGTTACTAGTTAGTCTATGAAGAATGTGTACGGCCAGCCGAAACTTTCTCCTCAGACTATAAGTTATCGACAGCTGTGGCCTGCCACAATAACTCTGTCTCTGTCTGGCCTGCCAGAGGGACATACAGCTATTGTGATAGGAACAACTTTCCTTCCGAGTAGAAAGGATTTTCCTTGGGAAAGTAGGATACCGGCCTGACGCCCCTGCTTGTCCCTCTTGTTAAGGAAAGCCCACAACAACACCATCTCTAAAATAATTTGAGTTAACGGCCTGCCGTCCTCAATATTCTCTAGAGTGGGAAGGTACTAGTGTCCTGATATAAGAACTCTGTTGATGGCTAGCATGCCAGCGTGAACATAGTCCCGATTGTCAGGTTTCACTTCGCCTCGTAAAAACTAGAGAGACTCCGGCATGCCGCCCTCTCTGTGTTTTACGGAGTCCAAGTGAACACTCGTACAAAAGTGTCCTTGTCGAGGAACTTTGTCGTCGTTCGGCTTGCCGATGTGACATAGGCTCCACCGCGAGGTTACATTTTCTATAGTGAAAAGTAGAGAGACTCCAGCCTGCCGCCCTCTCTATTCTTCACTATTTAAAGTGGACACTGCCACTCATCTCAGGTAGTCTTAAGCCTCTGAGACCGCTGTGTTAGAGACAGGGCTTGGCGAGATACCCTCACGGGCACTCTGCAGAGACAAGTCCTTGGTGCACTGAGTCTGTAGCATCCCATATGACTGTGTAACTTAATGGTTTAAACACCGCCCCGGGTCCCCCGAACCTCTCATAAAGATCAGGGCAGACAGTAATATCACTCCAAATGAAATTACTGCATTCGTCTGATATCGACCACATAAGACTCGATATTTAATTAAGATCCTAGTCCGAGTGTACCTTAGCCCTCCTCGAGCGGCTAGGTCGGTAACTTTTACTACCTTGCAAGCGGGTGGTTTTACCCTAAACGACCTTGTTTCTGTGCTCTTTTTCATGCATAAACAAGAGCAAGAGCGTAATACAATTATGTATCTCTGAAAGAGCGATAATTGAGCTTTCCAATGACACCAGAACCATCCTTCTACGACCATGGGTTCTCTTGTAACGATCGTGCAAGACGAGTGCCAAATCCCAAAAATACGGTAATTTCCTTACATAATTCCCTGTGTAGCGAGGCAGTGAGTGTGGGTGTGTGTGGAGTAAACGTCAGTAGTCGCGCGGGACCCGTGCCGAGCGGTCATGAGCCGACCTACGCTCCTCCCGTCGCTTGTCTCTCTCTCAGAGCCATTATTGCTCAAAAATTGTACACAGACTTAAGTCGGGCCACGCCACTTAGTCCTTGGTTCTCTAGACCGCCTTAAGTCGGGCCCCGCTAATAAGGGGTTAACAGGACTTCATCAACGGTTGATATACTGATCAGAACAGTCGAGTAGTTTCTCCTACCCCTGAAATACTCACGTTATTTCGGTATGGTGCCCAACAGGAATTCGCCAGACGGTTACTATATGTTACGGAGCCATACTTAACCCTTAATTAGCGGCGAGCAATTAAGATCTCAAGCCCAATCAACCCATCTGTAACTACTTCACACAGCCGGTCCACCTAGACGTCCTACGGGGAAGCAACCAACGAGAACCAATCACCTCCGGAAGTGTTCACCGGAGACATCCATCGAGAAGTACCACGCCGGGAAGCCCAGAGAAGAAAATAGAGTGACAGCAAGTAGGAAAAGTGTCGAGTGAACGAAATAAACAGAGTTCCCGCAAAAGTGGCTTAGATACTTATAAATCTGTACCAGTGTTAATAATCGGGTCCTAAAGCTACGAGTTGTACCCCCATACAGTACGAGTGATACGGACTAACAATCTGCCATCCAACAGTGAATCAATTTCGAATTAATACAATTTTAGCCTACTTTCGAGACGTCAGCGACTCTGCCAAAATTTACCATAGTGCTAGAAAATATTTCAGGGTCTACCATTGACTCTCTGTTTTCTATACAACCCAGCTGCATACCTATTGGGGTACTTGACCTTGAACTTGAAACACCGTGACATTCCTGAAAGAAAGAGACAGTGGTCACTCCACCCCTAGAAACACTTCTCTATCGTCCACCCCAGTGTCTTTTAACGTAAGACGTGCGCATGGGGGGTATGAGACACCACGCGCCTTTGTGCACGTATTTGAGCTGTTCCCATCACTAACATAGTTATTTTACCATAAATAGCATTAACACCTTATTGGCGGGCTAGGCGGTCTATTTGACCGTACCGCTCAGCGTTTTTGTTTTTTACCCTAAATAGGGTTGTTTACGTGATAATTTTCATGCCTAAATAAGACCCAGAGCGTAAAACAAATATATATCCATGAAAGGGCGTAAACAGAGCTTTCCAATGACACTCAAACCATCCTTGTACGACCACTGGTTCTCTTGCAATGATCGTGCAACACGAGTGCAAAAACCCTGAAATAAGGTAATTTCCTTACATAATTCCCTGCTTAGCGAGTGAGAAAGGAGGGGGGAAAGTAGAATTCAGTTCAGTATGTCCACGGTGGTCGTGGGAAGCGGTCATAGGGTTGCTACGCTCGTCCCACCGCTCAGCTCTCACTCTCAGCAACATTACGTGCTGAAAATGACGCTCGAACAGATGTCGCGCGCCGCCACTTAGGCCAGATTTATTTCATTCGACATATGTTGTGCGCCGCCAGTTAGGGGTTAATACTTATCCATATGCGCCTATTTTAGGTTGATTATAAAGGTATTAACCTGTTACAGCAATAAATCAAGTGGAAACAGCGTTTGGATGGTCAAAATCGGCGATACAGGCCGGGAGTTACATAATGTATGGCTGAGGCAACCTCCCTCTCCTCCTCCCCTCCCCTTGTCTGGAGAGACACTGTTACGCAATAGTCTCTCTCTCGCTCTTTCCCACGCTTGGTAACAGTGATCACAACGCCCTGCTACCAACTCGCTAATGTTAGCACGAAAATAGACCACAGAATAAGGGAATAACAGGGAAAATAGGTGATAACTGAAGGAGGGGAGGAAAGTGGGGAAGGAGGGGATGTGGAGGAGTGATATTTGGCATGGCCCAGGGGCAAAAACAAAATATAAAAAAACAAAAAACAAAAACAAAAACAAAACGTTTTTTTGGGGTGTTTTAAATGGATTTTTTAGGCCCAGGATCTTAAGAGTCTTCCCGCAGTCGCCCGGGGAAACTCTTAAGAGTCTTCCAGCGCTTGCCGGGTTAAAAACTATCTCGAAGATTAAGTGAAATTGGTCAATCATACGTGCTCCCTATCTAGCTCCGCGACTGTGCTAGGAGTCAGTGATAAAATTAAGTGCTATTCACTGGTAGTGATACGTGTCCTATGTTCTCAGTTTCAGATTATTTCTCCAATATAGTGCAAGAGAAATAAAGCTGTATTCTTAAACCATATTTGTGATATACTTATCCTCTGTTTTTCCTTACATTTTATATGTACGTATTTGAACTTGGAAATCCCAGTGGAGTAGAACTCACCATATCCAATTGTTAATCCTGTATAAAATCAGGGCATAACATTGGTGGCTAGCGGTGCTTCTCTATTCGGATGGAAGAATTCAATATATTGAACATATTTGGAAAAGAAACAGAGATAAAGATACTATATAAATATAGCCGCTCCACGCTCTCACATTCCCATCCCCAAATATGATGGGGAAACTTATGAAATTGAAGTATATATGGTCAAAGTAAAGCCAGTGCTAGACTTAGCTTATACAAAGCACCGCGAGAAAATAGTCGTCCTTCTTACGCACTTGGGAAAAGCCGTTTCCCTTGTAGCCCCGCAGGTAACCCCTGCACTCACCTGGGATGCGTTCAAACCCATGGTGATTGAGGCAATCAAGCCTTCTCTGGGTGTGTTTGTAGCCCACAACAAAATCAAGGACATCAAGTATGATGCTGACCTTGACGCAACTACCACAAACATCAATCAACAAGTAAGGGCCACATTCCCTACGTTGGCTCGAAATATGCAAGAGCAGCACATTCTAGTGCATTTAGTGCAAGTACTACCCTCAGTAGTACAGGAATATTTTGCCGTACACAATCCCGTATGTTTTCAGCGGGATATAGTGACCATACAAAGTACAAAGGAGTACAAAGGAAATCAAGCAACAACCGATCTAGTGACCCTTCTAGGTTGCTTGTCCTCCAAAACACTGAGGATCAAGTGTCCAAACAGTGGTTTAGAGTGGGTAAGGGAACATTGGAAAGCGAATTACTGCCCTGGAACTAATGTCCGTGGCAGGATTAGGAAGTTAGTAGGGGACAGATGGGTTAGTAACTGAGGGGGGGATAATATAAAGTTATTCATTTACAAACGCAGTCAGTCGCGGGTTTGATGCGAGATATTTGTCTAGGCGGAGTTTAAATGAATCAACGGTGATGCAGTCTATAACGTTTCGGGGAAGCCCATTCCACAAGTTGACAACTCGATTGAAGAAGAAATTCTTAGATTCGTGTGAGTTAAAAGATTTACCAATAATTTTGCAACCGTTTCCCCGCGTGTAATTAGCTTGGTCGATAGTGAAGTACTTACTACAGTTCATATTGTCGATGCCTTTGATGATTTTGAACACTTGAATTAAGTCACCTCTTAATCTGCGCTGGGTTAAAGGAAATAGATTTAATTCTCTAAGACGCTCTTCGTATGGTTTGTTCTTTAGGCTAGGTATCATTTTGGTAACTCTACGTTGAACTCGTTCTAGCTTGTTTATATCTTTTTGGTAATAAGGGCACCAGGATTGAACGCAGTATTCCAGAAGAGGGCGGACTAAGGAATTGTAAAGGGTTAGGATAACTTCTTTGGATTTATGCTCAAATGACCTGCCTATAAAGCCTATTATTTTGTTTGCCTTCTTAACAACTTCTGAACATTGTTGACTCGGTTTTAGGTTACTCGATATTGTTACTCCCAGATCGGTTTCTCTGTTTACATTCTTAAGCTGAGTGCCATTCATCGAATAGTTTGCTTTCTCATTTAGGTATCCGATATGTAGTACTTTACATTTATCCGCATTGAAACTCATTTGCCAAATTTGGGCCCAACATGACAATTTATCTAGATTGTGTTGCATATCGTCAACTTGTTCTTTTGAGAGTACGCTATTTGCAATTTTTGTATCGTCAGCAAATTTTGAGATTGTACAGGTGAGACCCTCATCTATGTCGTTGATGTAAATTAGAAAGATAATTGGTCCTAGTACCGATCCCTGGGGTACCCCGCTACTTACATTGGTCCATTTAGATGCCTTACCGTTTATGACTACTCTTTGCTTTCTGTCGCTGAGCCAATTTTCTATCCATTTCAACACACCGTCTTGTATTCCATGCGCTTTTAGTTTTAGCAGTAAACGTTTGTGGGGAACTTTGTCAAAGGCCTTTTGAAAATCAAGGTATATAATATCTACAGCTTTACTCTCATCGTAGAGGTTGAGGATATCGTGGAAGAAGTCTAAGAGGTTTGTTAAACAGGACCTTTTTTTACGAAAACCGTGTTGAGTATCTTTAAGTATGTTATTTTCCTCTAAGTGATTTACGAGTCGGTCTCGTATGACCGTTTCTAGCATTTTACATACAACTGAGGTTAAGCTAATTGGACGATAGTTACTGGGTAGGGATTTGCTGCCTTTTTTGAATATCGGTGTTACGTTGGCTAGCTTCCACTGATCGGGGATAGTTCCAGACTGCAAGGATTTATTGAATAGTAATGTCAGTGGTTTGGAGAGCTCATCCTTAGCTTCCTTTAGAACTCTAGGCGAGATTGTATCAGGTCCAGGCGTTTTATTTACCTTGAGTTTATCTAAACAATTCAATACTTCTCTCTCTGTAACGGTGATATTGCTTAGAACATCTGAATTATCAATCTGAATCGGCGATGGTGTAGGGATATCACTGAGGTCTTCTGTTGTAAAGACTGATGCAAAGAAGGTCTTGAGGGCATTACTCATTCGTACTTCGTCTTTGGTGTATTCTCCATTTTCATCGACTAACGGTCCAACAGTTGAAGTAACTACTTTTTTCTTTCTGATATAACTATAGAATTATTTCGGGTTTGTTTTACTTTGATTCGCAATATGTAACTCTAAGGTCTTTTTACTTTGCTTAATTAACTTTTTGGCTTTGCGTCGTAGCTCTACAAATTTCAGCCGTTCTTCGTCATTTTGTGAGGATTTTAATCTATCATTAGCAAATTTTTTAGCAAGCAGGCAGTTTGAAATATCTTTATTCCACCATTTGGGCTTATTATTATGGCCTGGACGCCGTATTTTCGATGGTATGCAGTCTTGCACTGCTTTTAGGTAAGTGGCTTCGAATAACTTCCAAGATGTATTCATGTCGTTATTGTGAATTAAAAAGCTCCAGTCAGTTTCTTTAAACATAGCTCTAAGTTTTTGGAAGTTTGCTTTCTTGAAATTAGGGACTTTTTCGATGCTACTATTTGGTTCGTTACTAGTAAACTTTAAAGTGAAAGTTATCGTACGATGGTCGCTGTTACTGAATTCATCACCAACATTCAAATTCTCTATTAATTCTTCTTTTGTTGCAAGTACAATGTCAAGAACGTTATTACCACGGGTTGGCGTTCGAACAAATTGATAAAGCGAACTCTCTTGCAAGTTCGTATACAAGTCATGTCCGGAGTGTGAAGTAAGAGTATCGCCCCACTTGGTCACAGGTAAATTAAAGTCGCCAAAAATTACGGTATCTTGTGAGTTACTTACATCTGCAATTTGTTCGTAAATTTCTCGGTCAGTTTGCACTGATTGAGCTGGAGGTCTGTATATTAATGCAAGTGTTATTTTTGTACCTTTATTATTCTTTATTAGCACAAAAGATGCGTCGACGTTCACAATTTGAGGTTTTGACAAGAGGGTAGGGTTAAGACTTTCTTTGATATAAAGTAAAACGCCACCTCCATTTCGATTTATTCAGCTTTTCTCAAACATTACATAACCGGGAAGTGAATACTCTGCTAAAAAGTCTCTATCTTCTGTATTGAGCCAAGATTCTGTTATGCCAATCACATCATAATTTTCTGTAAACACTAGCTCCTCTAAATCTGAAAATTTATTGCGTATGCTACGAGCGTTTGCATAGAAAACCTTTAAATTTGTTATTTTAGAACTCACGGAACGCTCTTTAATAATATTTTTGGTTCTTGTCGGATCTACATTTATGTTCATGGCTGTCCTCGGTCCTCGCTGTCTTCGGTCCTTATTGCTGGTGGTCCTCGGTTGCCTCTGTTTTTTTCTTGGCGTTGGATGATTTATGTCACTGCTGCTTCTTCTCGGATGGCGTTTTTTGATCCATGGCTGCGGACTGCTTCGTGTAGGAGACGACCCATGCGTGCTGAACCCACAGGGTTTAGATGAGTGCCATCCTTGCGGAACAGAGTAGGCTGGTTGTAGAAATTGTCCCAGAGGTTGATGAATTCAACTTCTTCCCTCAGACACAAATATTTTAGTCGGCTATTTGTGCTGAAGGCCTTGTCGTAGAATTTGTCAGGTGCGTCGATCTTGGGGAGAATGCCTGAGATGATGATATTCCTTGACTTGTTTTTGTAGTGCTGGATCATCTTGCGATATTTCTCCATCAACTCTTCGGATCTGGTGCGCATGACGTCATTTGAACCAGCATGGATGACAAAAAGGGTATTTTCATTTGCATCCTTTGTGGTATCTTCGAAGGCTTCCACAATGTCGTCCAGTCCAGCTCCTGGGATGCAAAATCTTTTTCGTTGATTTGTGACTCTGTCGCAGAACTCTTCGACCTGTCCTCGTAGGATGGAATCCCCAACGAGCCTGGTCTCCTCTGGTTCGTCTTCCATCTCTACCAATATCTCAAATCTGTTTGACATTGTGACTGGTAGATGAGTCCTTTTCTGCGTTGGCCGTGCACCGTTCCTCACTGGTGTAAATCCGGAAACCTGTGGTGGCGGGACTCTACGTACAGGTCGGGGAGAGGAGTGGTTAGAACGGGGGCGAGGGGTTGGTACTGTTCGTGCTAGCAGGCTTCTTGCACGAGGAGTGGGGGAGAGACTAAGGTGAACAGGGCGGCTGTCCTGGTTTGATGTCGGCTCAGGTTCGTCAGAAGCATCTGCTGCAGTGTCTACTGCAGGTGTTGGATTGTTGGCAGATGACGTTGGGGTGGTGGTCGATGCTGGAGTTGAAACAATTGGAGTTAGTGATACTCCAACGTTGAGTGTTACAAACTCTTGGAGTGATTCCAGCTTCCTGGTGAGGGCATTGATCTTGTTGTGGGCTTCATCCAATTTTGCTGTCAAATCCTCTCGTTGCATACGGAGAATGTTAGCCACCCAACCCAAGAAACCTATGGTTGCAGCTATCAAAAGGTTCACCACGCACCCACAATTACCACACTGAGCTGGTGAACAGGCCTAGTACAACCGACAAACTGTTCCATCCACCACCACCCACCAACGTCCCGGGTACTACCAGCCAAGAAGACCAGCCTTCAAATCACACCAGCTGAAGAAAGTGTTTCCCCGCAATCAACATCAACGCCCAGGTAAACCACACCCTCTAGTTATCATTAACCCATATGACTTTTCTGCTTGTAATTCCCGGTGCCCTCTCCATTTCAACCGTGACTCCGCCAAATCTAACCGAGCCATCCAGCCCAGAATCTCTGGAAATGAGGAAGAACTGCCAGAGGAGGAGATAAATGAGACCGCGGAAACAGAGGACGTCCTTCAGACGTACCCAGAGGAGGACCACCTCGACCTTGTAGAAGAAGAGGAGGAAACAGAATCCCCGGATTTTTAAGTTCTCCCCCGCCCACCATAGCTTCGGCGGGGGAGTCGAAAAGTGACGCCCACCTCCCATATATCACCTAGCCAAGATAAAGGGCATTCCCGTCCCCTTACTGATCGACACTGACGCTGCTCGATCATGTTTATTTAATTCATATTATGTGAAACACAAAAAAATATTTGGCAATCTCAAACCTACCACCTCGAATCTAATTAGTGCAGGTGATACCCCTCTTCACATCAGAGGGGAAACCCTCCCCCTCCACGTAACCAATCCTGTCGAACATGCGCACTGTTACCATCCTTTTGTGGTGTTCCATTCGGAATGCCGACACTTCGACGGATATTTGGGATTGGACCTACTTCAGAAGCTCCAAGCCCAAGTGGACTGCAGGGAACGACTGATCCACTTAAAAAAAATAAACATCAACAAAAGCCCCAGCTTCCTAAACCGATCTTAAAAAAAAAAAAAAAATCCCTGCATCCAATTAAACATCCAAAAGGGAAAGTACAACCCCAAGCCTGCACGGATTCCAAGCCAGCATTCACCAACCCCATTTGTCATCACCACAGTCGTAAGAAGCCCTTAACCACCAACGACCGCCCAAGTATCAACCTTGCTCATAAACCAAATGAAACTCCAGCAGACGAATCTGACAGTGAGCCCAATGGTGGGTACTGTGTTACATTGCTACTGAAGCTCCATCTGTTCATTTTCCTGACCCAGATATCACTTTCCCTGGATGAACATTGCTACTGAGACCCAACATGATCTTTGTGACACTTTTTCTAACTCTCCCATTGCTACTGAAGCCCATAATTACGATACCCAACAGGCAGGGCATCAATCAAATGTTAGTCCGAAATGTCACCCACCAGCCAACCCTAAAGAAACAAGTAACTCACATCATCCCTATCCTCGCCCGCCCAGTATAATATCATACCAGACAAAATATTTTCAGTCTTTACAACCCCCCACCATAATTAGTCCTGCCATGACCCTTGAAAAAACCGAGATTCCCCCACAACATGAAAAATGAGTTAGAATCCGACCCAAGCCGCAGCCTGTAATGATCTTGACCCCCACCGGTATTTCCGATGGACCCGACCGGTGTAGGATCCAGCCCGCCATCCTATCCTCCCGACACAATGCCATCTTCATTGCCAACATCTCGGATGAGAAGCTGACCTTACCTCGAGGCCTCATTATAGGCGACCTAGAAACATTCGATGAGGTCGCCCCAATTCCAGAAAAATATCATCATTCTCCCATATTACCCCACGTTCCCGAGAAATTGACCCAACACCAACAACAGCAGATTAGACAACTCCTCCTGGAGTTTCAGGATGTTTTCGCACAAACTTCGACCGAGATCGGCAAGACCACCATAGAGGAGCACTCCATCCACACCACAGGACCCCCTCTGTGGCAGCCTTACAGCCGGAAAAATCCTGTTCAACGAAAAGAGGAAGAACAACAAGTACAAGACATGCTGGATGCCGGTATCGCCACCCCCTCCGTCAGCCCCTGGTCATCCCCAGTCGTTCTGGTGAAAAAGAAAGACGGCTCCACCCGGTTTTGCGTGGACTATCGCCGACTCAATGACACCCCAATCAAGGATGCCACACCATTGCCTAGGATCGATGATTCCCTCGATTCTCTACATGGCTCCAAATGGTTTACCACGCTAGACTTACAGGCCGGATACTGGCAAGGTCCCATAACCCCCGAGCACCAGCAGAAGACAGCATTTTTGACCAGTGGAGGACATCTCTACGAATTCAACGTGCTGCCTTTTGGACTATGCAACGGTCCCGCCACTTTTTCCCGGTTAATGGAGTCCGTACTCAAGGGACTTACTTGTGAAACCTGTCTGGCTTACCTCGACGACGTCATCGTCTATTCTAAAACCTGGTCAGAACATCTTCAAAGGCTTCGTCAGGTGTTACAACGCATCCGAGACACCGGGCTAAAATTAAAACCCTCAAAGTGAGAAATTGCGAATAATACTGTAGGATTCTTAGGACACGTCATTTCAGCACAAGGCATTTCCCCTGACCCTAGGAAACTCTCAGCTATCGCTAATCAACAGCCACCCATCACAGTGAAAGGAATGAGGTCTTTTCTAGGATTAGCCACCTACTACAGAAGATTTGTTCCGAAATTCGCCGAAATTGCTCGGCCCCTCCATCAATTGACCCATAAAGACACCCCCTTCGTATGGATCTCTGAACGCAATTTAGCATTTGAGACCTTGAAGGAGAAGTTAGTGCAAGCCCCGACCGTAGCTTTCCCAGACTAACAACAATCTTTCCACTTGTATACCGATGTTTCTTTGTACGCAATTGGTGCAGTGCTAGCTCAGGTACAAGACGGAAAGGAACACGTCATAGCATACGCCAGTTCAATCTTGAATGCTGCGCAACAAAACTACGCAGCCACCAAGCGCGAATGCTTAGGCGTCATCTGGGCCCTGAACCACTCTCGATCTTTGTGTTAGGAGCTAAATTAGACGTCATCACAGACCATCAGTCCCTGCAATGGCTTAGACGTTGCGAAACCAGCTCTGCCCTTTTGGTACGATGGAGAGAAACCTTAGAGGAGTATGACTTTGAAATCCATTAGAGGCCTGGAAAGCTACATACCAACGCGGACGCCTTGTCACATTTACCTGTCCCAGAATCGTCGCCCCGCAATCTAGCCACATTACAACCCACTAACCAAGACTCATCTACACCGACAGGAAAAACATCATCACCAGAGCCCACCATGTTACAAGTCTGGGAGAAGAGAATCAAACCTAAGTGGATCCCTTGTCACATTTTTCAACATACTTGTCGATGGGGAGATCAATTAACCACCGAGTCCAGACAAATTATTGTAGAACCCGCCATGGCCCAAGAATACATGATCTCTATTCATGAGGGAAACAGTATCCATTTGTGACAAAAGAAGATGCTCCAGGTGTTCCAAAATCAATACTGAACGGTTAATCCTTCAGGTATTGCAAAACGGGTAACCGAGGCCTGCAAATCCTGTGCCATGGGAAAAGATAGGTGCAAAACCCCAGGACCAGCCGGAACCATCTCTGCCCATAAACCATGGCAAGTACTTTCGTTAGACGTCATGGGACCTTTTCCACCCAGTCACGGAAAACGTTTCATCGTTACTTTCGTGGACGTTTACTCAAAGTTCTTGATTGCCTGCCCAAGCAAAGACCATTCAGCAATAGCAGTGGCCGAGTTACTAGCCACCGAAACTTTTCCCGTGTTCGGACTACCCCTCGCCCTGCTGTCTGACAACGCCCCAGAATTCACAGGACAAATATGGGAGGCATTCACCTCCAAATGTGGAATAAAGGTGAAACACTCTTCCCCTTATTGGCCACAAGGGAACGCCATCAGTGAACGGAGCCACCGATCTATTAACAATCAGCTAAGAACCAAAAATGATCGAATTACAAACCACTGACTGGCCCAGCCAAATAAAAATGATTCAGTGGGGTTTAAACTCTTGCCCCCGAGTAGATGGAATCTCTCTCCCCAAACGCGTCTACGGAGTGGCGCCATTGCTGCTACCATTTCGATATCTGGCCTCTCCCCTGTCCACCCAGTACACCGTAGACCCCCTCCAACAATTGAAAAATACCCTACACACTGCACAAGTCTGTCAAGACGTCACCACCGATGTCTCCAACCCCCAAAATCCCTTTGCTATTGGTGACACCGTCATGGTCGCCAAGTTACCTGTCATTAACAAACTTGGCCCACGATATGCGGGCCCATATTCAATTGAAAAAATACCCAACCCTTTTCAAGTCATCATCAATTACCACGGGGAGTTCAGAACTTACCGAAACACATTCGTGAGGAGATATTCACCCCTTCAGCGTGATACCGTACCACCGCCACCAGCAGAGAAAAAACAAACTCCAGAACCATCGGAAACAACCACTACACCTCATACTAAGGAAGGCCGGGGGTCTCCTAACTTTCCGCTAGTCAATATGCCCCCCTTGCATCCCACCATTCACAAAATTAACCCGCAAACAACGCAGCAGATAATCCAACACACGCCAAGAACACCACCCCTATTTCCAATTTCTCGCAATATCACCACCAGTCCCCCTACATCAGATGCTCTCAACCGTAAACCTCCTACAACTCCTGCCCCACAACCCACCACTTCCCGCTATAAACTAAGACCGCGTGGAAAATTGCGGAAATCCGTAATTCCCACACCCTTCAGGTCCAAAAAAAAAAAAAACACACCCCAGCCTCATCTTTCTCCAGAATCCTCACCAACCTCCTCCCCACCTGCAAAGAAACGCCGCCCGATGACGTCACCACTCACCTCACCCCACAAGTCAACCTTCTCCTCTGCTCCTCCGCACTCCACTTCAAGATCACCTTCTTCCTCCCCTCAACATCATCTTCCCCAGCCTTTACCCATCACGGCTAAAGTTCCGCCACTCGCAAATAGTCCAACTATTCCCCTACAATCAACATCCCCACCTCGAATAACCTCACCAACATCTCCGCCTCACCTGCCAAAAACAATGTCTCTCCCTACCACCCCGCGAAATTTGCCTTCCCCTCCAATCCTGACCAAATATTCACCCTCTCAACCCTCAACTTCATTTTCCCTAACCCGACAAATCACAACACCACCTCTTCTAGCTCCTCAACTACATCTCCATTTCCTTCGACCATACAAAAAACACCTCTATGTCCAACATCAGCACACTCTCCAGATTCTACTCCAAAACCTCTATCTCTTCCCCCTCCCACTCCCAATCCTAAACCAACATCCCCGTCGCCAACATCCGCCACCAGTACTGAAACACCTCTCCCCGGAGCTATTCGCACTAAATCAGGTCGACTAATAAACAACCCGACCGATTCACACAGACATTGTCAACAATCCAAATTCCCGACACACATCCATACCATCACCACCTAATAAAAACTATTCGCCCTCTCCAGCAGCCAAAAATCAATCAAATACACCCTGAAACTAACACAAATTCCGCTCTACACACACAAAAATTGCCCCCCTGCCAACCAACCAGCCTGCCTGCTACTTTCGCATCCGCAAGAGGTCATGACATCCCCCCTAATGAAGCTAGGAAGGTCATTCACCCAGCCGACCCCACCACAGAAACAACCCCTACCGATCTCCTGTCTACTACCGCCATCGCCATGCCCTTCACTCCATTCATCAAGAGAGTGAAATGGTCCAACGACGCCGTAAACTTCACACGAATAAGGCACATACATGAAGCTTTCGCGGCCTCGTTAGACCCAAACACCAAGGCGCACATCGCTGTACTGGTGGATCCCATCAAAACACCCGACGCAAGATCACTGAAGTGGTGGACACACATCGCCCGACTTCCCTTAATACGCACCCAGGGAAATTTACTAACATTTGCACCTGAGGCCCAAGGATGTGCCTAAACAAGACGGAAGTAAAATACCTCGAAAAAGAGAGCGAGAGGAAGAATCCCCAGACGAGAAGGAACACAAGAGACCATAACAGAGGCCGAAGAAGATGAGAGAGAAGGCAGAGGAACAACCAGAAGCAGGAACCTCCCGAATGGACCGGGACCAAATTGAAAATTGGTGTGGGTATAGTACTACATGTCAACTCTCGACACCACCCTGCCACACGCTCGCCCCGCACTCGTGCAAGCACCACCGCGCCAGTAACCAAGCACTAGTCATGGAGCCCACACGTCCCTCACGCTCGCTCCCTGATGACACAACCAGCCCTCCTTCTGGTGGTGTTAGCCGCCGTGGAAGGCAGAGGGTGGCTGCTAAAGACCCTAGCTACCATTACGACACGCCCTACAGCTCTGAGGACGAAAGACCAGCACCCAAAGCACGGAAAACACGTGCAAGCACGGCAAATGTACAGAGGTCATTGGTGTTTCGGGACACTGCCACCACGACCCAGGCCACTGCAACAACCACTACCACCACCACTGCCACCACTGCCACCCCTGCCACCCCTGCCACCGGTACCAGCGACGCAGGAGGCCGCCCTAGGGCTGCAGAACCTGCGGGGGCAGGAAAAATTAAAGGCACGGGCGTAGGGAAGAGAACCTGTACGCCTGCCACAGTGACCCTACCACCACCACTACCACCACCAGCCGTCACTGGCCCGGCTGCTCCTGCTGCCCCTGCCGCCCCTGCTGCCCCTGCTGCCCCTGCCGCCCCTGCTGCCCCTGCCCAAGGAAAAGGGAAGGGGAATGGGAAAGGGAAAGGGAGAGGGAAAGCGACTGCTGGCCCTGCTGGCCCTGGTGTCACCGCCGGCCCTGCTGCCCCTGCTGCCCCTGCCGCCCCTGCCGCCCCTGCCCAAGGAACAGAGAGAAGGGCGACAGGCACCACCATCATCTTGACTGCCTCCAGGGCCACAAGACCACGCACCACTGCTGCCCCTGCCGCCGCCCCTGCCGCCGCCCCTGCCGCCGCCCCTGCCCCGCCTCTGCTGTCACGGTCCATAAGACTCCCGTACATGCTAAAGTGACCCGGACAACTCTGACACCATCAAAGTATGCCGCCCTGCGGTTTGATGGTGATTCGCAGGGCATTGGCAGCCCGGGTTTCGACGACGAAGCCCTAGCACGGGACCAAGGGTGGGAGGATTTGGGAGTGGACAGTGGGAGTGAGTCCGACGTCGGTGACGAGAATGAGGAAGGGCGTCTGTCAAGTGAAGAGGAGGGTGATGATGCAGTGCTGTATCGCGACCATGGAAGCGATATTTCAGACGATGAAGGAGACGCAGACGACATTCCGATCCCTGGGCTGCCTTCGTTCGATTGGTCTGACGGGGTCAATTTTGTACCTGACGTGCCCCAGTTCAATCCTGGGACGTCAGGTACAACTGACGACTGGCCCTGTGATGAGCAAGCGAACGAAAGCGACTTCTTCCTCTCTTTTTTCGATATGGAGGTAATGACGTACATCGTTGCCCAAACAAACGCCTACTACAGGTGGGTGTTTGGCAGATTGGACGTCATTTCTCCAAAAGCGAGAATACGAGGCTGGGTGGATACGACTGTGGAAGAATTCATGACGTTCTTTGCCTTGTTGTTCCTCATGCCCCTGATCAAGAAGCATGTGTTGCAACACTATTGGAAGCACAACCCTCTCATCGCCACCCCAACTTTCAATAAGTTCATGACTCGTGGCAGATTTTTGTTGCTGCTAAGATTTATGCACTTTGCAGACAACGACAATCCTAACAGGATTGACAGGATATGGAAAGTTCGGGATGTGTTCACCATGTTGTTGGAGAGGTATAGGAAATACTTTTACCCCTTCCTCAATTTGGTGATTGATGGGTCGCTCGTGCTCTTCAAAGGACGTCTTGTTTTCAAGCAGTATATCCCCTTGAAAAGGCATAGGTTCGGAATCAAGCTCTTCGTTTTGTGTGACTGTGAAACTGGAATAGTGCTTGACATGATCTTGTATACAGGCACTGACATTGACATACCGGAAGCCACTGCCAATGACCCCATGGGCATGTCAGGTGCCATCGTCAGGAAAATGTTGGCACCTTACCTGGGCAAAGGCCACATCATCTACACTGACAACTGGTATACTTCTGCTCTCTGCCAGTTTCTTCATGACAACCAAACGGGGTCATGTGGGACTGTCAAAAAGACAAGAAAGTTTATGCCTAAGTTCACCGGTAATGTCATTCCTCTTACAGATGCCTCCTCCAGTGACACACCTTCAGAAGACGACCTGGCCCAGGAACACCGCGAGAGGCATGTGCGAAGAAGGCGACGAAAGGGGCAGAAATACAAGCAGCTCGAGAAGTGTGGGAAAGTGATAGCCCTGAAGTGGAAGGATAAACGAGACGTCCACCTGCTTTCCACCGTCCACACAGGTGCCCAGGTGGATTCTGGCAAAATCCACTACCGAACCAGGAAGACCATCTACAAGCCCGACATGGTAGTGGACTATACCAAGAACATGCGCCTGGTGGACAAGTCTGACTGTCAGCTGTCAGGCGTTGAGTGTCTGAGGAAGACTGTGAAGTGGTATCACAAGCTATTCCTCCACCTAGTTGATATCACGATGCTCAACGCCTACAACTTGTGGTTGGTGAAGAAGGATATGTCCCCAAACCAGAAGCTGAAATTCCGGGAGTTCGTCTACAACGTCTCATACCAACTCCTGGAGAAGTATGGCACCACCACTCACAGACGTACGGTATGGCGTGGGGATCACGTTCCTGACCGCATCCAGCTGGGTGTCGAAAGACACTACACAACCAACACCGAGCTGATTGGCACTCGTCACAGGCAGGTGCAGTGCACCGTCTGCAGCTCCAGTGTCAGGAAACCCCATGTCACCAAAAGAGTCACCTCAATGTGCGCCGAGTGCAAAGTTGCACCCTGCCTGGGTGACTGCTTCAGGGACTACCACACCTTCAAGAATTATTGAGTGTCACCCCCTGCCCTGCCCTGCCCTGGACTCGCCCCGTGCCCTGCCCTGGACTCGCCCCCTGCCCTGCCCTGCCCTGCCCTGGACTCGCGCCCTACCTTACCTGACCTGACCTAATTGATCACGCTACCTCATAATGTAACATATATATTATATAATGTATAAGTTCCATTATAAAATAATGTATTATATAATGTATTATATAATGTATTATATAATGTATAAGTTCCATTATAAAATGGAGAGTGAGATAAAAGAGAGAAAAATGCAAGGGAGAAAAGTGATTGGAGAACTTGATAGTATTCTCAAAGGAAGAATGGTTAGCCAGGAAGTAAAAAAGTCACTGAGAAATGTGCTGCTCCCAACACTCTCGTATGGAAGCGAGACATGGACAGCAAGTGACGAGGACCTCTTCAAACTAAGAGCTGTGGAGATGAGCTTTTTCAGAATGGCAGCTGGCATGAATAGGCTAGATGGGCCAAGTAATAGGGAAGTGTACGAGTCCTTTGGAATAGAAGAGCAGGCTTTGGGCATTGATTGTGGTGTGGTTGAGTGGATAAAGAGAAGTACTTTGAGGTGGTATGGTCATGTTCAGAGAATGGATGAAGACAGAATGCCTAGAAAGATATATGGGAGTCAGGTGAGTGGAACCGCTAGTAGTGGAAGACCACCTATGGTATGGGAAAAGAAAGTGGAAAAATATATTGAAGAAAAGCTTCCACGTAGTGGAAGGGGCATTGTGGCACGGGCAGGGGAGGCATGTCTTGACAAAGTAGCTTGGAGACGTTTCTGTCATGGCTATCCTCTAGTGGGGGTTTCCCAGGGGGAAGCAAGGAGTCGGAGATGATGATGATGATGATGATGATGATAAGTTCCAAAGATGTCCCTGTGATATAGCTTTTACATTATATAATTGTATGTTTCATTATTTAGTAAATAAGTTTCAAAGATTTACATGTAATATGCCTTCTTTTTTTGTATATCAATATATATGTTTGTTATTAGCCTGAGTAATGTGTATACAATTATTTTCTTACCTCAAATGAATTGTACAAAAATAAATATGTTTCAATAAATCCTGTCAAACCTACTAAGATAATAAAACAAAACAATAAAAAAAAAGAAAGAAATAAAGAAAGAAAGAGGAGTTCTGGATGAATGTGGAGGCGTGCCTGGAGAAGTTTGACAAGAACGAAAGAATATTTCTGATTGGGGATATGAATGGTAAGGTGGGTGATAGGAAAGTTGAGGGAGTGGTGGGAGGGTGGGGGGTACCATCAGAGGTGAATGGGAATGGTAGTGCACTTGTGGACGTATGTGTGGGGAGGAGGCTGTGGATAGCCAACACCTTCTTCCGACACAGAATGATCCACAGGTACACGTGGAAACGGATGTTGACGATGAAGGATAAGACAGTGGTGGAACGAAAGTCATTGATTGATTATGTATGTGTGGATGAACGAATGAAGAAATCTGTGATGGATGCTAGGGTGTATAGGGGTATTGGAGGGGGTCTGTCTGATCATTATGTAGTGGTAGCTAAGGTTAGGATACAAAAGAAGTGGGTGAGGAGAGCGGGAGGGAGGCGAGAGGAGGGTGGAATGGTGAGGAGGGTGGAGAGGTTGCAGGAGGAGGAAGTCAGGGAGGAGTACAGGAGAGCAGTGGAAAGACGACTAGGTGGGTTCGACCTGGAAGTTATGGAGGAAGTGGAGGAGATGAGCAAGGTGTTTAAGGATGAGATCTGTGCAGCATGTGAGGAGGTGTGTGGAGTGAGGAGAAGAGGGAGGGGAGTGAAAGGTACAGCATGGTGGACAGAAGAGGTAAGAATAGCTGTGGAAGAAAAGAAGAAAGCATATAGAGAGTGGTTGGGTAGTAGAGGGAATGAAGATTCCGAGAGACAGAAACGAGTGAGGTACGTGGAGAGTAAGAGGGTGGTGAAGAGAGTAGTGAAGGAAAGTAAGAGAAGAGTAGATGAGGAATTTGGAAGGAATCTGAGTGTAAAATGGAGGGAGAGTAAGAAACTGTTCTGGAAAGAAGTCAAGAAAGTTAGGGAAGGTAGCAAGGGAAACAGTAAGGGTGTGAAAGATAAGAATGGGATAATGCTAGCCGAGAAGCAAGAGAGAGTCGAAAGATGGAGGGAGTACTTCAGTGAGTTGCTAAATGAAAGGAATGAAGAGCCAGCAAACATAGCTGGATATGGTATGGGAGGGAGAAGAAGAGAAGTAGTGGAGGAGGAGGTGGGGATCAGGAGGTCAGAAGTGTGGGAAGCCATGAAAAGAGTGAAGTTGGGGAAAGCACCAGGAACAGATGGAGTGTGTGGGGAAATGTTGAGGTATGGTGGTGAGATAGTGATAGAATGGGTATGGAAAATGTGCAAACTAGCATGGGAGAAGGGGAGTGCACCCGATGACTGGAAGACTGGCATAATAGTCCCCCTATATAAGGGCAAAGGGGAAAGAGGAGTGTGTGGTAACCACCGAGGAATATGTCTTCTAAGCGTAGTAGGGAAGGTATACAGTAGGGTAGTGATTGAGAGAGTGAGAGTGAGAACGGAGAAATGGATAGGCGACGAGCAGGGAGGTTTTAGGAAGGGAAGAGGATGTGTAGATCAGATTTTTACCCTGAATTGTGTTGTGGAGAAGTATCTGGAGAAGAAACAAAAGGTGTATGTTGCCTTTATGGACTTGGAGAAGGCCTATGACAGAGTGGATAGAGAAGGTTTGTGGAAAGTACTTAGAATATACGGAGTAGAGGGCAAGTTGCTGAAAGCAGTGAAGAGCATGTATGAGGGTGCAAAGGCGGCAGTACGTGTGGAGAGTGAGCAGAGCGAGTTCTTTGACCTGAATGTTGGTTTGAAACAGGGGTGTGTGATGTCCCCGTGGTTGTTTACTGTATATATGGATGGAGTTATGAAAGAAATACTATCAAGAGCAGTGGATGTTGGTGTATCGCTGAAAAGGGAGGGAATTGAGTGGAAGCTACCTATACTGCTGTTTGCGGATGATACAGTTCTGATGAGTGATAATGAATGGGAGTTGCAGGGTCTGGTAAATGAGTTTGGAACAGTGTGCGAAAAACGGAATTTGAAGGTAAATACGGGGAAGAGCAAGGTTATGGTCTTCGAAAGGGGTGAAGTCACAGAGTGTGAGGTGAAGCTGAACGGTCAGGCTATGGAGATCGTCAACTCTTTTAAGTATCTGGGCAGTGTGTTGAGTAAAGATGGGACTATGGATGAAGAGGTGCGGGAGAGGGTACAACAGGGGAAGAGGGTTGTAGGAACGCTAAAAGCAGTAACAAGAAATAGGGTGGTCAGTATGGAAGTGAAGAAGTCCTTGCATGACAGTGTGGTAATCCCGACACTGACTTACGGAAGCGAAGCATGGACGTTGGTTGAGAGACTCAGACCAAGAGTGAGAGCAGTGGAAATGAATTACTTAAGGAGTGCGTGCGGAGTTACATGGAGGGATAGGACAGACTAATGAGGAAGTAAGAAGGAGGTGTGGTGTGGAGGTAGATGTGCTGGAAAGTGTGAAAAGGAACAACTTGAGATGGTTCGGCCATATGGAACGTATGGAAAGCGAGAGAATGACTAAGAGGGTGTACGAGAGCGAGGTGGAGGGACAGAGGGGGAGAGGTAGACCGAATATGAGGTGGAAGGATGGAGTGAGGAACTACATGAACGAAGGCGGTGCTGGTTGGGGGGAGGGGCGTCGACTGACTGGGGACAGAGGTGCATGGGGGCGGTTCGTTCGTGGCCACCCCTTCGGGGATCACGGCGTCAGGCAATAGATAGATAGATAGAATAAAAAAAAACCCAAAAAAACAAGGTCATGTCATTGTATTCTTACAATATGATATATTCTATGAATATTTCATATTGTTTGAATACAATGGCATGATCTTGTAAAAAAAAAAATTATCAAAAATTTTCTAGACAGTATAAAACCTTCCCCATAACCCCCTCCTGGATTCGATCCCACTACCCTACCACACTGAGTTTTCCAGTCCGCGACCTTACCAACCATGCCACAGGAGCTCATACCAAATATCACTCAAAACTTCGTGTCTACAATCGAAATGACAATATACAAAAAAAAATGAATTATCCCACCAATTTACGTTTGTAAATTGATGGGATTATCAATTATATCATGCAAAGGTTTATAAAAGTTTGTCTCTGTCAAGAATTAGTAATTATATAACTTTATTCCGTCAAAAATTGCCCAAACAAAATTGCCCCTCTCAGTGTGACTCCACTCATTATCACACGGTCAAGCGGTCACGGGGTAACCCTTGCCGCTCCTTGATGCTCCAGCCACAGCAGCTCTGTCTGGGAACAAAATTTGTATAAATACAATAATGCATAAAATACTCTTCACAAATACATTTGTATTGTATAATATTGTAAATAAAAATGAATAATAACTGTGTGGGTGTCGAAAATTGCTCAACCAGCTTTCTTATGTCTCGCCTACGCGCGTATATTGGATTATACATAGTCATGACTGTCATACAAATACTTGCAGTAGGTCTCGAATATACATTTAGATTGCATATTACTTGGAAATAAATAAATATAAGTTTCTCTGGTGGCAATCTACCCTTTCGCAAGTGTAAGGAGACACCAGTCTATATTTAGCTCTCTATCACAAAAGGCAATCTGCCTGTGTTTACTGACCACCCTCGTTGCTGGTCTATAATATCGTACTTTATTTACAGTCAATGGCCTACATGTTGTACTTCACATGTGTCTAAAATGCAATGTCTGCTTGCATAAAAATGCAATTCTGAAGTCCATTTATACGTACGACATACGCATGTCTCAGTTTCTCTCTCTCTCCATTCCTGACTCATGTTATTGTAGACCTCTTGGTGGCAACGAACACCACACACCTGGTAGACATAAGGTTCAAAATACCAAGACATCCATACGCCTCGGGCGCCTCCACAATTATCACAAAGCTGGCTATCTATCTACAGATCTCCCTGCCTGCCTTCCCTCTCTCCACGACTCACTCACTCCCTGCATGCCTCCCTCCGACCCACCCACCCCCACCCACCCACCCTTTCAGGCTTCCGTCTGCTAGAAACTCATTGATAATGTGCGTAAATATCGCATGAATTGGGCTATATGCGGTATATATATTGATATATGGCACGTCTACATATGTACAAGTCTGTATTATAGCATGACAGTGCTCTAAGTACAAGATATAAGTGATATTTATGGCATAAAACACCCTCTCCCCCTTTCATTCCCAGCACAACTCACTCACACCTTGGTTCACGCATAGAAACTCATTGATAATGTGCGTAAATATCGCATGAATTGGTCTATATGCGGTATATATATTGATATATGGCACGTCTACATACGTACAAGTCTGTATTATAGCATGACAGTGCTCTAAGTACAAGATATAAGTGATATTTATGGCGTAAACCACACTCTCAGCTCATAAATTGCCGCCAAACCTCCAACCCATCTTCATTCCCGCCTAAAAATTATCTTATAATTCCCTTATATATTGCAATTTTTGGTCACTATGAGGCATATTCATTGTTTTATGGGTGGCCTACACACGTATACATACTCTACATAGCCTAAAAGGGATAAAAAAAGGAGATATACGTGATAATACGTGGTAACCCACCCCCTCCTCCCTCTCCTTCTATCCCCTGGGCGCGTGAAAATTCGGCAGGGAAATCTCGCCGCTCGATGACAATCTAGCCGCGCGGTGCCATTCGCTCCACATTTTTCAACTACGGACCGTTTCCCCCCCCCCCCAGAAATATTTTTGGGGGTCAAATATATATGGGCCGATGCACGCAAACATTCCCTACACGATGATGTACTTTTTATCAAAATTGGCAATGGGTCCCAAAATCATCATACATGCGCACAGTATTACCCTGTAGAAAACCCCCTGTGCGCACGTCTTAGGTTAAGAGAAAACGCGTATCTTCACTACAGAAGAAATCAATGCCAGATGAAACCATTATATGCCTGTATGAAAACTATGTTATGCAATAAGATGTGAACCTATACTTCAATAGATCCTGGAACCTTGTTTTTCCACACATATATACACATGCCTTTTTTTGACACTCTTCAACTAGTTTACTAGTTACACAAACAACACATGCTTCTTTCTATATAAGAATCCCCTGTAAATCGTCGTCTCGAAGTAAAATGACGCGGGAGATCTGCCGCTCTCGCGCCCCGAGAGGGGGCGCTCCATACGTTTAAATACCTGGTGTACACACAGGCCTACCAACACGAACCGGGAAGGTTGGATACGTACACACACCTGTAGACACCACCATGCTGAGAGATATTTACCTATTCTTATGCCTAAAATTACTGACAACCAAGATCAGTAGTAAAACCCAGCCACCACCACCACAAGAAGGAGGAAGAAGGAAAAACGCTGTCTCACACACATCCTAGCCCTCAACTGTCCGGTGCACACGACACACCTTCAATGCACTCGACACCACCAATCCTCCCCGAGAACCAAAAACTCGGAATTCATTCACTATTATTGTTTTTCCGAGTTCTATTGAAGTGACACAAACCCCCTATGAATTTATAATGTAATCTTGATGAAGTAGCCTACTTTAGGAAACATAAATTGACCTTACTCATCACATCACCACCGAGTATTGACCTTCTATTGAAGGAGACCCTGACCAACAGTGTAAGAAGGGTTCAAGGACCCCATCTAGGATAACTCCCCATGCCCTTACCATCCTAGAGGTACCACAGGAGTGCACTCAGTAATCCGCAATACCAGTTCAGGATTTCTGAAGAAAGTCAAGCAATTTTGAGGCTTCAAAAGCTCTGGGAAGGCCAACTATAGAAGTCTTAGAATTACCCTCCATTCAATTGGACTAACGACCTGCCGAAAGCCCAAACATACTGTCTGTGAGTAACACCCTGTACTAGGGATCCTTGTTAGACCCAGCCCTGCCTAGCTAACGTGAAGATCCTACTTAGGCGGTTACTAGTTAGTCTAGTGAAGAATGTGTACGGCCTGCCGATATTTCTTCTTAGACTACAAGTCCCCGTTAACTGAGTTCTGTCCCAGGTACTCTGTCTTCGTCTGGCATGCCAGAGAGACACACCTATACTGAGACAGTAACCCGTAAACCCTATAATAGGGATCCTTGTTAGACCCGGGCCTGCCTAGCTAACGTGGAGATCCTACTTAGACGGTTACTAGTTAGTCTAGTGAAGAATGTGTACGGCCTGCCGAAACTTTCTCCTCAGACTATAAGTTATCGACAGCTGTGGCCTGTCACAATAACTCTGTCTCTGTCAGGCCTGCCAGAGGGACATACAGCTATTGTGATAGGAACAATTTTCCTTCCGAGTTGAGAAAGTAGGATACCGGCCTGCCGCCCCTGCTTGTCCATCTTGTTAAGGAAAGCCCACAACAGTACCATCTCTAAAAGAAGTTGATTTAACGGCCTGCCACCCTCAATACTCTCTAGAGTGGAAAGGTACTAGTGTCCTGTTATAAGAACTCTGTTGATGGCTGGCATGCTAGCGTGAACATAGTCCCGATTGTCAGGTTTCACTTCGCCTCGTAAAAACTAGAGAGACTCCGGCCTGCTGCCCTCTCTGTGTTTTACGGAGTCCAAGTGAACACTCGTACAAAAGTGTCCTTGTCGAGGAACTTTGTCGTCGTTCGGCCTGCCGACGTGACATAGGCTCCACCCCGAGGTTACATTTTCTATAGTGAAAAGTAGAGAGACTCCGGCCTGCCGCCCTCTCTATTCTTCACTATTTAAAGTGGACACTGCCACTCAGCACAGGTAGTCTCAAGCCTCTGAGACCGCTGTGTTAGAGACAGGGCTTGGCGAGATATCCTCACAGGCACTCTGCAGAGACAAATCCTTGGTGCACTGAGTCTGTGACATCCCATATGACTGTGTAACTTAAAGGTTTAAACACCGCCCCGGGTCCCCCGAACCTCTCCTAAAGATCAGGGCAGACAGTAATATCACTCCAACTGAAATTACTACGTTCGTCCGATATCATCCACATAAGACTCGATATTTAAGATCCTAGTCCGAGAGTACCTTAACAGGACTTCATCAACGGTTGATATACTGATCAGAACAGTCGAGTAGTTTCTACCCCTGAAATACTCACGTTAGTTCGGTATGGTGCCCAACAGTAATTCACCAGACGGTTACTATATGTTACGGAGCCATACTTAAGATCTCAAGCCCAATCAACCCGTCTGTAACTACTTCACACAGTCGGTCCACCTAGACGTCCTACGGGGAAGCAACGAACGAGAACCAATCACCTCCGGAAGTGTTCACCGGAGACATCCATCGAGAAGTACCACGCCGGGAGGCCCAGAGAAGAAGATAGAGTGACAGCAAGTAGGAAAAGTGTCGAGTGAACAAAATAAACTGAGTTCCTCCAAAAAGTGGCTTAAAAACTTATAAATCTGTACCAGTGTTAATAATCGGGTCCTAAAGCTACGAGTTGTACCCCCATACAGTATGAGTGATACGGACTAACAATCTGCCATCCAAAAGTGAATCAATTTCGAATTAATACAATTTTAGCCTACTTTCGAGACGTCAGCGACTCTGCCAAAATTTACCAAAGAGCTAGAAAATATTTCAGAGTCTACCACTGACTCTCCGTTTTCTATACAACCCAGCTGCATACCTATTGGAGTACTTGACCTTGAACTTGAAACACCGTGACATTCCTGAAAGAAAGAGACAGTGGTCACTCCACTCCTAGAAACACTTCTCTATCGTCCACCCCAGTGTCTTTTAAAAGCTATCTCGAAGATTAAGTGAAATTGGTCAATCATACGTGCTCCCTATCTAGCTCCGCGACTGTCCTAGGAGTCAGTGATAACATTAAGTGCTATTCACTGGCAGTGATACGTGTCCTATGTTCTCAGTTCCAGATTATTTCTCCAATATAGTGCAAGAGAAATAAAGCTGTATTCTTAAACCATATCTTGTGATATACTTATCCTCTGTTTTTCTTTTCATTTTATATGTACATATTTGAACTTGGAAGTCCCAGTGGAGTAGAACTCACCATATCCAATTGTTAATCCTGTATAAAATCAGGGCATAACATTGGTGGCTAGCGGTGCTTCTCTATTCGGATGGAAGAATTCAATATATTGAACATATTTGGAAAAGAAACAGAGATAAAGATACTATATAAATATAGCCGCTCCACGCTCTCACATTCCCATCCCCAAATATGATGGGGAAACTTATGAAATTGAAGTATATATGGTCAAAGTAAAGCCAGTGCTAGACTTAGCTTATACAAAGCACCGCGAGAAAATAGTCGTCCTTCTTACGCACTTGGGAAAAGCCGTTTCCCTTGTAGCCCCGCAGGTAACCCCTGCACTCACCTGGGATGCGTTCAAACCCATGGTGATTGAGGCAATCAAGCCTTCTCTGGGTGTGTTTGTAGCCCACAACAAAATCAAGGACATCAAGTATGATGCTGACCTTGACGCAACTACCACAAACATCAATCAACAAGTAAGGGCTCCCTACGTTGACTCGAAATATGCAAGAGCAGCACATTCTAGTGCATTTAGTGCAAGTACTACCCTCAGTAGTACAGGAATATTTTGCCGTACACAATCCCGTATGTTTTCAGCGGGATATAGTGACCATACAAAGTACAAAGGAGTACAAAGGAAATCAAGCAACAACAGATCTAGTGACCCTTCTAGGTTGCTTGTCCTCCAAAACACTGAGGATCAAGTGTCCAAACAGTGGTTTAGAGTGGGTAAGGGAACATTGGAAAGCGAATTACTGCCCTGGAACTAATGTCCGTGGCAGGATTAGGAAGTTAGTAGGGGACAGATGGGTTAGTAACTGAGGGGGGGATAATATAAAGTTATTCATTTACAAACGCAGTCAGTCGCGGGTTTGATGCGAGATATTTGTCTAGGCGGAGTTTAAATGAATCAACGGTGATGCAGTCTATAACGTTTCGGGGAAGCCCATTCCACAAGTTGACAACTCGATTGAAGAAGAAATTCTTAGATTCGTGTGAGTTAAAAGATTTACCAATAATTTTGCAACCGTTTCCCCGCGTGTAATTAGCTTGGTCGATAGTGAAGTACTTACTACAGTTCATATTGTCGATGCCTTTGATGATTTTGAACACTTGAATTAAGTCACCTCTTAATCTGCGCTGGGTTAAAGGAAATAGATTTAATTCTCTAAGACGCTCTTCGTATGGTTTGTTCTTTAGGCTAGGTATCATTTTGGTAACTCTACGTTGAACTCGTTCTAGCTTGTTTATATCTTTTTGGTAATAAGGGCACCAGGATTGAACGCAGTATTCCAGAAGAGGGCGGACTAAGGAATTGTAAAGGGTTAGGATAACTTCTTTGGATTTATGCTCAAATGACCTGCCTATAAAGCCTATTATTTTGTTTGCCTTCTTAACAACTTCTGAACATTGTTGACTCGGTTTTTAGGTTACTCGATATTGTTACTCCCAGATCGGTTTCTCTGTTTACATTCTTAAGCTGAGTGCCATTCATCGAATAGTTTGCTTTCTCATTTAGGTATCCGATATGTAGTACTTTACATTTATCCGCATTGAAACTCATTTGCCAAATTTGGGCCCAACATGACAATTTATCTAGATTGTGTTGCATATCGTCAACTTGTTCTTTTGAGAGTACGCTATTTGCAATTTTTGTATCGTCAGCAAATTTTGAGATTGTACAGGTGAGACCCTCATCTATGTCGTTGATGTAAATTAGAAAGATAATTGGTCCTAGTACCGATCCCTGGGGTACCCCGCTACTTACATTGGTCCATTTAGATGCCTTACCGTTTATGACTACTCTTTGCTTTCTGTCGCTGAGCCAATTTTCTATCCATTTCAACACACCGTCTTGTATTCCATGCGCTTTTAGTTTTAGCAGTAAACGTTTGTGGAGAACTTTGTCAAAGGCCTTTTGAAAATCAAGGTATATAATATCTACAGCTTTACTCTCATCGTAGAGGTTGAGGATATCGTGGAAGAAGTCTAAGAGGTTTGTTAAACAGGACCTTTTTTTACGAAAACCGTGTTGAGTATCTTTAAGTATGTTATTTTCCTCTAAGTGATTTACGAGTCTGTCTCGTATGACCGTTTCTAGCATTTTACATACAACTGAGGTTAAGCTAATTGGACGATAGTTACAGGGTAGGGATTTGCTGCCTTTTTTGAATATCGGTGTTACGTTGGCTAGCTTCCACTGATCGGGCATAGTTCCAGACTGCAAGGATTTATTGAATAGTAATGTCAGTGGTTTGGAGAGCTCATCCTTAGCTTCCTTTAGAACTCTAGGCGAGATTGTATCAGGTCCAGGCGTTTTATTTACCTTGAGTTTATCTAAACAATTCAATACTTCTCTCTCTGTAACGGTGATATTGCTTAGAACATCTGAATTATCAATCTGAATCGGCGATGGTGTAGGGATATCACTGAGGTCTTCTGTTGTAAAAGACTGATGCAAAGAAGGTCTTGAGGGCATTACTCATTCGTACTTCGTCTTTGGTGTATTCTCCATTTTCATCGACTAACGGTCCAACAGTTGAAGTAACTACTTTTTTCTTTCTGATATAACTATAGAATTATTTCGGGTTTGTTTTACTTTGATTCGCAATATGTAACTCTAAGGTCTTTTTACTTTGCTTAATTAACTTTTTGGCTTTGCGTCGTAGCTCTACAAATTTCAGCCGTTCTTCGTCATTTTGTGAGGATTTTAATCTATCATTAGCAAATTTTTTAGCAAGCAGGCAGTTTGAAATATCTTTATTCCACCATTTGGGCTTATTATTATGGCCTGGACGCCGTATTTTCGATGGTATGCAGTCTTGCACTGCTTTTAGGTAAGTGGCTTCGAATAACTTCCAAGATGTATTCATGTCGTTATTGTGAATTAAAAAGCTCCAGTCAGTTTCTTTAAACATAGCTCTAAGTTTTTGGAAGTTTGCTTTCTTGAAATTAGGGACTTTTTCGATGCTACTATTTGGTTCGTTACTAGTAAACTTTAAAGTGAAAGTTATCGTACGATGGTCGCTGTTACTGAATTCATCACCAACATTCAAATTCTCTATTAATTCTTCTTTTGTTGCAAGTACAATGTCAAGAACGTTATTACCACGGGTTGGCGTTCGAACAAATTGATAAAGCGAACTCTCTTGCAAGTTCGTATACAAGTCATGTCCGGAGTGTGAAGTAAGAGTATCGCCCCACTTGGTCACAGGTAAATTAAAGTCGCCAAAAATTACGGTATCTTGTGAGTTACTTACATCTGCAATTTGTTCGTAAATTTCTCGGTCAGTTTGCACTGATTGAGCTGGAGGTCTGTATATTAATGCAAGTGTTATTTTTGTACCTTTATTATTCTTTATTAGCACAAAAGATGCGTCGACGTTCACAATTTGAGGTTTTGACAAGAGGGTAGGGTTAAGACTTTCTTTGATATAAAGTAAAACGCCACCTCCATTTCGATTTATTCAGCTTTTCTCAAACATTACATAACCGGGAAGTGAATACTCTGCTAAAAAGTCTCTATCTTCTGTATTGAGCCAAGATTCTGTTATGCCAATCACATCATAATTTTCTGTAAACACTAGCTCCTCTAAATCTGAAAATTTATTGCGTATGCTACGAGCGTTTGCATAGAAAACCTTTAAATTTGTTATTTTAGAACTCACGGAACGCTCTTTAATAATATTTTTGGTTCTTGTCGGATCTACATTTATGTTCATGGCTGTCTTCGGTCCTCGCTGTCTTCGGTCCTTATCGCTGGTGGTCCTCGGTTGCCTCTGTTTTTTTCTTGGCGTTGGATGATTTATGTCACTGCTGCTTCTTCTCGGATGGCGTTTTTTGATCCATGGCTGCGGACTGCTTCATGTAGGAGACGACCCCTGCGTGCTGAACCCACAGGGTTTAGATGAGTGCCATCCTTGCGGAACAGAGTAGGCTGGTTGTAGAAATTGTCCCAGAGGTTGATGAATTCAACTTCTTCCCTCAGACACAAATATTTTAGTCGGCTATTTGTGCTGAAGGCCTTGTCGTAGAATTTGTCAGGTGCGTCGATCTTGGGGAGAATGCCTGAGATGATGATATTCCTTGACTTGTTTTTGTAGTGCTGGATCATCTTGCGATATTTCTCCATCAACTCTTCGGATCTGGTGCGCATGACGTCATTTGAACCAGCATGGATGACAAAAAGGGTATTTTCATTTGCATCCTTTGTGGTATCTTCGAAGGCTTCCACAATGTCGTCCAGTCCAGCTCCTGGGATGCAAATTTTTTTTCGTTGTTTTGGGACTCTGTCGCAGAACTCTTCGACCTGTCCTCGTAGGATGGAATCCCCAACGAGCCTGGTCTCCTCTGGTTCGTCTTCCATCTCTACCAATATCTCAAATCTGTTTGACATTGTGACTGGTAGATGAGTCCTTTTCTGCGTTGGCCGTGCACCGTTCCTCACTGGTGTAAATCCGGAAACCTGTGGTGGCGGGACTCTACGTACAGGTCGGGGAGAGGAGTGGTTAGAACGGGGGCGAGGGGTTGGTACTGTTCGTGCTAGCAGGCTTCTTGCACGAGGAGTGGGGGAGAGACTAAGGTGAACAGGGCGGCTGTCCTGGTTTGATGTCGGCTCAGGTTCGTCAGAAGCATCTGCTGCAGTGTCTACTGCAGGTGTTGGATTGTTGGCAGATGACGTTGGGGTGGTGGTCGATGCTGGAGTTGAAACAATTGGAGTTAGTGATACTCCAACGTTGAGTGTTACAAACTCTTGGAGTGATTCCAGCTTCCTGGTGAGGGCGTTGATCTTGTTGTGGGCTTCATCCAATTTTGCTGTCAAATCCTCTCGTTGCATACGGAGAATGTTAGCCACCCAACCCAAGAAACCTATGGTTGCAGCTATCAAAAGGTTCACCACACACCCACAATTACCACACTGAGCTGGTGAACAGGCCTAGTACAACCGACAAACTGTTCCATCCACCACCACCCACCAACGTCCCGGGTACTACCAGCCAAGAAGACCAGCCTTCAAATCACACCAGCTGAAGAAAGTGTTTCCCCGCAATCAACATCAACGCCCAGGTAAACCACACCCTCTAGTTATCATTAACCCATATGACTTTTCTGCTTGTAATTCCCGGTGCCCTCTCCATTTCAACCGTGACTCCGCCAAATCTAACCGAGCCATCCAGCCCAGAATCTCTGGAAATGAGGAAGAACTGCCAGAGGAGGAGATAAATGAGACCGCGGAAACAGAGGACGTCCTTCAGACGTACCCAGAGGAGGACCACCTCGACCTTGTAGAAGAAGAGGAGGAAACAGAATCCCCGGATTTTTAAGTTCTCCCCCCGCCCACCATAGGTTCGGCGGGGGAGTCGAAAAGTGACGCCCACCTCCCATATATCACCTAGCCAAGATAAAGGGCATTCCCGTCCCCTTACTGATCGACACTGACGCTGCTCGATCATGTTTATTTAATTCATATTATGTGAAACACAAAAAAATATTTGGCAATCTCAAACCTACCACCTCGAATCTAATTAGTGCAGGTGATACCCCTCTTCACATCAGAGGGGAAACCCTCCCCCTCCACGTAACCAATCCTGTCGAACATGCGCACTGTTACCATCCTTTTGTGGTGTTCCATTCGGAATGCCGACACTTCGACGGATATTTGGGATTGGACCTACTTCAGAAGCTCCAAGCCCAAGTGGACTGCGGGCAACGACTGATCCACTTAAAAAAAAGTAAACATCAACAAAAGCCCCAGCTTCCTAAACCGATCTTAAAAAAAAAAAAAAATTCCCTGCATCCAATTAAACATCCAAAAGGGAAAGTACAACCCCAAGCCTGCACGGATTCCAAGCCAGCATTCACCAACCCCATTTGTCATCACCACAGTCGTAAGAAGCCCTTAACCACCAACGACCGCCCAAGTGTCAACCTTGCTCATAAACCAAATGAAACTCCAGCAGACGAATCTGACAGTGAGCCCAATGGTGGGTACTGTGTTACATTGCTACTGAAGCTCCATCGGTTCATTTTCCTGACCCAGATATCACTTTCCCTGGATGAACATTGCTACTGAGACCCAACATGATCTTTGTGACACTTTTTCTAACTCTCCCATTGCTACTGAAGCCCATAATTACGATACCCAACAGGCAGGGCATCAATCAAATGTTAGTCCGAAATGTCACCCAACAGCCAACCCTAAAGAAACAAGTAACTCGCATCATCCCTATCCTCGCCCGCCCAGTATAATATCATACCAGACAAAATATTTTCAGTCTTTACAACCCCCCACCATAATTAGTCCTGCCATGACCCACGAAATAACCGAGATTCCCCCACAACATGAAAAATGAGTTAGAATCCGACCCATGCCGCAGCCTGTCATGATCTTGACCCCCACCGGTATTTCCGATGGACCCGACCGGTGTAGGATCCAGCCCGCCATCCTATCCTCCCGACACAATGCCATCTTCATTGCCAACATCTCGGATGAGAAGCTGACCTTACCTCGAGGCCTCATTATAGGCGACCTAGAAACATTCGATGAGGTCGCCCCAATTCCAGAAAAATATCATCATTCTCCCATATTACCCCACGTTCCCGAGAAATTGACCCAACACCAACAACAGCAGATTAGACAACTCCTCCTGGAGTTTCAGGATGTTTTCGCACAAACTTCGACCGAGATCGGCAAGACCACCATAGAGGAGCACTCCATCCACACCACAGGACCCCTCTGTGGCAGCCTTACAGCCGGAAAAATCCTGTTCAACGAAAAGAGGAAGAACAACAAGTACAAGACATGCTGGATGCCGGTATCGCCACCCCTCCGTCAGCCCGTGGTCTTCCCCAGTCGTTCTGGTGAAAAAGAAAGACGGCTCCACCCGGTTTTGCGTGGACTATCGCCGACTCAATGACACCCCAATCAAGGATGCCACACCATTGCCTAGGATCGATGATTCCCTCGATTCTCTACATGGCTCCAAATGGTTTACCACGCTAGACTTACAGGCCGGATACTGGCAAGGTCCCATAACCCCCGAGCACCAGCAGAAGACAGCATTTTTGACCAGTGGAGGACATCTCTTCGAATTCAACGTGCTGCCTTTTGGACTATGCAACGGTCCCGCCACTTTTTCCCGGTTAATGGAGTCCGTACTCAAGGGACTTACTTGTGAAACCTGTCTGGCTTACCTCGACGACGTCATCGTCTATTCTAAAACCTGGTCAGAACATCTTCAAAGGCTTCGTCAGGTGTTACAACGCATCCGAGACACCGGGCTAAAATTAAAACCCTCAAAGTGCGAAATTGCGAAAAATACTGTAGGATTCTTAGGACACGTCATTTCAGCACAAGGCATTTCCCCTGACCCTAAGAAACTCTCAGCTATCGCTAATCAACAGCCACCCATCACAATGAAAGGAATGAGGTCTTTTCTAGGATTAGCCACCTACTACAGAAGATTTGTTCCGAAATTCGCCGAAATTGCTCGGCCCCTCCATCAATTGACCCATAAAGACACCCCCTTCGTATGGATCTCTGAACGCAATTTAGCATTTGAGACCTTGAAGGAGAAGTTAGTGCAAGCCCCGACCGTAGCTTTCCCAGACTAACAACAATCTTTCCACTTGTATACCGATGTTTCTTTGTACGCAATTGGTGCAGTGCTAGCTCAGGTACAAGACGGAAAGGAACACGTCATAGCATACGCCAGTTCGATCTTGAATGCTGCGCAACAAAACTACGCAGCCACCAAGCGCGAATGCTTAGGCATCATCTGGGCCCTGAACCACTCTCGATCTTTGTGTTAGGAGCTAAATTAGACGTCATCACAGACCATCAGTCCCTGCAATGGCTTAGACGTTGCGAAACCAGCTCTGCCCTTTTGGTACGATGGAGAGAAACCTTAGAGGAGTATGACTTTGAAATCCATTAGAGGCCTGGAAAGCTACATACCAACGCGGACGCCTTGTCACATTTACCTGTCCCAGAATCGTCGCCCCGCAATCTAGCCACATTACAACCCACTAACCAAGACTCATCTACACCGACAGGAAAAACATCGTCACCAGAGCCCACCATGTTACAAGTCTGGGAGAAGAGAATCAAACCTAAGTGGATCCCTTGTCACATTTTTCAACATACTTGTCGATGGGGAGATCAATTAACCACCGAGTCCAGACAAATTATTGTAGAACCCGCCATGGCCCAAGAATACATGATCTCTATTCATGAGGGAAACAGTATCCATTTGTGACAAAAGAAGATGCTCCAGGTGTTCCAAAATCAATACTGAACGGTTAATCCTTCAGGTATTGCAAAACGGGTAACCGAGGCCTGCAAATCCTGTGCCATGGGAAAAGATAGGTGCAAAACCCCAGGACCAGCCGGAACCATCTCTGCCCATAAACCATGGCAAGTACTTTCGTTAGACGTCATGGGACCTTTTCCACCCAGTCACGGAAAACGTTTCATCGTTACTTTCGTGGACGTTTACTCAAAGTTCTTGATTGCCTGCCCAAGCAAAGACCATTCAGCAATAGCAGTGGCCGAGTTACTAGCCACCGAATCTTTTCCCGTGTTCGGACTACCCCTCGCCCTGCTGTCTGACAACGCCCCAGAATTCACAGGACAAATATGGGAGGCATTCACCTCCAAATGTGGAATAAAGGTGAAACACTCTTCCCCTTATTGGCCACAAGGGAACGCCATCAGTGAACGGAGCCACCGATCTATTAACAATCAGCTAAGAACCAAAAATGATCGAATTACAAACCACTGACTGGCCCAGACAGATAAAAATGATTCAGTGGGGATTAAACTCTTGCCCCCGAGTAGATGGAATCTCTCCCCACAAACGCGTCTACGGAGTGGCGCCATTGCTGCTACCATTTCGATATCTGGCCACTCCCCCGTCCACCCAGTACACCGTAGACCCCCTCCAACAATTGAAAAATACCCTACACACTGCACAAGTCTGTCAAGACGTCACCACCGATGTCTCCAACCCCCAAAATCCCTTTGCTATTGGTGACACCGTCATGGTCGCCAAGTTACCTGTCATTAACAAACTTGGCCCACGATATGCGGGCCCATATTCAATTGAAAAAATACCCAACCTATTTCAAGTCATCATCAATTACCACGGGGAGTTCAGAACTTACCGAAACACATTCGTGAGGAGATATTCACCCCTTCAGCGTGATACCGTACCACCGCCACCAGCAGAGAAAAAACAAACTCCAGAACCATCGGAAACAACCACTACACCTCATACTAAGGAAGGCCGGGGGTCTCCTAACTTTCCGCTAGTCAATATGCCCCCCTTGCATCCCACCATTCACAAAATTAACCCGCAAACAACGCAGCAGATAATCCAACACACGCCAAGAACACCACCCCTATTTCCAATTTCTCGCAATATCACCACCAGTCCCCCTACATCAGATGCTCTCAACCGTAAACCTCCTACAACTCCTGCCCCACAACCCACCACTTCCCGCTATAAACTAAGACCGCGTGGAAAATTGCGGAAATCCGTAATTCCCACACCCTTCAGGTCCAAAAAAAAAAAAAAACACACCCCAGCCTCATCTTTCTCCAGAATCCTCACCAACCTCCTCCCCACCTGTAAAGAAACGCCGCCCGATGACGTCACCACTCACCTCACCCCACAAGTCAACCTTCTCCTCTGCTCCTGCGCACTCCACTTCAAGATCACCTTCTTCCTCCCCTCAACATCATCTTCCCCAGCCTTTACCCATCACGGCTAAAGTTCCGCCACTCACAAATAGTCCAACTATTTCCCTACAATCAACATCCCCACCTCGAATAACCTCACCAACATCTCCGCCTCACCTGCCAAAAACAATGTCTCTCCCTACCACCCCGCGAAATTTGCCTTCCCCTCCAATCCTGACCAAATATTCACCCTCTCAACCCTCAACTTAATTTTCCCTACCCCGACAAATCACAACACCACCTCTTCTAGCTCCTCAACTACATCTCCATTTCCTTCGACCATACAAAAAACACCTCTATGTCCAACATCAGCACACTCTCCAAATTCTACTCCAAAACCTCGATCTCTTCCCCCTCCCACTCCCAATCCTAAACCAACATCCCCGTCGCCAACATCCGCCACCAGTACTGAAACACCTCTCCCCGGAGCTATTCGCACTAAATCAGGTCGACTAATAAACCACCCGACCGATTCACACAGACATTGTCAACAATCCAAATTCCCGACACACATCCATACCATCACCACCAAATAAAAACTATTCGCCCTCTCCAGCAGCCAAAAATCAATCAAATACACCCTGAAACTAACACAAATTCCGCTCTACACACAAAAAAATTGCCCCCCTGCCAACCAACCAGCCTGCCTGCTACTTTCGCATCCGCAAGAGGTCATAACATCCCGCCTAATGAAGCTAGGAAGGTCATTCACCCAGCCGACCCCACCACAGAAACAACCCCTACCGATCTCCTGTCTACTACCACCATCGCCATGCCCTTCACTCCATTCATCAAGAGAGTGAAATGGTCCAACGACGCCGTAAACTTCACACGAATAAGGCACATACATGAAGCTTTCGCGGCCTCGTTAGACCCAAACACCAAGGCGCACATCGCTGTACTGGTGGATCCCATCAAAACACCCGACGCAAGATCACTGAGGTGGTGGACACACATCGCCCGACTTCCCTTAATACGCACCCAGGGAAATTTACTAACATTTGCACCTGAGGCCCGAGGATGTGCCTAAACAAGACGGAAGTAAAATACCTCGAAAAAGAGAGCGAGATGAAGAATCCCCAGACGAGAAGGAACACATGAGACCATAACAGAGGCCGAAGAAGATGAGAGAGAAGGCAGAGGAACAACCAGAAGGAGGCACCTCCCGAATGGACCCGGACCAAATTGAAAATTGGTGTGAGTATAGTACTACATGTCAACTCTCGACACCACCCCGCCACACGCTCGCCCCGCACTCGTGCAAGCACCACCGCGCCAGTAACCAAGCACTAGTCATGGAGCCCACACGTCCCTCACGCTCGCTCCCTGATGACACAACCAGCCCTCCTTCTGGTGGTGTTAGCCGCCGTGGAAGGCAGAGGGTGGCTGCTAAAGACCCTAGCTACCATTACGACACGCCCTACAGCTCTGAGGACGAAAGACCAGCACCCAAAGCACGGAAAACACGTGCAAGCACGGCAAATGTACAGAGGTCATTGGTGTTTCGGGACACTGCCACCACGACCCAGGCCACTGCAACAACCACTACCACCACCACTGCCACCACTGCCACCCCTGCCACCCCTGCCACCGGTACCAGCGACGCAGGAGGCCGCCCTAGGGCTGCAGAACCTGCGGGGGCAGGAAAAATTAAAGGCACGGGCGTAGGGAAGAGAACCTGTACGCCTGCCACAGTGACCCTACCACCACCACCACCACCACCAGCCATCACTGGCCCGGCTGCCCCTGCTGCCCCTGCTGCCCCAGCTGCTCCTGCCGCCCCTGCTGCCCCTGCCCAAGGAAAAGGGAAGGGGAAGGGGAAGGGGAAAGGGAGAGGGAAAGCAACTGCTGGCCCTGCTGGCCCTGGTGTCACTGCCGTCCCTGCTGCCCCTGCTGCCCCTGCCGGCCCTGCCGCCCCTGCCCAAGGAACAGAGAGAAGGGCGACAGGCACCACCATCATCTTGCCTGCCTCCAGGGCCACAAGACCACGCACCACTGCTGCCCCTGCCGCCGCCCCTGCCGCCGCCTCTGCCGCCGCCCCTGCCACCGCCTCTGCTGTCACGGTCCATAAGACTCCCGTACGTGCTAAAGTGACCCGGACAACTCTGACACCATCAAAGTATGCCGCCCTGCGGTTTGATGGTGATTCGCAGGGCATTGGCAGCCCGGGTTTCGACGACGAAGCCCTAGCACGGGACCAAGGGTGGGAGGATTTGGGAGTGGACAGTGGGAGTGAGTCCGACGTCGGTGACGAGAATGAGGAAGGGCGTCTGTCAAGTGAAGAGGAGGGTGATGATGATGCAGTGCTGTATCGCGACCATGGAAGCGATATTTCAGACGATGAAGGAGACGCAGACGACATTCCGATCCCTGGGCTGCCTTCGTTCGATTGGTCTGACGGGGTCAATTTTGTACCTGACGTGCCCCAGTTCAATCCTGGGACGTCAGGTACAACTGACGACTGGCCCTGTGATGAGCAAGCGAACGAAAGCGACTTCTTCCTCTCTTTTTTCGATATGGAGGTAATGACGTACATCGTTGCCCAAACAAACGCCTACTACAGGTGGGTGTTTGGCAGATTGGACGTCATTTCTCCAAAAGCGAGAATACGAGGCTGGGTGGATACGACTGTGGAAGAATTCATGACGTTCTTTGCCTTGTTGTTCCTCATGCCCCTGATCAAGAAGCATGTGTTGCAACACTATTGGAAGCACAACCCTCTCATCGCCACCCCAACTTTCAATAAGTTCATGACTCGTGGCAGATTTTTGTTGCTGCTAAGATTTATGCACTTTGCAGACAACGACAATCCTAACAGGATTGACAGGATATGGAAAGTTCGGGATGTGTTCACCATGTTGTTGGAGAGGTATAGGAAATACTTTTACCCCTTCCTCAATTTGGTGATTGATGGGTCGCTCGTGCTCTTCAAAGGACGTCTTGTTTTCAAGCAGTATATCCCCTTGAAAAGGCATAGGTTCGGAATCAAGCTCTTCGTTTTGTGTGACTGTGAAACTGGAATAGTGCTTGACATGATCTTGTATACAGGCACTGACATTGACATACCAGAAGCCACTGCCAATGACCCCATGGGCATGTCAGGTGCCATCGTCAGGAAAATGTTGGCACCTTACCTGGGCAAAGGCCACATCATCTACACTGACAACTGGTATACTTCTGCTCTCTGCCAGTTTCTTCATGACAACCAAACGGGGTCATGTGGGACTGTCAAAAAGACAAGAAAGTTTATGCCTAAGTTCACCGGTAATGTCATTCCTCTTACAGATGCCTCCTCCAGTGACACACCTTCAGAAGACGACCTGGCCCAGGAACACCGCGAGAGGCATGTGCGAAGAAGGCGACGAAAGGGGCAGAAATACAAGCAGCTCGAGAAGTGTGGGAAAGTGATAGCCCTGAAGTGGAAGGATAAACGAGACGTCCACCTGCTTTCCACCGTCCACACAGGTGCCCAGGTGGATTCTGGCAAAATCCACTACCGAACCAGGAAGACCATCTACAAGCCCGACATGGTAGTGGACTATACCAAGAACATGCGCCTGGTGGACAAGTCTGACTGTCAGCTGTCAGGCGTTGAGTGTCTGAGGAAGACTGTGAAGTGGTATCACAAGCTCTTCCTCCACCTAGTTGATATCACGATGCTCAACGCCTACAACTTGTGGTTGGTGAAGAAGGATATGTCCCCAAACCAGAAGCTGAAATTCCGGGAGTTCGTCTACAACGTCTCATACCAACTCCTGGAGAAGTATGGCACCACCACTCACAGACGTACGGCATGGCGTGGGGATCACGTTCCTGACCGCATCCAGCTGGGTGTCGAAAGACACTACACAACCAACACCGAGCTGATTGGCACTCGTCACAGGCAGGTGCAGTGCACCGTCTGCAGCTCCAGTGTCAGGAAACCCCATGTCACCAAAAGAGTCACCTCAATGTGCGCCGAGTGCAAAGTTGCACCCTGCCTGGGTGACTGCTTCAGGGACTACCACACCTTCAAGAATTATTGAGTGTCACCCCCTGCCCTGCCCTGCCCTGGACTCGCCCCGTGCCCTGCCCTGGACTCGCCCCCTGCCCTGCCCTGCCCTGGACTCGCGCCCTACCTTACCTGACCTGACCTAATTGATCACGCTACCTCATAATGTAACATATATATTATATAATGTATAAGTTCCATTATAAAATAATGTATTATATAATGTATATATATTATATAATGTATTATATAATGTATAAGTTCCATTATAAAATGGAGAGTGAGATAAAAGAGAGAAAAATGCAAGGGAGAAAAGTGATTGGAGAACTTGATAGTATTCTCAAAGGAAGAATGGTTAGCCAAGAAGTCAAAAAGTCACTGAGAAACAGTGTGCTGCTCCCAACACTCTCGTATGGAAGCGAGACATGGACAGCAAGTGACGAGGACCTCTTCAAACTAAGAGCTGTGGAGATGAGCTTTTTCAGAATGGCAGCTGGCATGAATAGGCTAGATGGGCCAAGTAATAGGGAAGTGTACGAGTCCTTTGGAATGGAAGAGCAGGCTTTGGGCATTGATTGTGGTGTGGTTGAGTGGATAAAGAGAAGTACTTTGAGGTGGTATGGTCATGTTCAGAGAATGGATGAAGACAGAATGCCAAGAAAGATATATGGGAGTCAGGTGAGTGGAACCGCTAGTAGTGGAAGACCACCTATGGTATGGGAAAAGAAAGTGGAAAAATATATTGAAGAAAAACTTCCACGTAGTGGAAGGGGCATTGTGGCACGGGCAGGGGAGGCATGTCTTGACAAAGTAGCTTGGAGACGTTTCTGTCATGGCCATCCTCTAGTGGGGGTTTCCCAGGGGGAAGCAAGGCGTCGGAGATGATGATGATGATGATGATGATGATGATAAGTTCCAAAGATGTCCCTGTGATATAGCTTTTACATTATATAATTGTATGTTTCATTATTTAGTTTATAAGTTTCAAAGATTTACATGTAATATGCCTTCTTTTTTTGTATATCAATATATATGTTTGTTATTAGCCTGAGTAATGTGTATACAATTATTTTCTTACCTCAAATGAATTGTACAAAAATAAATATGTTTCAATAAATCCTGTCAAACCTACTAAGATAATAAAACAAAACAATAAAAAAAAACCCCAAAAAACAAGGTCATGTCATTGTATTCTTACAATATGATATATTCTATGAATATTTCATATTGTTTGAATACAATGGCATGATCTTGTAAAAAAAAAAATTATCAAAAATGTTCTAGACAGTATAAAACCTTCCCCATAACCCCCTCCTGGATTCGATCCCACTACCCTACCACACTGAGTTTTCCAGTCCGCGACCTTACCAACCATGCCACAGGAGCTCATACCAAATATCACTCAAAACTTCGTGTCTACAATCGAAATGACAATATACAAAAAAAAATGAATTATCCCACCAATTTACGTTTGTAAATTGATGGGATTATCAATTATATCATGCAAAGGTTTATAAAAGTTTGTCTCTGTCAAGAATTAGTAATTATATAACTTTATTCCGTCAAAAATTGCCCAAACAAAATTGCCCCTCTCAGTGTGACTCCACTCATTATCACACGGTCAAGCGGTCACGGGGTAACCCTTGCCGCTCCTTGATGCTCCAGCCACAGCAGCTCTGTCTGGGAACAAAATTTGTATAAATACAAAAATGCATAAAATACTCTTCACAAATACATTTGTATTGTATAATATTGTAAATAAAAATGAATAAAAACTGTGTGGGTGTCGAAAATTGCTCAACCAGCTTTCTTATGTCTCGCCTACGCGCGTATATTGGATTATACATAGTCATGACTGTCATACAAATACTTGCAGTAGGTCTCGAATATACATTTAGATTGCATATTACTTGGAAATAAATAAATATAAGTTTCTCTGGTGGCAATCTACCCTTTCGCAAGTGTAAGGAGACACCAGTCTATATTTAGCTCTCTATCACAAAAGGCAATCTGCCTGTGTTTACTGACCACCACCCTCGTTGCTGGTCTATAATATCGTACTTTATTTACAGTCAATGGCCTACATGTTTGTACTTCACATGTGTCTAAAATGCAATGTCCTGCTTGCATAAAAATGCAATTCTGAAGTCCATTTATACGTACGACATACGCATGTCTCAGTTTCTCTCTCTCTCCATTCCTGACTCATGTTATTGTAGACCTCTTGGTGGCAACGAACACCACACACCTGGTAGACATAAGGTTCAAAATACCAAGACATCCATACGCCTCGGGCGCCTCCACAATTATCACAAAGCTGGCTATCTATCTACAGATCTCCCTGCCTGCCTTCCCTCTCTCCACGACTCACTCACTCACTCCCTGCATGCCTCCCTCCCACCCACCACCCCCACCCACCCTTTCAGGCTTCCGTCTGCTAGAAACTCATTGATAATGTGCGTAAATATCGCATGAATTGGGCTATATGCGGTATATATATTGATATATGGCACGTCTACATATGTACAAGTCTGTATTATAGCATGACAGTGCTCTAAGTACAAGATATAAGTGATATTTATGGCATAAAACACCCTCTCCCCCTTTCATTCCCAGCACAACTCACTCACACATTGGTTCACGCATAGAAACTCATTGATAATGTGCGTAAATATCGCATGAATTGGTCTATATGCGGTATATATATTGATATATGGCACGTCTACATACGTACAAGTCTGTATTATAGCATGACAGTGCTCTAAGTACAAGATATAAGTGATATTTATGGCGTAAACCACACTCTCAGCTCATAAATTGCCGCCAAACCTCCAACCCATCTTCATTCCCGCCTAAAAAAAATTTTTATAATTCCCTTATATATTGCAATTTTTGGTCACTATGAGGCATATTCATTGTTATATGGGTGGCCTACACACGTATACATACTCTAGATAGCCTAAAAGGGATAAAAAAAGGAGATATACGTGATAATACGTGGTAACCCACCCCCTCCTCCCTCTCCTTCTATCCCCTGGGCGCGTGAAAATTCGGCAGGGAAATCTCGCCGCTCGATGACAATCTAGCCGCGCGGTGCCATTCGCTCCACATTTTTCAACTACGGACCGTTTCCCCCCCCCCAGAAATATTTTTGGGGGTCAAATATATATGGGCCGATGCACGCAAACATTCCCTACACGATGATGTACTTTTTATCAAAATTGGCAATGGGTCCCAAAATCATCATACATGCGCACAGTATTACCCTGTAGAAAACCCCCTGTGCGCACGTCTTAGGTTAAGAGAAAACGCGTATCTTCACTACAGAAGAAATCAATGCCAGATGAAACCTTTATATGCCTGTATGAAAACTATGTTATGCAATAAGATGTGAACCTATACTTCAATAGATCCTGGAACCTTGTTTTTCCACACATATATACACATGCCTTTTTTTGACACTCTTCAACTAGTTTACTAGTTACACAAACAACACATGCTTCTTTCTATATAAGAATCCCCTGTAAATCGTCGTCTCGAAGTAAAATGACGCGGGAGATCTGCCGCTCTCGCGCCCCGAGAGGGGGCGCTCCATACGTTTAAATACCTGGTGTACACACAGGCCTACCAACACGAACCGGGAAGGTTGGATACGTACACACACCTGTAGACACCACCATGCTGAGAGATATTTACCTATTCTTATGCCTAAAATTACTGACAACCAAGATCAGTAGTAAAACCCAGCCACCACCACCACCACAAGAAGGAGGAAGAAGGAATAACGCTGTCTCACACGCATCCTAGCCCTCAACTGTCCGGTGCACACGACACACCTTCAATGCACTCGACACCACCAATCCTCCCCGAGAACCAAAAACTCGGAATTCATTCACTATTATTGTTTTTCCGAGTTCTATTGAAGTGACACAAACCCCCTATGAATTTATAATGTAATCTTGATGAAGTAGCCTACTTTAGGAAACATAAATTGACCTTACTCATCACATCACCACCGAGTATTGACCTTCTATTGAAGGAGACCCTGACCAACAGTGTAAGAAGGGTTCAAGGACCCCATCTAGGATAACTCCCCATGCCCTTACCATCCTAGAGGTACCACAGGAGTGCACTCAGTAATCCGCAATACCAGTTCAGGATTTCTGAAGAAAGTCAAGCAATTTTGAGGCTTCAAAAGCTCTGGGAAGGCCAACTATAGAAGTCTTAGAATTACCCTCCATTCAATTGGACTAACGACCTGCCGAAAGCCCAAACATACTGTCTGTGAGTAACACCCTGTACTAGGGATCCTTGTTAGACCCAGCCCTGCCTAGCTAACGTGGAGATCCTACTTAGGCGGTTACTAGTTAGTCTAGTGAAGAATGTGTACGGCCTGCCGATATTTCTTCTTAGACTACAAGTCCCCGTTAACTGAGTTCTGTCCCAGGTACTCTGTCTTCGTCTGGCATGCCAGAGAGACACACCTATACTGAGACAGTAACCCGTAAACCCTATAATAGGGATCCTTGTTAGACCCGGGCCTGCCTAGCTAACGTGGAGATCCTACTTAGACGGTTACTAGTTAGTCTAGTGAAGAATGTGTACGGCCTGCCGAAACTTTCTCCTCAGACTATAAGTTATCGACAGCTGTGGCCTGTCACAATAACTCTGTCTCTGTCTGGCCTGCCAGAGGGACATACAGCTATTGTGATAGGAACAATTTTCCTTCCGAGTTGAGAAAGTAGGATACCGGCCTGCCGCCCCTGCTTGTCCATCTTGTTAAGGAAAGCCCACAACAGTACCATCTCTAAAAGAAGTTGATTTAACGGCCTGCCACCCTCAATACTCTCTAGAGTGGAAAGGTACTAGTGTCCTGTTATAAGAACTCTGTTGATGGCTGGCATGCTAGCGTGAACATAGTCCCGATTGTCAGGTTTCACTTCGCCTCGTAAAAACTAGAGAGACTCCGGCCTGCTGCCCTCTCTGTGTTTTACGGAGTCCAAGTGAACACTCGTACAAAAGTGTCCTTGTCGAGGAACTTTGTCGTCGTTCGGCCTGCCGACGTGACATAGGCTCCACCCCGAGGTTACATTTTCTATAGTGAAAAGTAGAGAGACTCCGGCCTGCCGCCCTCTCTATTCTTCACTATTTAAAGTGGACACTGCCACTCAGCACAGGTAGTCTCAAGCCTCTGAGACCGCTGTGTTAGAGACAGGGCTTGGCGAGATATCCTCACAGGCACTCTGCAGAGACAAATCCTTGGTGCACTGAGTCTGTGGCATCCCATATGACTGTGTAACTTAAAGGTTTAAACACCGCCCCGGGTCCCCCGAACCTCTCCTAAAGATCAGGGCAGACAGTAATATCACTCCAACTGAAATTACTACGTTCGTCCGATATCATCCACATAAGACTCGATATTTAAGATCCTAGTCCGAGAGTACCTTAACAGGACTTCATCAACGGTTGATATACTGATCAGAACAGTCGAGTAGTTTTCTACCCCTGAAATACTCACGTTAGTTCGGTATGGTGCCCAACAGTAATTCACCAGACGGTTACTATATGTTACGGAGCCATACTTAAGATCTCAAGCCCAATCAACCCGTCTGTAACTACTGCACACAGTCGGTCCACCTAGACGTCCTACGGGGAAGCAACGAACGAGAACCAATCACCTCCGGAAGTGTTCACCGGAGACATCCATCGAGAAGTACCACGCCGGGAGGCCCAGAGAAGAAGATAGAGTGACAGCAAGTAGGAAAAGTGTCGAGTGAACAAAATAAACTGAGTTCCTCCAAAAGTGGCTTAAAAACTTATAAATCTGTACCAGTGTTAATAATCGGGTCCTAAAGCTACGAGTTGTACCCCCATACAGTACGAGTGATACGGACTAACAATCTGCCATCCAAAAGTGAATCAATTTCGAATTAATACAATTTTAGCCTACTTTCGAGACGTCAGCGACTCTGCCAAAATTTACCAAAGAGCTAGAAAATATTTCAGAGTCTACCACATACTCTCCGTTTTCTATACAACCCAGCTGCATACCTATTGGAGTACTTGACCTTGAACTTGAAACACCGTGACATTCCTGAAAGAAAGAGACAGTGGTCACTCCACTCCTAGAAACACTTCTCTATCGTCCACCCCAGTGTCTTTTAACCCTTAATTAGCGGCGAGCAACATAAGTCGAGTTAAATAAAGCTGGACTATGTGGCGGCGCTCGACATAACTCGAGTGACAATTTCAGCACGTAATGTGGCTGAGAGAGAGAGACAAGTGGTGGCAGGAGACTAGCGAGCGTATGACTGCTCCAGACCACCGCGGCGAACCTACTGACACAAATCTCAGCTCCCTCCTCCCTCTCTCACTCGCTACATACTCAATTATGTACCGAAAGTACCGAATTACCTGCTTTTTGCACTCGCGTTGCACGGTTATTGCAAGAAAACTATCCATCATACAAGGATCGTTATGGTGTCATTCGAAAGCTCTGTTTATGCCCTTTCAGGGATAGGTACTTGTTTTACGTTCTGGGTCTTATTTAGGCATGAAAATGATCACGTAAACAGCCCTATTTTGGCTAAAAACACCCCGCTGGGCGGTACACATAAATAAACCGCATAGGCCGCTCGTAAGGTGTTAAAAGCTATCTCGAAGATTAAGTGAAATTGGTCAATCATACGTGCTCCCTATCTAGCTCCGCGACTGTCCTAGGAGTCAGTGATAACATTAAGTGCTATTCACTGGCAGTGATACGTGTCCTATGTTCTCAGTTCCAGATTATTTCTCCAATATAGTGCAAGAGAAATAAAGCTGTATTCTTAAACCATATCTTGTGATATACTTATCCTCTGTTTTTCCTTTCATTTTATATGTACATATTTGAACTTGGAAGTCCCAGTGGAATTGAACTCACCATATTCAACTGTTAATCCTGCATACAATCAGAGCATAACAGATATTATAAAGTGAACACAAGCGAAAGAAAAATTGATAAGCCAACAAGTAAGCGAGATTTGTAGACTGACCGAGTCTCGGCTTACATCTCACCTGCCTTAGCCAATCACAAGCCTCTGCATTTTTAACATATGCAGTGACTTCCTAACACCAGGGTAAGTCACTGCGGTGTTAGCAAGTTAGGATATCATCCCCTGATTGGCTGATAGCCTCCAGAACTCAGCCGTCTCCGCAGGCAATCTCCTCTCTCGCTTAGTGATTTTACGCATATGTTTTTATTTTGTCTGTGTTCACTTAATAATATTTACTGTAATAGTTTATTTTATGTGACATATTTTATACCATGGTGTCCGCGGATTACTCTAGAACATGACTCAATTGTTGAAATTGCTCGTAATTAAAATATTTAAAAATTATATATGAAATAATGACTGTGACGCCTCCCGGCGCTAGCAGAATGGTTGCGTGGGGCATTGCAGCTCGCTAGCGCTCGCCAGGATGGGGGGATGGGCTACAGTTGTCCTAGAATGATCTGCTTTCTTTTATTAGTGTCGTGTTGCCACAGACAGTCTAGAAATGGTCTTTGTTTTGGTCTGTGACCGCGCCTTGTATTTTATATTCGCTATAATATAAATGTTGCTTATGTGAGAGGCGAGCGAGAGAGGGTGACGGGGTACACCTGGCAGTGGGGCGAGCTATCACGCGGCCCGCTTGGGCCGATGGGCTGACGGCGTTGGCGGCCGGGTGGTCAACTTGTCCCTTCCCGTCGCGGCCTCATGTTTTTTACCAAGCTCAGAGCTGGCCTGACACGCGTATCGTCTACATCCTTTGCAATTCTGTCCCCCATACTCGCCACTTTGCATACTATTTCTCTCTCTCGACTTCTCCTTTCTCATTATCTAATCTTTATTAAACTCAACATCCCTTCTGGTTTCAGCATAGACGTTCACCGTCGGCCAGTCGTATTGTACGCGAAGCTCTCAGATATTTCTATGTATTAGGCTTTAATGAGGTTTGGAGAGACGGACTTTTCCGTGTGTCCTCTCTCGGGAAGGTTGTAGACCGGTATATGTCTCCCTGGCAGGGTGTTGAGTAATTCTGCTTAGTTATTTAAAGCTAGACTAGGGGTAAGGTTACTGTGTCGTTGTCTCCGATGTGTGCAGTGTTAGCTAAGCCCTGCACGACATCGACAGGTACTGTGGGAGCCTAGGTTGTCTTCGGGTGGGTTTACTTTGCGAGCACAGCACTGTGGTGTGAGAGGGCCATAGCCTATCCCTCACAACATAGTGCTGCCTCTTTGTGTTGACTTCTGAGGGATCGCCAGGATAGAACTAGGTCCTGGAGACCTAGATTTATCAAGAGAGCATCCGTCATATAACGTAATCTTCATTATACCACCTTCGGACAACGTTAGGCTACGAGCCGCATGCTCGCCCATTGTTGCCCTGCCTTGATACCCCAGCTAGACTTTATTAACCGAGCAGACACTGGTTAGAGATAAGCTCCATTATTATATGTATGCCACATTATTATTCACTGCACTTTTGAGCTGAGGTTGTTGTTGAGTTGCACAACCCTAGTAGGCTGTTGCGTTGTGTCACGAAGCATTTCTTTTGTTGTCGAGCATTACTACCTTTGCGCAGTCTTTATTATTCGCCTGCCTAGTATTACTATATGTCCTAGTATTTATTGTGACCCGTATTCTGCATTATAATTGTTCAAGATTCTTTACGAACATCTTCCCAGCATCAGACTTATTTCAGAAGTTTCCAGTTGATGTTGCAGGACTAGCATTGCACTTTCTTTAATACAGGAGTGCCAGTTATTTGAGTATCTACCGTAACGTTAATTAATCACGTTACTTATCTTTTCTTTGTGTAACCTAAACGAGTAATCTTGTACTGTTTGAGAATAGGCTGTTTCATCGAGCGTCAGCCTAGTGTGTATGCACCAGTTACCGAGTCATAGGATACCTCGTTGTCCAGGCACGACTCAGGGCGGTAATGGTGTTTTGTTTTCCAGTGTTTAAGGCAGGGGTTGGATCTAGTGTTACCGTTGTTGCATTTTGCCATTATCTAGTCCAATGTTGAAGAGCCCTGTGTCTTTGAGAACCTGGATCGTAACAAATGGCGACCTAGCTCAGGATCTTGTGAACTAAGAGATAATTGCAGGATTTTTGTCGTCATTTGTTTTATTGAGGAATATAGTGGGCACGTAATTTTTTTTTGGCAAAGTAGAATAGCACTTGAGAGTCTTCAGACATTTTTGGCAAGTGAATAGTGCTACATAAGAGTTTGGGGTACTTCTTTTCTGAATATTGTGGTGAGAAGTTTTTGTGAGCATCATGTCTTATACCGGGTCAGAGGAGAATGGAGACACAGTACGTAATGTCGAGACTGAGGAACAACAGTATGATGAAAGGGTTAATCGGGTGAACTGTGAGGAGGATGCTAGGATATTTTTGCAATGGCCTGTTACTGCCGAGCGGTTGGAGGGTATGGATCGGTACGGTCTTCAATGCCTGGCCACAGCAATCGGTCATGCGGTTACTAGCAGCATGACCAAGGATAACTTGATAACGTGTGTACTGGGCAGGGTGACTGGTGAGCGAGATGGGTTGAGTGCTCAGAGCCCTTCGGCCATGCTTCCCCTACACTCGACTCCCAGCCATCCCAGTAGTTTGCCGACCCCGGGTACGCTTCCGCAGTTGGGTGGTGACTGGCAGGGTGGGTTGCCCCTGGGGGGACCACCGGTAATTTCAAACATTGTAGCACCTTCACCTCCTCAAGGGTTATCTCCAGAATTATTGCTTCAACTCGAATTAGCTAAGATCGAAGAGAGAAAGGCTATCAGGGCAGGTGAGCTCCAGCAGCAAATAGAATTAGCCAAGATAGAAGAGAGAAAAACTATCAGTCATGAGCACATAGAGCTAGCAAAAATTCAAGCTGAGTCGACTAGGTACTGTGCCGACATGGACGTAGAGAAGTCGCGAGTAGAGGCAACGGGACAGCGACTTGGGGCTGGTAACCGTGTTCATGAGCAGTCTCTCTCGCACTATTGAAACTGGTTCCGGTGTTTGATGAGAGTGGTGTAACAGAATTTTTCACACGCTTTGAGAAGAAGTGCCAGGAACACCAGTGGCCAGAGAATAAATGGGCAGCACTTGTATCCTCTAGATTAATAGGCAAGGGTCTTAAAGCCTACGATGCGTTGCCTATAGAGTCTTGTATTATCTATGAGGAACTCAAGGAGGCTCTCCTGAGAGCATACGAACTACAACCAGAGACGTACAGGTTGAAGTTCCGGGGTGTTACCAAGGGTCGGGAGAGCACCTTTTTGGAGCATGCCCGGGAGCTGTCCGATGCTTTTGGGAATTGGCTGAGGTCGGAGAAAGCTACTACGTTTGACGAGATTAAACAGTTGGTGCTTTTAGAGCAGTTTTTCAAATGCACGGGCGGCGACCTGACGTTAAACCTTAAAGAAAAGCAACCAAAAACTCTACAGGAGGCAGCTGAGATGGCTGACCTCCGGATATCACTAATTCGTGGGTGCGGGTCTGCCAAGCGTAGTGAGTCAGGTAACAAGGGGCGTGACGCCCCACCCCCCCGAGTTAGTGATATACCTTATGCAAACAAGTACAAGAGCCATGATACCAAGACTGACCACAAGACAAGCTCCGTCCCATTTAAGAAGGGGCCGGGCCCTTCCCAGTACCAAGGGAAGCCCAAAGGGGAGTTGGAGTGTTATCATTGTCATCAAAAAGGGGCACTTTGCAAGAGTCTGTCCTAGCAAACCACCTACAGCATCTGTGTCTTTGGCCTGCAACATTGGTGTGTCTCCGAAGTCATCTGAGTTTGCCCGGGGCAGTTCGTCAGAGGCTGAGGCACAGCCAATGCAGAAGCACCTGGGAGGCTCGAACCCTGCTCAGGTGTTTTTTGCGACCATAGAGGGCAGGGTTGCGTGATGTGGGCGGGGCACAAGCATGGAGTAGAGGTCTTGCGTGATACAGATGCTTCCCAGACTCTGAATAAAAGCTTGACTGGCTACCCTATAAACGCGGCTCGGGTGGTGGTGGTGCAGGGTATTAATGCAACTCGGTCATACCCGCTGGTGCGGTTGGAGTTGGAGGTGGATGGTGTGGCACGTGAATTGGATGTCGGGATTGTGGAGAAACTGCCAGTGGAGGGCGTCGACCTTCTTCTCGGCAACGACTTTGCAATGCCCGCTTCTGAGGTTCTACCCTTAGTCGTTGCCGAGAGGCCGGCCGACGTGAGTAGGGAAGAGCAAGAGTGGGTCGAGCGGTGCCAGACACAACCCCTGTGTTGTCACCCGAGCTCGGGCAGCTAAAGTGTCACAGCCTAGTCCTCCGTCTTCAGACCAGCGGAGGAACGATCAACAGGAGGAGGCTAAAGCTGGAGTTGGTTTTAAGAGTTTTGACTCGGCGGCTCTCCTGGGTGATTCAGTATTAGCACAATTACTTAATTCTGGAGTAGCCCCTGGGCCTGTCATCGAGAGTGACGAGGCTGGGCATGACGAGTCTCCACGACAGCAACGTTATGTACATCGAGAGAGACAGAGGGAGCAGCCCAGTATCGGGGAAGGTCATGCATTGCTCCGGGAGCAGTTAGATCGCTTGGCACCCTCAGATATACGTCGGTTGCAACTAGAGGACCCTGAGCTCCAAACGTGTCCTAATGGAACTGTAGAGCTCGACGAGGACGGCGATGCACAGCCAGGAGATTTTTTTTATTTAGAAGGCATCCTCTATAGGCGTTTTCAAGACCCTAAACATAGTTGGCAAGAGGGGTCTGGAGTAGTGGACCAGTTGGTGGTGCCACGGGAGTGCAGGGATAGCTTACTAAGGTTGGCGCATGACATACCACTGGCAGGACATCTAGGGGTGAGAAAAACGGTGGCGGCTTTAGAAAAATTGTTTTGGTGGCCGGGGTTGAAGGGGCAGGTGGTAACCTGGATAGCAAGGTGTCATACGTGCCAGAGGGTTGGAAAACCTAACCAAACAATTCCGAGAGCCCCGTTGCACCCCATTCCTGTCAGTGGACCGCCCTTCAGTAAGGTCATCATTGATATGGTCGGACCCCTTCCCCCTACTAGTGCCGGTAATAAATTTCTATTAACTATCATGGATGTGGCCACTCGTTATCCTGATGCATATCCAATGAGAAATGGCACAGCGAAAACTGTTGTCCGGAAACTGCTCTTGTATTGCTCGCGGTATGGTTACCCGCAAGAGGTGCAATCGGACCAAGGCTCTAATTTTACATCTAATCTGTTCAAACAAACTATGATTCAGCATGGCATCAGCACTGTCGTCTCTTCTGCGTATCACCCGGAGAGTCAAGGGGTGTTGGAGAGGTGGCACGCCACACTGAAAAGCATGCTTCGATGTTACTGCGCAGAGAATGGAAAGGATTGGGACCTTGGTCTGCCGTATGTTTTGTTCACGGCAAGAGAAGTACCTGGAGAGAGTCTCGGTTTCAGTCCGAATGAGCTTGTTTTCGGGCATCGGGTGAGGGGTCCTCTCCACATGGTGAAGGAGATTTGGGAGGGTACCGCTGTGCCATGTTCTATGTTGAGATACGTCCTCGAGAGCAGAGAGAGAATGCTTAGAAGTCTGGAGCTGGCTGGGCGTAATTTGGTGAGTTCGCAGGCCCGTATGAAGGACAGGTACGATACTAAGGCGAAACTTCGGGAGTTTCAGGTAGGTCAAGAGGTGTTGGTCCTGTTGCCATTGGCAGGTCATCCTCTGGCTGCCAAGTACGCTGGGCCTTATCGGGTGGTGTCAAAGATCTCCGATCTGGATTACCTCGTTGCCACTCCAGACCGGAAGAAGCGTAACCAACTATGCCACATTAATTTGTTGAAGGAGTATGTGAGGCGCCCACCTGAGTCACTAGCTGTCCCTGTGTGGACCTGCTGCGGTCATGGTGGAGAAGGAGAGGGGGGCAGCAATGATCAGGTGGATGATAACTGGGATTGTCATGTCTCGGCTGATCAGTGGGCGGGGAATTCGAGCCAATGTGCGCATGATGCTCTGGCGCACCTGCCGGAAGAACAGCAGGTGGCAGTGCAGCGCCTGTTCGATTCATACCCCACTGTATTTGCCGAGCACCCAGGCCTCACTCCTCAAGCGGTGCATGACGTCGATGTAGGAGAGCACCCCCCCTTCAAGTCGATACCTTATCGGGTGCCACCCATTAAACTCCCAGCGCTCGGGGATGAGCTGGAGTATATGCTGGCGAGAGGCTTGATCGAGAATGGGGTAGTACGGTGGACTTCTCCTGTCACTCTGCAGCCCAAACCTGATGGAAAAGTTCGGTTCTGCATTGACTTTAGGCAGTTGAACGGGTTGACTCCCACCAATGCATATCCTCTTCCCCGGGTGGATGACAGTGTGGATAAGATCGGGAAAGCAAGGTACTTGACCAAGGTAGACCTCGTCAAAGGCTACTGGCAAGTACCACTGTCTGAGCGGGCTAAAGAGGTGTGCGGGTTTGTGGTGGATGGCAGTACTTACCGTTGCAACGTGATGCCATATGGTCTGAAAAATGCACCGGCCACTTTCCAGAGCTTAACCCTTAAAAAGCGGCTCACCACTTAAGTCGAGTTAAATAAAGCTGGACTATGTGGCGGCGCTCGACATAACTCGAGTGGCAATTTCAGCACGTAATGTGGCTGAGAGAGAGAGAGACAAGTGGTGGCAGGAGACTAGCGAGCGTATGACTGCTCCAGACCACCGCGGCGAACCTACTGACACAAATCTCAGCTCCCTCCTCCCTCTCTCACTCGCTACATACTCAATTATGTACCGAAAGTACCGAATTACCTGCTTTTTGCACTCGCGTTGCACGGTTATTGCAAGAAAACTATCCATCATACAAGGATCGTTATGGTGTCATTCGAAAGCTCTCTTTCCCTTTCAGGGATAGATACTTGTTTTACGTTCTGGGTATTTAGGCATGAAAATGATCACGTAAGCCCTATTTGGCTAAAAACCTGCTGGGCGGTACACATAAATAAACCGCATAGGCCGCTAAAGGTGTTAATGAACGACATCGTAGCAGACATCCCAAACTGTACTGTCTACCTTGATGACGTGATATTTATGACAACGATTTCCAAAGTCACTGTGAGCACATAGAAGCCTTATTTAGTCAACTTGGTAAAGCAGGCTTGGTGGTTAATCTGGGCAAGTGTGACTTTGTGCAAGCCACGGTGCAGTATCTGGGGTTTGTGGTTGGGTTAGGGCAGGTGAGCCCGCCCCAACAGAAGATACAGGCTATCGACTTGTTCCCCAGGCCGACCACCAAGCGGCAGATCATGAGATTTTTGGGCATGATTGGGTATTACCGCCGCTTTATAAGAGGTTATTCTACTGTGTTAGCTCCTTTGACAGATCTACTAGCTAAAGATAAAAAGTTCCGCTGGGCACCTGAGTGTGAGCAGGCGTTTCGAGTAGTTAAACACCTTTTATGCACTCACCCTATCCTCAGGGCCCCGGACTTTGAACGACCATTTCAGTTGGCGACTGATGCCAGCGGAGTAGGGGCTGGTGCCGTACTTTTGCAGACAGTCTTGAGCATCCAGTCAGTTTCTTTTCAAAGAAGTTTAATTCAGCACAGAAAAAATATTCGGTTGTTGAAAAGGAACTGTTGGCAATCGTGTTAGCACTCAGACACTTTGAGGT